>CM035426.1:148179200-148701700 GCA_020310875.1 Ceratopteris richardii | reverse complement strand
CATCTGTCTCTCTATCTCATTCTCTTTCTATTTCATCTCTCTCTCTTTCATCTCTCTCTCTTTCACTCTCTCTATCTTTCTCTTTCATCTCTCTCTCTTTCTCTCTCTCTCTCTCTTTATGTTTCTCTAGATCTCTCTCTTTCTTTCATCTCTCTCTATCTCACTCTATATCAATCAAAAACAAAATAATCACTTACATCGATGTAATTGTTTGGATCGTTGTCCTCAAGGTCCACTTAATGTTGCCCTTCGTCGAATTCCAAAGATTTGATGCCAAAAAGCTCCTGCAAAACGAAAGAGAAGAGAAATTAGAAAAGGGAAAACACAAAGAAAGAGAAAGGGTGCTACAGCATGTGCAACTCTTACAAAAATTTCAGATCTAGAGAAAGAGAGATGTAGAGAGAGAGAGAAAGAGAGAGAAAGAGTGAGAAAGAGAGTAATGTGTATACACAATAGGCGCAGAATGTAGTTCGCGCGCGCAAACTCGACAGTAGCAAACTTTGGTTCAAAATGCAAGCAAATGTCGAATTTTTGCTCTCGGGCCCGGTTAAAACATTGCCTCGGTATAAGTGTCGGTATGAGCATCAGTATAAGCGTCGGTAATTTACAGTAAAGGACCGACGCCTATACCGGTGCTCATACCGACGCCTGTATACCGACGATTAAATGACCGTCGGTATTGCATCTGTCGTTTTTCAAGCATTTTCAACGGTCATACCGACGCCGAGGCGTGACCGTGGGTATGGGCAACGTCGGTATGCCCTTGATATGTTGTAGTGGATCTCCATCGTCATAGGGTGATCATGATGATGAGGATGAGGATGATCATGATGCTGATGATGATGATGATGATGATGATTAGGATTCTTGATTATGACATTGGATATGTATTTACATTGATATATATATATATAAAGATATATATATATATATATATATATATATATATATATATATATATATTGTTCATTTCAGTTATGTTTTGAATTGTGTGTATGGTCTTAAGTAATGCAAAGTTTTGTTTTATTGATTGTTATTATTGTTTATATTAAGCATGTGTTTTAGTACTTTAATTATATAATTCATTCATATGTGTGTACGTATGTGCTTGTATATGTGTGTAATATGTGTGTGTACATATGTGCATGTATATGTGCTTGTATATGTGTGTAATATGTGTGTGTACATATGTGCATGTATATGTGCGTGTATATGAATGTATGTACATATGTATATGTGTATATGCATGTATGTGCATGTGCATGTGTAAGTGTATATGTGTATGTGCATGTGCATTTGTATGTGTGTGTATATGTATGTATGTGCATGTGCATGTGTAAGTGCATATCTCTATGTATGTGTATGTGCATGTGTAAGTGTATATGTGTATGTATGTGTATGTGCATGTGCATGTGTATGTGTGTGTATATGTATGTATGTGCATGTGCATGTGTAAGTGTATATGTGTGTGTATATGTGTATGTGCATGTGCATGTGTATGTGTGTGTATATGTATGTGCATGTATATGTGTAAGTGTATGTGTATATGTGTGTATGTGCATGTATATGTGTATATGTATGTATGTGTATGTGTGTATGTGTGTATGTGTATATGTGTGTGTACATATGTGCATATATATGTGTATGTGTGTATATATACATATGTGCATATGTATGGGTATGTGTATAAACATATACAAGTGTATGTATATGCATGTGTATATGTATGAAGCATGCATGTGCATGTGGATGCATTTCCATTTGAATCCATGTGCATGCATGTGGATGTGCATATACATGTATTTAAGTATATGTTAATGTGTGTACGTGTATATTATATGCAATAATGCATGCATGCAAGTCTTTTTATGTGGTTGTAGAAATGTTTGTGTATATGCATGTATATGTGTTAAGTGTATGTGCACATGTATGTGTGTGTATGTGCATGTGTATATGTGTATATGTGTGAACGTGCATCTTCATCATGTATAAGTGTACATGTGCATATCAATAAGTGTGAGTATGCTAACTAATGAAAGTAACAAAAATCAAATGATATACAAAGAATGGAAATAGTACTTACAATAGTTAGCCATATTTTTTGCTTGGTTAGCTTCTTGAATAACTTGCAATAAAGAGAGAGAGAGAGAGAGAGACAATTCAAAGAGAGAAAGAGGTAGAAAGAGAGAAACAGAGATAGAGAGAGAGACAATAAGATAGAGATTAGGCAAAACAACAATTGTGCATATACTTGTTTCTGCTCGTAAGCTCAGCGCAATTGCGAACGTTGGAGAGCTCTTCGATCAGATGCATGAACATGCCGCTCGAAGAACGTCCAACGTTTTAATTTTTTTCGTCAACAAGCCATCGTGTAAGCGATGGTAAGGGGTCGTAAAAACCACTGCAATTGGCATCGCATAAGCAATGTTATTTACCGTTGGTTATGCGATGCAAAAAAGTGTCACTATGTGACGCAAAAAAGTATCGCTTATGCGATGCTGTTTTAAATCGTCGCTTTAGCGACGCTCATTGCAAGCATCGCACATGCGGTCGTGCCACACATCAAAAAAACATCGTTTTGCTCATCGTTTAATCGACGGTCCATGCTCGATGCCTGTTGCGATGCTTTTTGTAATTTTATAGCGATGAAATTGTGTCGCCTTAACCATCGCTATGCACCCATATTCCTTGTAGTGTCATTAGCCAAGGACCTCAAAACAACCATGCATCCTTGTCATTGTCACTCTAGCACAATCATAAGTTCCAATGTTGTCGGAAAGATTTACTCTCCCACTTGGAAAGGACTCTCAAATACTAGACATTGGTGATCGGGATGGATTTGATGTACAAGATTTTGTGGATATATCAAGATATCAATGCCAAAAGAATAAATATGACATTGAAATCAAAGTAAATAACTTGCTCACTCAAAGGATTATTATCCTTGGGTAGAGGATGATTTCTATAATATTACCAAGGAATCCGTATATGGAATTTTTTTCATATGCATTCAAACTTTTTACAACCCAAATCAATCAACAAACAATGTCAACAATGATATGACATTCCACGTAATAAGAAAAATTTAAAAATAGCAATGGCTATATTTACAATATATTTAGCATCAATTTTAAGGAGGACGTCGGAAGTTTCGGAGGATGCTAAACTTAAAGTGTTCAACGATCGCACTCTAAATTTAGAGTTAAAGCATTATAAAAATTTAGAGTTAAAGCATTATAAAAGGACGAGGTTGCGCTTTAATCTGGGAGGCCAACTTCATGTAATATTCTGGCTAGCGATTCCGATAGCGATGTTAACAATTCTCTGACAAATGATGAATATTTGAGGACTGACGCTGCTATTCCGATGAATCTAATGATGGATGTTATTTGAGCTATGATAACTGATGTTCTTCTGAAGGGCGCATCTTCTAGATCTTGAAGGATTGACGTGCTGAGCGGTAATCCACTGACGTCGAGGATGAAAAATATGATTCCTGTTTAAGGTTGTCTTGAACAAAGATGACATGGAATTTTGGTCTGATTGCTCAACTTCAGAAGTTTAACGACAACACCGCGTTCATCTGATGCGGTTCCGACAACTGATAGGATATATAGACCACTTCCGATGAATATATGCTGAAGTCTATCTGCTCTGTCGCACATGATGATGGGGGCAAAAGGAAAATCTGCACCTTCTGAACTATTATTTCATATACTTGATTCCACACCAGATGATGTTCTAAAACCGAGTATATACATCGACAAATAATCTGATCAATTCTGACGTTTTTTACCATGAACTAACAATTGCACTGGAAGCTCGAGAGGAGTTAGAGAGAAACAATTCATATGATAGCTTTGATAGTTTAATCAGAAGTAGACAAAATTTTTCTGATTATGAGACGCACGCTCCAATAAGAAATTGACGACTGCAGATTAATATTTTGAAGAACCTCTGTATAATCTCTGATGCAATCACAAGCATATACTTCCTCTACGACTATATGTCTTCTCTACCAACTAAACGCTGAACTGAAGGACGGAGTAACGTATCTGGCATGTTTAAAGAGGACAGAATTGATGATTGAAGTTTTGCAAATTATATCATTTATTTTTTTTCTTTCATATTCATGTTGTCAAGTTTTTTTCGAACTTGCACGACTTCTTCGAATCCCCATAGCTCGGACGAGAGCTGACACCGATGCTGTTTTGAGGTAATCCTTATGTGCTTATGGTGAATTGACAAATTAATCGAATTATTTAAACTGCCAATCATGTTGAATCTCTAGTGATATAAAGTTACCAACAACATTTTATCATATGATCTGTAATGACTGATGTTCTCCTGATCCGTCTGATGCTCCATAATCTCGGTCGAACCGACTCCATTAAAACCTGTGAACTCATGCATAAATAATCCAACCGGTTTTGATAGATATTGAGAACAACGCGCCTTCTTTAGCGTTATTCCTGTGTTGGAGAGATTAAATGCAGAGTGAACTTTATTCATAACGGCGTGGATTATTTTTATGATTTATATAATTGTTGCGCAAGTAAAGAAGTTGAGTTTACTGTGTTATAAAAGTCGTATTGTTATTGTCTACATTCGATCAGATCCTATCTAAACTAATAACTTATTTGATTACTTACAATTGACTGAATCGGATTAGTGATCATATATCAAATAACTGAATGAAATCATGTGTGGTTCGCGTGATACTTTTTATGTTTTGAAGTATCCTCAAAAACAACAAATATCATTATTCATAATATTGGGAAAACTCAAAGTTAAACAAAACAGATGAACTGTCAATTATTCCCAGGAAGTTAGACTTTGTGTATCTACAGATTTCAGAGTTGTGCGATGGAAGAGAAGCGTGAGATACTAGTGGTTGGTGTACTTCACACTTGAGTTAAGTATAATTGGACTCAAGTTAACTTGTGTTAACTTGAGTTAGCTTGAGTTAGAAGGCTCTAGAGCTCCTTGTGCAAATATCTCTCCCCATGCTACCCATGGGGGTTGAACCCAAGACCTCCTCCTTCACAACCTTGAGATGTAACCACTAGGGTAAGTGGATTAGTTGTTTAAGAGAGCACATGAACTTATACTTAAGTCTAGTCTCGAGATCTTTGGCCATACACATGAGTGAACAAATGTCCAATTTTAGATTTGTCTAAACCGCTCGAACCCTTAGATCATAGACTTGCTTTATTACAAAAATCTCTATGTGATCACTAATATCAAAAGCCTATCTAAAAATAAGTGTTTGAAAAGGGAGACTTTGACATATGAAACTTCTAATGCATATTTCTCTTAAAGTCAAATCCATTTTGCAAAATGATTTTATCCATAGCTTCCCTATCTCTCAGCTTAAATTTCTTCTGATTAATCATGAATAATTTTACACATGTCACTAAGGTCTAAGCTAAAATTGTTGACGGGTTGCACCATTTCTACTACTTCACTTGAGAGAATCAACATGTGAATGTTCTTGTGAATAATACACACTCTATGTGAAGAATTAGGACACCATAATTTAACCATAACTTGGCTAACTATTGGATTTTTCATCCGCGTGATCAGAGAAATGAGAGGTACACTGAACTCTAAATCTACTAAATTCTCTGGACACACCTTTCTTCACATTGATTATAATCTCTATTCCTCAAATGTCATTGATTGGATTATATAGCCATGAATTCATAACTTGATCATGACTATACATTGATTTTCACTTGTATTATTGATTGCCTAAGTTACTTCTAAATATACTACACTAATTAGGATCCTTTCAAGTGAATATATGTACAATCATATCTCAAGCTCTCATTTATGAACATTTTCATTCTTCTTGATCTTTATCTACAAAAAATCTTTTCTTGAACTTTATCCATGCACTTTCTAGCATGAACTCCAACAAGGTAGTCACTTCTCAAGCTTGAGACTCGTTGACTTGTAGAACTATGGATTAAATGACAAGAAATGGCTTTCGGACATATGTTCCAAAGTTGAGGTTTCTTACATAAGAATGGTTCATTTGAGGGATTGTTTTGGAATTTTTGGGACTCTCATTAACATGTTGCACTGCTTGAGTGCATCATCCATGCTTCTTGCTTCACTTCTTCACAACTTGGATCATCCTCTCCCTCTTTGGCTTTCAAAAACCATTTCAGTGAGTCTCCATCTCTAACACTATAAGAAACTCAATGTCCCTTATGTGTGTTGTAGATCAAGAATTCGTTGCTAGCTAGAAGGATAGGGGTGAAGATGACTCTTCCTATAGTAGTTAAAACCTATAAGTATTAAACAATCAAAGAAGGAACACAAATATGAGAAGAATGTAACTAACCAAAAACACTTTTTTCAAATACCATAAGGCAAATGATCATGACATAGAGAGAAGAAATTCTTAAACTTTCTTCTAAAGAGGGAAGAACGGTTGTTGCACACATGAAGAGGGAGTATATGTCTTTTGAATTCAAGGCCTTTATGGCTTGTGTGGGATAAAACACTAACGTACATTATTCTATACATTAAAACAAAATGTTAGTATTGAGGTCTTGAATATGTTCACACAAAGAGTCCACATATGGCAATAGTTTGTTGCAAAAGCAATATCTCTTAGCTTAGAGATAGTTTTATCCAATTGTTTTAGGCATATCTAGTAGACACATAGAGCTTCCCAATGCACTATTGATGGAAGTTAATTGTAGGAACTCAATCCATAGTCACAAAAGTACACATGTCCCAAATTAGGCTTGATTTTGGCTAGCCCTTACTGGCCAAAAATATGAGTCTATATTGTACAACTCATTTTATGAGATTACTGCCTCCTTTAAACTCTTAATTTTTATGTTCAAGACATTAGAAACATGTATATTTAGCCTCCTTTGAGTTTGTGATTGCTTTTTTAAGGGTGTATCTTGCTTTTCTCAAGGGAATTGCATGGTTTCCCTTGCCTTTTAAGCTATTTTGGCAATAATCCTATGCTTTTCACTACATTTATTTGGAATTTTATTGAATAAACACCTCAAGTTTGGAGATATCAAAGTTTCCACCTCATAGGCTTTGTTCCTAATGTTCAAGGACCTTTCAATACTTGAATATTGCTCAAATACCTTCAAGACAACTCAAATAAAAGGATTCGGGATTCTGTTAGTACATCCTTCAATAATAATGATCTCTCTACCATTTTTTTCTCTCTTCTTGTGTTTTTCATGAACCACCCAATTGTTGTTGGGAACTCTATCCTAGACTCTAAAACAAGTAAGAATGAGCTTGTGTTCCATAAATATCATCATTAAAGTCCTTCTACCATGGCCATGAGCGGAAATGTACTACGTCCATCTTATAGGAATTTGCTTTAAATATGGAATTGGTCCAAGTTTTCACTTCTTGAAAGCCTCGAATTTCATTTTCATACATCCACCACTACTTAAAAGATCTTATTTTGCTTCTATTTGATAGAACTCTATATTGAATGAGATAATCAACATTTAGACTTGGATGAGCTAAAAGGGATCCCTCCCATGTTCTTGATTTTTTTCATTTTCTCCATTCGCAATCTTTAGTCAATGGTTTCTTGTTGTTTTTTCCTTAGTGGGGATTTAAAGAGTTTCCTTCCCTCTTTCTATATAAATTCTCTTTAATTTTAGGACTTAGCCTATGTTAACCTCCCTTTGGAAAGTAATTACCTTTCCCTTGTCCTTCTTGAAGTTCCCTTAAATGTCACTCATGAGTCTTAGCGATTCTCGTATGTAAGCTATCGTCTGCTCTACTCAATCATCCTTGACTCAATTGTACTTATCCTTATTCATTCCAATATTTATGTCAAAAGATGACCGACTCAATGGCATAAACTATAATCTGTTGAAGGACACCATTAGGGCTTACCTTCATGCAAACCTCTTGTACAAAGTAGTTCAAGGAACTCAGCAAGAGCTTGACAAAGAAAGTGATCTAGGAGTCTCGAATGTGTGGAACTTTGAAGATAAGCAAGCCTTAGGCCAATTACTTCTAGCTTAAAATGAGCTAACCAAAGGCCATATGACCTCTTGTAAAACTTACTATGAGGCTTGGAAGATCCTCCAATACTTGTATGAAGACAAAACTCCCTCCAAGATTTACACGCTAGAGGTGGACTTTCATAACCTATCCATTAGGCCCCAGGATCCTATTTCTAAATTTATAGCCACATTTGAGGATTATCAATGTAAATTAGCATTATGTGGCCGTCAAGTTTCTAGTGAAGATATGGCCATTGACCTTCTCAATAAGCTCCCTAGATCATATGAGACATTTGTTACAACCCTTTATAATCGCCACCAAGTTCTAACTTGGGAAGAAGTTTGATGAATTCTGCTCCTTCACGACTCTCAAGCAAAGTCTGCTTCCTCACAAGAGAGTGCAATGAAGGCTAAGGGATCCGTTCACAAGGGCAAACATGCTAGTCATAATAGGTATTCTTATATGATAAGTTTTCTTTTTAATAAAAGGAAGTTGAGCAATAGCCTACTCTCCTAGACTTTAATTAAAGAAAAGGAAACAACTATACAGGCGAACGGGTCTAGCACCCATGGGACCCCCAAATTCCACAAAGCATGGGAGCAACATACAAAATTAGAGGGTTTTACAAACGAGGTCGATAACTTAGTTGAAATGTACTTTTCAATGTTTCAAACGAGGTTTATAACTTTTCAATGCACTTTTCATCGTAGTTATTTGTAGGAACTCAATCCATAGTCACAATTGCACATATCCCAAATTAAACTTGATTTTGGCTAGCCTCCACTGGGCATAAATATGAGTCTATCTTGTAGTAATCAATTTATGAGGTTATTGCCTCTTTTAAACTCTTATTTTTATGTTCAAGACCTTAAAAACAAGCACATTCAACATCCTTTGAGTTTGTGATCGCTTTTTTTCTTTTGGAGTGTATCTTGCTTTCTAAGGGGAGCATTGTTTGCTTTTGCCTTTTAAACTATTTTGGCAATAAATCCATGCTTTTCACTAGCTTTATTTGGAACTTTATTGAATAAGCACCTCAAGTTTGGAGATATCGAAGTTGCCACCTCATAGGCTTTGTTCCTAATGTTCAAGGACCTTTTGATACTTGAAATTAGCTCACATACCTTCAAAACAACTCAAACAAAAGGAATAGGGCCTCTCTTAGCAAATCCTTCAATAATAATGATCTCTCTTCCACTTTTTTCTCTCTTCTTGTCTTTTTCATGAACCACCCAATCGTTATTGGGAACTCTATTCTAGACTCTAATACAATTAAGAATGAGCTTGTGTTCCATAAATATCATCATAAAAGTGCTACTACCATGGCATGAGTGGAAATGTACTACTTCCATCTTATAAGAATTTGCTTTAAATCATACGTATGAAATTTGTCCAAGTTTTCACTTCTTGAAAGCCTTGACTTTCATCTTCATACATCCACGACTACTTAAACGATCTTCTTTTGCTTCTATTTGGTAGACCTCTAGATTAAATGAGATAATCAACATTTGGACTTGGATGAGCTAAAAGGGATCCCTCCCATGTTTTTTATTTTTTTTTCATTTTCTCCATTCGCAAGCTTTATTCAATGGTTTTCTTGTTGTTTTTTCCTTAGAGGGGTTTTAAAGAGCTTCCTTCCCTCTTTCTATATAAATGCTCTTTAATTTTAGGACTTACCCTATGCTAACCTCCCTTTGGAAAGTAATTACCTTTCCTTCGTTCTTCTTGAAGTCCCTTTCAACGTTACTCTTGAGTCCTAGCGATTCTCAACCTATCGTCTTCCCTACTCAATCCCGTATTCTCATATGATAAGTAGATATTTAGTTGAAATGCACTTTTCAAAGTTTTTTTTTCAAAAAACCAATTTGTTTTGCAGCTTTTCACGAACATCGAAAAATGCTTCTACTGAACTTTCCAGCTTACTGCAGTTGACTCCTTTACGCTTCGCGTTTACGCTCCGACGCTTGTTTACGCCAGGGCCTGGATTCTTTATGTGCGTGTGCGCGCATACAGACACACATGTACACATAGCGAAAATGTTTCCTCTGGGTGATGCTGCGTTCAACAAGGAAGCCTTAGTTTCAAATCACGATCTTTTGGTTAGCCAGATGAAGGAACAAGGACGGGAAGTATGGGATGGTGCGTTCAACAAGCAAGCCTTAGTTTCAAATCACGAACGTTTGGCTCGCAAGGTAAAGGAACAAGGACGGAAAGTATGCGACAGTGAAAACTTCGCAGTTAGTATTTTCTCCAATGATGCATTACTTGACAGACAAGTGCCTGTGCCTATCGAAGACCTTGATCCTATACTCATCAACGAACTACAAGTAATTCTCTCTCTCTCTCTCTCTCTCTCTCTCTCTCTCTCTCTCGGTGCGTTTCTCTAACTTTCTGTTTGGTGCAAGGGGATCAGTTTCTGATCATTGGGCGTAGAGCACTTCAGTAGCCCACGCATGTTTTCACTTACCCTATCGTAGGCCTGGATACTGAAACCTGGCTTCTGTAATTCTTTTTTCTTTGAATTTCCATGCTTTTACACAAGTTTGACAAGAGTATGGAAGTCTACAGGGCTCAAAGGATGTGCCGAAAAGTTCCACAGTCTAGACTTACTTCGATCTTCGGAGTTGTCCAACTTGTAAAGCTTATGTGCTGTAACAATCAGTTCAATTCATGAAACGTTAATTTACCTCTCCCGGGTGCGGTTCACTCAATATTGTCTGGTTCACTTAATATATGTTCCAATTCTTTTACAAGTTCTTTTACGTGTTCAAAAGCCTGGTATGGGTAGGATAAGCTGAGAAATGTGAATTCTTTGACGCACAGAAAGCTGTCTTTCTATAGTGAGATCGTAAAGTAGGGGGATCTTGAGAAACTGCTTATACCTTCGTATACTACCAAGGAGTGGCGATTTGTTTGGATTGATGGTATACTGCATCTGTTTCAGGTCAAACTGTTTTCTTTCTGCCAATAACGAAGACATGAATGCTTATAAGAATGTGTCTGTTGAGAAAATGGAAACCCAATAGTTCTTTTGCTATTGCAGATTTCTTGATTTAGGAGGCGATCAGTATATGCACTCAAATAATCAAGCATTAAATCAGATAATAACGTAGTACTTGGACAATTATGAGCATTAACATAGTAACGATGCTTGCCGGTGGAGATAACTTAAACGTATCATCAGTGGATTCTCATTGCCATCCACAAACTAATATTGTAGGTACCTTCGTTCAAGTTTCTTGGCTACGGTTGCTTGATTAGTGACTGCTGCACCAAGCACAGGGTTTTGGTGAAGCCATCAGGATTTAAAGGAAACATTATCTTGCTTCAATCAAGCCTCCAGATGTACAATTATGCTGTCGGTCAACTGTTCTATGGTGACTCGACTTAAGTGTCATCATAATCGTGCTATCATATTTAGCTAGGAGTTGGATACGTAAGATGGTTCCATTTTTCTGATTCTCAAATGTCAAACTTGAAAGTATTTTGTAACAAGTTTCAGGAATGATGAATAAAAGAATAAATCAAATAAAGTAACACCATATACGAATTATAAAAATTAAAGGTTTGCGACTATGGTGAAAAGCTTTAGTACGAGCACAAGGTTGGTAAGTAGGATGTGTAATCCAGGCAACAAAGCAAGAACGACATACACTAATCTTCAAAATGAAGGACTTGTGACCATGATGACGAACTTTAGTAGCATCATAAGGTTGGATAAGTAGTTTGTGTAATTTAGACCTCTAGTAGAAATGTTCTTTTGTATGTGGCTATTTGTCAAATCCCTCATTACATTTGGAATTGTATAAGTGGGATAATGTCACAGTTACAAGGCTTCTAAGTTCAAAGTCTATACGTCATATGTACCACATATATACATACATAAGTTCATATGTGCATGCATGTATGTATGCATATGGACATACATACATACATACATACATATATACAATGTAGATACATACATACATATGTACATACATACGTACACACATACATACATATGTACATAGGTATGTACGAACATACATACGTACATACATACATACATACGTACACACCATACATACATATGTATGTACATACATACATACATACATACATACATACATACATACCTTCATAAATACATACATACATACATACACACATACATACATACATACATACATACATACATACATACATACATACATGCATACATACATACATATGTACATGCATACACACACATACATACATGCATACACAAATACATACATACATACACACACATACATACATGCATACACACATACATTTGTACATTTAGGGTTGGATTCTGATGCATTAGAATCCCCCTTAGCTGACTTTCCTGACAGGTTCATGACTGCTACATCAGATATGCGTTTCTGACCTTGCCTTTTTTTTTCAGTCCTAAAATTGATCGAATTTAGATTCAACTGCCTTTGATTTCTACTCTATTCTGTACACGTTCTGCTTGAGGTACTAAAGCTCCCAAGCCTCCAAGACAAAAAAAAAATTAGAGAATAACTAGTGTGACTCCATCTCTGAGGCCATAAGCACTTTGTTATCTCCTATGAAATGTGGTGTAATAATCAGATCTTCCATATTCAAGTTTTGAGTCTTTCCATGAAGTTAATATCAATGGGGAGTAGCTCTTTGAACAATGATTATTTTTGTATCCTATGCATTGAGTATATACAGATGCAAATCCACATTCATTGTGAAAGTGATGTCTATATGAAAAGTCAAGCATTCATTGTGAAAGTGATGTCTATATGAAAAGTCAAGTAGTGTGAATGTTTTAAAATTGTGCCTTAGCTTACCTTGAAAGTAAATGTTTAATAAGGGAATTACTTTTGATCATGAGAAGGAAAAGCTCTATTTTTAGAATCCGTTTAGATCTTCATGGTTGAAAGGTCAATATCCATTCAGATAATAGTTATCTCAAGAAATAGAATCCTTTTCATGTACTTAAAAATGGGTGGTATGGGATTTTTGTGTGGAGCCATCACATTGTTAAGCAAGGCTCATAGATGGAGAGGTTTCAATTAGTGAGAAAAGCCAAGGCAGCTATGTGGCAAGGCCCATGCTATCATAATGATGTTTTTAGAAATAGTTTTCACATATGTATATACATTTTATAAGTGCCACATTGGTGGCTCTATTTTCACAATTCTTTCCCACAAGCTTAGCTTGTATACAAAATATATGCATGTATACAATGCCGATTATGAAACATGAAAAAGATCTATAGCTTACATAGGGCTTTCAAGAAGATATCTGCATCTTATTTAGAGTGGATGAAACATAAATCAATAAATCAATAAGGTGTATACATCCTACGTATTCATACATCTTGGTATCTTGCTTACGGGATACACATGTAGATGATAAACATAGTGTGTGTGTGTGTGTGTATATATATATATATATATATATATATATATATATATATATATATATATATATATATATATATATATATATATATATATATATATATATATATGACAAATGTCACATCGGGAAACTCATAAATGTTTTACCATACCTATCAGAGGTTGGCTAAATGTCGAAAGTCAAAAGTCAGGAAAACGTAAGTAACAACCTTGTGTACATGCATATACACCTACATATGTACATGCATAGACACATACATACATATATATGTACATTTATACACACATAGATATGTACATGTATACACACATATGTATGTACATGTATACACACATACATATGTACATACATACATATATGTGTACATACATACATACATACATACATACATACATACATACATACATACATACATACATACATACATACATACATACATACGTACGCACTTAAGTACGTACATACGTACATACATACATATGTATGAACGTACATACATACATACATACATACAAACATACATACATACATATGTACATACATACATACATGCATGCACATGTACATACATACATTCATACGTATGTACATTCATACATACATACATATATACGTATGTACATTCATACATACATACATACATACATACATACATACATACATACATACATACATACATACATACATACATACATACATACATACATACATACATACATACATACATACATACATTCATACATACGTATGTACATTCATACATACATACATACATATATTCATACATACATACATACATACATACATACATACATACATACATATGTTCCTACGTACATACATACAGACACTCGTACATATGTACATACGAATCTACATACATACATATGTACATATAACGTACATACACATGTACATACGTACATATGTACATACATACGTACGTACATATGCACATACATACATACATACATACACACACATACATACCTGCATACATACATACATACTTGCATGCATACATATGTATGTACATATGTACATACGTACATAACATACATACATACATACATACATACATACATACATACATATATGCATACATACATAAGGATGTATATATGCATGTATGTGTGTACGCATGTATGTATGTGTGTGTATGCATGTACATATGTATGTGTGTATGCATGTACCTATGTATGTGTGTATGCATGTATGTATGTATATATGTATATACATATGCCTATGTTTGTTTGTACGTACGTACTCCCTCTCTCTCTCAGTACATATGTATTTCTATATACATAGATACATGTGTACATACATATATATGTACGTACATGCATACACACATGATACATATGTACATGCATACACACACATACATACATGTCTACACACATACATACATGCATATATACATACATACATCCCTACGAATGTATGTACGTAGATACGAATGTATGTACGTAGATACGTATGTATGTACATACATACATACATACATACATACAGACATACATACACACATACATACACACATACATACATACATACATACATACATACATACATACATACATACATACATACATATATACATACATACATACATACATACATACATACATACATGCTTACACACTTGCATACATACATACATACATACATACATACATACATACATACATACATACATACATACATACATACATACATACATACATACATACATACATACATACATACATACATACATATAGACAGACATATATACAGACATACATACGTACACATACACACACATACATATATACATACATACATACATACATACATACATACATACATACATACATACATACATACATACATACATACATACATACATACATACATACATGTATGCATGCATGCATGCATACATACATACATACATACATACATACATACATACATACATACATACATACATGCATGCATGTACATATATACACATGTATGCACATGCATACATATTTACATATATACATGGATTCATAAATACATCTGAACTATGTACATATGTAGGAGAGATTTCACAAAGCATTGCGTATGATCAGCTGAGTACTCTTGCACTAATCTGTTGGCAGTGCAAAGGTCTTACCATTAGAAGATGATTGTGAAGAAGTGATTTTCGAATCGCCTATGAAGACATGTGCCATTGAACCTTGAGGTCCAAGCATCGCAAGTGAAAACATCTTTTGTTATTCAAGGATGAGTACATGCCTTGATTGTGAAGTTAACCATAAGATCCAAAACGAGAGTTGATCCAAAATTTATCTGATTGAGAAGTCCATAAAAGTATACAAGCTGAATGC
Organism: Ceratopteris richardii; assembly: GCA_020310875.1. Lineage (NCBI taxonomy): Eukaryota > Viridiplantae > Streptophyta > Polypodiopsida > Polypodiales > Pteridaceae > Ceratopteris > Ceratopteris richardii. The sequence continues at coordinate 148,685,924 of CM035426.1, read as the reverse complement.
TAATTGGGAATTATAAAGTCGTGGAATAATAGGTGACAAAAGGAACTCTCAAATCATTCCACCATTTCTGAATAGAACATCAGTTCTAAACAATGTGCTGCATTGTCATCATGTGTCTGTGAAACGAACCAAGGTGTTTCTATCAGGGAATTCGTTGATTTTAAGCCTAGCAATAACCATTTGGCATATGAAAACTCTGAAATGCAGTTCTGCATGCTTCTTTCAAACGTCCATGGATTTCTGCAACCAGCATTCAAGACGCTGTCGTGGAGATTTCAACTCCACGAATAGATTCTCAGAATCATCACTATGAGCACCATGGAAAAATAGTTCAAATAGGAGATATCGATTTAAAGGGAAGGAGGTTTTTGGATTTCACGAATCATGAGCTGTATGTGTGCTTTATGGGTGAACAAGATACAAGAGAGCAATGCAAGGAAAGCACTGTTCATATGAACTTTAACTAAGGCTATCATGGAAAATAGAGAATCTTTGCACAAAGCTTATGGATGGAGAGTGGACAGTAGAACTCTTCTTTGGAGTATTTCGTGTTGTTTCTTGAATTACTCTTTTTGGGGGATGAGAGTTTGAGCATGGAAAGGAGTGGAAGGTGGCATGCAGGCAGGGAGGATTGCTTTGGAGGGGGAGCCACTCGCATTCACGAAGGGGCGGTAGTGCTCCTTGGATAAAGGAGGATGGTGAGAGGACTGAAGGGAAATACTATGCAGAGAGGAGGTTTTCCTTCGGTGGGTTTTGGGAATTAAGGAAGGAGGCTGCTGCAGAACTAGATAATGCGGCAGCCATATGATGACCGAAAAAGGACATTTATGGAGAACAAAAGACCAAGGGCTGGAGGTGATTGAGGGCACAGATGCTTCTAGACTGGAAGAAAAGAAACATGCAGGAGCATATGAACTCAGGAGGGCAACACCTTTGACAGAGGAAAAAGAAGGGCTGACAGATGATGAGGAATAAAAGGGGACTCACATATGAAACACAACGGGATTTGCGTTGCATTCCATGGTTCACACAGGCATACATGAGACGAGGATTTCGATTGGGAAATCAAGATATATGAAATGCAGCATTGGTTGCGCTTGAAGACATATGTGGCATCAGGCTGTTCGGAGGCACATGAGAAAAGTCGAAAGTGGAGTGCCCAGTTGTTCATGTGCAAAAGCTAAAAGGATAAAATCATGGAAAACAAGGAAGTCAATTGTATACATGCACATGACAAAGCTGATCTAAGGAGCTTAATTGCGTCTCTTGCAGAAGCTTCTTCAGCTTGGTGAAGGGAGATATAGTGTCATGATGATGAGAAAGAGAGAGAAATAGAGAGGTCTTTCATGGCTGGAGGCAATGTGCAGAGTTGAAGGGCATATCATTCATTTGCTTAGTGTTCGATTAAATTTTCTGTTGTTCACATTCATGGGAAAAATGTGTGTCGCTGATGTATGAGGATTCTCAATGGAGCAAGAATGCATTTGAAATTGGATTGCAGACAGAGGTGGATGCTTCATGAGACTCGTAAATCCTTGTCAACCATTAAACTAAAGGGAATTTGCTCCGAAAACCGTTAGCAAAGTGTGCTTTTTGTTCAATGCATATTATGAGGGGAACATTCTTTTTTGCTAAATTCCAAGATCTCAATAAGTCTTAAAACGAGGAAATGTATGCGGTTAGAAATGTCCATAATGTATGCTAAAGATACGTTGAGTTATCAAATACCGTGTTTCATTGCATAAGAATGTTCATTACAGAAATTCACTATGCAAATTTCTTTGTGACAAACTTTCCAATGGCATACGCGAAGGCTAATAAATGCAAAATATCAGGATTAAGGAGCTTTTCTCGTGAAATTTGCTTTTATTCGGAATTCACACTTGAAAACACATATGGTGTAATAACATGTCACACCCAAGAGAGGAAAGATGATGATTGTGTGAACACATTTGAAATTAATTGTGAAGGAAGGGACAAAGGACTAAACTTTATAACTTTCGTTAGCACTTGGATGAAAAGAAGCTTTGAAAACCTAATGATAAAAATAATGCATTCTAAAAGCAATGTACATGTTTTATGTGTCAAAGAGTCAAACCTCTTTTATGAAACTATTGATGCAAGATTTCCATGTTTTATACCTTTTCTTGCCACCTTATGTGCACCCTTGGGCGCGGATCCCCTCCCCCCCCCCCCCCCCCCCCCCCCCCAATGACAACGCCTTTGGCAAGGCAATCGTGAGTTACTAAGAGATGCAAGATCGAATATTGATGAATAAAAGAGTGTTACGAAACTGTTCAAGAAGAAAACATTTTTCTATGTTTCCCAACTTCTAGTGTAAATAGTAATTTCTATGAGAGGAAAAGAAGCCAAACCGATATTTTGATAATTTTTTTGTAAATGAAGCCAAGAGGGACAATTAATTGCACCATTATGATATCTTTGTCTTGTTTTAGGTAAAGAACTGCATTCTCCATGCTCCCAAAGGTGTAAAAAGCCAGCACACCTTTGTTATGGAAGTAATGGCCTACTTAAGATAATTCACGCTGCCACCAACCTATCTAGAAATGTTGAGGGTACCTGATAGATTTTCTTTCTAGCTAGTGATCGATTATTCAAGTCCATAACTCATCGTGATTGTTGAAAAGTCCTTTTTACAAAATTTAAAATGGATGGTCGCTCGAAAGAAGAACATCGATTGAGGAATTTGGGAGTGGTTGAAAAGGTAACAATGATAGTGCAAAGATGTGCCTTCGAATTCAAATTTGTGGTTGTGGCTTTACCATGTGAAGCCTTTTTCTCTTAATCTTGGGAAGACCATCGCTCAGACAAGCCAAGGCCTTGTAGGATTGGGGGGAATTTTCTATTGATATCCACTAATTTGGATAATGAAATTCAACTACACATGGAGAAAGAAAGTAACAAGTTCCAAATCAAGAAATATTTATAATGCCTATTGTGCCTTCAAATGATAAAGAATCATTGTTTTCATATATCATGGGTGACCATAAATGTTGCAAGGTAGATTTTCTCAAATGGGCCAACAAGAGGAGGCGGCTATAAGTACTTCTATATATAGCTCTCAACTAAATATGATCAAGCTATTTTACAATTGGCAGTGTATCAAAACCCATTACCATGGCCTAATCAATAAGGTAAAGTAAAACCTTTGTTTTTAGATCAAGTGCCAAAGGGTAATTTTTGGCAAATGGACTAGTACATCACACTAGTCCAAGGTAAGGCTAACTAGTTCAGTTCTGCACTCTAGAATGTTGGACCAAACTAGCAAGTCCAAATTTATTTTATTAATATAAAACAAAGAGTTGGCCTATTTGAAGACTATGAATTAAGTATGGTTCAGATCATAGTTTATGATGTTTTCATAGTCTAATGGACTATTTGTATGTAGGGTTGTAGAAAGGACAAAATTGCAGAGAAAAGAGTGATAGGTTAGTCGATTCCAATAGAAAAGAGTGAGTGCATGATGAAGTAGAGCTCTTTTTGTAAGAGATTTCCTTGGAGTGGTAGACTCATGACCAACGTACAACCATGAGGATTCATTATTTCAAAAGTTCAATCTTGAAACGAACTTTCAAAATGGTTGAAATGCTTCAAGAATTGTGTTGGATGAAGTAGCCGTTTGTTTTCTACTCTTTTCTTGTGATAGCTATTGGCCATGCACTTATACTATTTGAAAGAGGAATTTTAGGATTTCGAAAAGCTATTATCACTGCCTATAGAGCTCAATCAGGTAGTGAGATGAAGGAGAGAAAGAAATTGGGAGCAAAATTGTATGGGAAGAAGATTAACATTTCTTATGTAAAATGAATCTGCTTAAAAAAGTGGAGGTTTTTTGTATTAATATATGGGATCTAGGACTCATCATTTGTGCCCAGTCAACCTCTAGGAATCAGTTGATACAAATGATTTCTAGACATAGAACTGCAGACTGGTCACCTTTAGGCCAAATAGATATACAAAAAATAATTGGAAAGCCCATTAAGAGAGCTGCAAAGTAAAAGGGTCTGATGTACAAATAGTGTGCAGTAACAGGTTCTTTGGGGCCTCTACTTTGGAATAGTTGGCCTGCCTATGAGCATCTATGTTCTTCATGCTATTTTCCTCTATAGCATGAAATGTTATAGAGAAGAATGAAATGTTTTCTTTTTCTCGTTTGCTTAGAGAGAAGGTCATGGTTTCTTTCATAAATGGAGCTACTGCTAATGCAATTTTAATTTCTTGGCGGCAGCTCAATCCTTCACCCTTTGAGGGGGTATGCTATGGTTACATTTTGCTGCTATGATTATATTTTGGTGCAAATATATGCTATTTTGTTCGATCTTTGAGGAGGCCTATTGCTGTTGGGAATGAAATCTTCTTTTTCACAATATGGAGCAACATTTTTTTCCCCTCGAAAAGGATTAGATTAATTTGAAAGATTGGTTGTTCCCTAGTAAGACGCTATTAGTCAGTCTATGATCTATCTATTGTACAAGGCTTTTGGGAATTGGGCAGAACGAGACTAGTCAGGTTATTGAACATATACAGCTTTTCAAACTGTCAAGTGGTCCACTCTACATGGAGACTTTGGTCTTCCAAGGCTGGACATGGCCCCGCAAATCAGCTCTCACTCCCTTATAAACCACTGGACCCGAATAGATACGGCGCTTACCCTGAAGATACATTTAATCCAACAAAGATGAAAGAACTGTTGTAAACATGCACAAACGTCCTTCGAAGATTTTGTACTTGTATGTGCTTATGGCTTATTTCAATTTCTTATATAATTTATTTTGCTTCTGCCTAAGGCTTTTTTAAATTCAGCTGTAATTGTGATAGAATAATCAACTCTTTCTCATTGAGATAAAATAATTAATTCTTTCTCACCTGAAGTCTTCGGAATCGCTTGTAAATGAACCTTGCACCTGCAGGTTGATTTTCATCACAGGGGTAGAGTCTTATATGGTAAACTCTGCTCAGAGCCTGTAAGAATGGCTTCTGTGCTTACTGTTCTGGAAGATGAGACAGGAGATGCAATCCTTTTATCTGTATATAATATGCTGTCAGAAGGAGATATACAGTACGTGCATCTTCTGTTTCATAAAGGCTTGAATGTGGCTATAAAAGAACCATTCTTGAATATTAGTACTTTTGGATCACTTATGATCAGAGTAGACAATCCTTCAGATTTGGTTCATAATCCCAAAATAAGAAATGCTGGCAGAAAGAGCAATTGTGGCTCATCATCATCGTCATCACCACCATCTTTGTCATTGTTGTCATCATCATCATCATCTTTGTCCTTGTTGTCATCATCATCATCACCATCATCATCTATATACTCATTCCCTGTTCAAAAGGATTTGCTGGTGGAAGCTCGTAAATTCAGGAACCAAGGAAACGATGAGTTTAAACGCAAGGATTGGAAGCAAGCTATCAAGTTCTACACTGAGGCAGTGAAGAGCTTGCTGCCTTCTGGACAGAAGTTTTCATCTCATCCTGAAGGAGAGAGGGAGCTGGTGCTTTGTCTTTCAAACAGAGCTGAGTCCAGACTTAGGTTAAAGCATTATGAGGCGGCTGAGAGAGATGCCCGAATAGCACTAGAGCTACAGAACGATCACGCGAAAAGTCTTTTTAGAAGAGGAAAAGCTCTTCATGGACTGCATCAATATAATGAAGCAGCGCTTTGTTTTCAAAAGGTCTTGAATACGGACGATTTAGATGGCTTAAGCCAGTCAGAATTAGAAAATAATCTGAAAGCAAGCAAGCTCTGCTGCAAGCAGATAAGGACTGGGAATTATAATTTACTAGGCCTGTGTAAGGCATTGGAAGCTGGGCAGGATCTTATGTGTGGAGAGTATGTTGGTCCTGTGGAAATTGGGCCTTCAAAGGACAATAGGCTGGGTTGTGGCCTTCGAGTCACAAGAGCTGTGAATCCAGGTGACCTACTTATTGCTAGTAGGGCCATTGCTCATGCGAAACTGGATTCTTCCATGCTCCGGGGTCTGTCTGAAGAGGAGAGAAATCTGCTTTCTTCTGGTAGCAAGTCTTCAAGTGTGTTTTCTACTGTTTACAAGGATATTGCCACCCAGGTGATAAGGCGAGCTGCTTCATCAGACCGATTTCGAGAACGGGTGAAAATTACTCTGTAAATTTGTCATACTCGTGTTAATATAAATGTAAAAGTGTGGATAATTGATTTGGTTCCTTTTTCCCTTCTTTTTTTCGAGTATTTGTAGATATACAGCTTGAGTGCAACAAGTATTGGTGCGAGTAACAACATTCCACCTATGAGCTTATTTGCAACTACTGATCTAGATTTGGTAGCACCAGGAAATTCGATCGCGGATATACTGTACAAGGAAGATACAATCTTGAGTGCTGATAAAGAAGAGCATATCTACACGTTGATAACGAATAATGCATGTCAAGTCGCTGGGGGGCTGGGTGCTTCATTGTGGCTTATCCCCTCATTTATAAACCATTCTTGTATCCCTAATGCTTGCTGGATGAGAATCGGACAAGAAATACTTTTTGTGCGAGCTGTTCGCCATCTCGTTGAAGGAGAAGAGGTTACCATCTCTTATGCAGAAAATGGGGCGTTGCCTTTGTCTCTCAGGACCAGTTATCTTGAACGATGTAGAGGATTTAAATGCAGGTAATCCATCTTTTATATGCATGCAGTGTCTTTTATTCATGCATATAAGTCGCATCTACACTACTTTTTATTTCTATTATCCATGGAGTAACGAGTGATGAGCTGTTCATATTTCATAGATATTCCCCCCTTTTTTCCTTCTTTGGGGAGGGGAATTGTTGGAGTGAGATTTTCTGCCTTAGAAGCACAATGATAATCCTTGAACTTGTAGGTGCGAAAGGTGTGACTTCGAAGCATCAATGGAGCCCTTCATGAAGCAATTGGAGGTGAAAGCTCTTGATACACTAGCACAGATGGATACACTAGGATACGTAGAAAAACGCTTGCATGGAACTGCACGTGAAGCTGCACATACCGTTGCTATTGAGATAGTCAAGAGCTTGGAGTGGGCATTCCAGAACATTTCTTCGTTTATGGATGAGAGGAAGAAACACTGGTTTCGCACATCATTTGCAGCATTCTATCTTCGTTTGATAGATGATGACGATATCCTTCGAGAAACCATTAAAGAAAAGCAACTACTGGAAATCGTGTTAAGGGCGGTGCAAGAGACTTTGGGTGCATCAGAAGATGTGTTGGCCTGTGCAAGAGAAAGGGTTTGTTTGGAAGAGTGTCACCCATCCAGCAGAGAGATTGTTGCCGCAATGTACGGATGCTTGTATGGAAAGCAGTCACCTAGCTCTCTGAAGAAGCTCATCGCTTTACGCCATTCCATTCTAGAAGCTCGCGATGTCGGGGCAATGGAATAAGAAGAGAATGCCAATTAAGAGTCCGCCTTCACTTTTCTCGGCCATTATGCATATTGGAAATTGGAATGCCACTCCATAATGCAGAAAAACTGTTGAATCCCGAAATGATCTCAAAGAACTGTTTGAGATTGAATTTGGTCAATCGTTTAATCAGAGAGTGCTCTTGGTTATTGTCTTGTGTCGTTAGCTGCTTTTTGCCTGCAAGACATGAAAACGCTATAACATTATATTGATAAAATAAGGAGATATCGAGCATATCCATCCTCATTATTGGACATGAATAAAAATATAAAATGAATGGACATATAAGGTAGTCCAGTACATAAGGTTTGGTCAATCTATCTAATAAAAATATTAAAGAGTTAAAAACAGTTATGTTTGTTTGAGTATCTCATTGGGAAAATGTACTAATATATATATCAACACAAAACCAATGTCCACTTCTTACCTCTTCTTTCTCTATGCGTCCTCTCTCCCCCTTCCTCCTCCTCTCTTTCGTCTAACTGCATTTGACCATTTCAAAATGATGCAAGCAAGATATAGATGATATTTCCATAACTCACGAACAAGTGTGACACACCTACAATCACTCACTAACAAGTGTCACACACCTACAATCACTCACTCAAAGTGCACAAAAAAGCACAAATATGAATGTGCAAGAAGAGAGCTCACAATTTCATTCCACCAGAAAGTCTCTTCACAAGTGAGGTCTTTTATATAGGCTTCTCCCAAGACCATTTCCTTTTCTTATTTGAAAATGATCCTAAAAATAAAAGAAAAGCTTGAAAACTCTTTTTTCTTACAAGATTTTCAAGGGAAGACTCTTCCCTACAATTTTAAAGAAATGCTAACAAAGCCTTGAATATACATGACTCTTCTTCACTACAAAAAGGGATTTTTACAATGGTAGATAAAGATACAAGGTTTATCTATCTAAAGAGTGAGTACTCTAAAAAATATACCTAAAGAAATTTCAAGAATATTTGGGCTTTGCCATAGTTGTATAACACCCCCCCTTAGATCTTGTCGTCCTCGACAAGACTATTGCTGAGTCTAGGCACGCGGCTCTAGTCCATGCATTGGTTTCCATCATGGCTTTTGGAGGATCTGGAACCACGTGGGATTTGCTACCAAACAGATATTGCATTGTAGTCTTTGTTTGCTACAAAATGTCTTCAATGTCCTCCATCTTGAATGTCCTACAGTAGGGCATGTGCATGGGTGATATTAATTTGCCATCGCTAGCGATTTACAATTTCTCACAACATGGGTAAGGCATAGATTTTGCCATCAGCTCTACGAGCTCATCAGATCAGCTGGTGGTTCGTGTGGGTCGAACAACAGTAGGTCCCATAGCTCTGTAGCTTGTGGTTTGAGTGGGTCCGAGGATAGGAGGTCACGAGTCGGGCTCCTCACTTTTCAAGTCAAGATTCTTGTATGCTCCTTAGGTTTACCTCTTGAGTACTCATTTTGATAATCAATACAAACATATTAAATAATCACAACATAATATTAGGGGTATACAATAGGAATAAGTGCAACATATCATCACAGAAAATGGCATGTGTATCATCTCTTTGATTATGAGTGGATACTTTGATTTATCTGTGAATCTCCATACTCTTATTATCTCTCATATAGGCTTTACCTATATGATTTGGAAGTTCTTGAACAAACCTTTGCCTCTACACATACATGAAGTTACACCATCCTGGATGATTCATTTCTCATTGGAATTAGAAGAATAAGGGCTTTAAGTTTAATGAAAATAGATAGATGTCATTCGTAAAGTTGATTTTATGTTATATCTTTAGAATCATTCTAGGTTAGATGACATTATGGAGCTAGAATATTGTTCGAAAGAGTCAAATTATGTTGATATATTCACTAAAGCACTTGGAGGACCAACTCAACAAACATCTTCAATAGATGTGCATGGAACCGAGAGCTACTTGAATTATCATTTGGTAAACCTTGAGGAGGGGTGTTAGTATATGATGGATGTCTATCGCTCATGCTTTTATGTACTAATGGGCACTTTGTAAGGTCCCCAATATTAGGAAAAACCAATCATGCATTAACCAATTGATGGGAATCCCAACTTGCATGTTGGATGAAGGTCAAATTTGACCATCAAAGGTGTTGTAAGTAAAGGGAGTTAGTAGGGTCCCTAATTGTGGGGTTTAAGGGAGTGGGAAGCACCCCTGGTTAGGGGTCCAAGGGGGCCAGTTGTCCTCCTGGCTAGGGGGTCCCATGAGGCCAACAACCCTCTCGTGGGGGTCCATGGGCAGTGCACCCATCACAATAATAAAGGGAATATTCCATGGAATATTCCTTGTCAAAATAAATAATCATTCGTATTTTAAAGGTTGGTTGAGCCGACCTAAGATGCGTATGGGGATTACACATAACAAGTCTTGTATTAGACTTTCAAAGTGGTAATAAGGTGGTTGTGAGAGAGATTCATAAAGTATTCTAAATGAAGTACTCTTTCTTCGATATTGGCCATTGCTTGAATCTAGATTTCTACTCTATCATTATATGTACACACAAACTCTTCTGCCTCAAACATTGTAACCTTGGTGAATCATAGGTTTCTTGCCCTTCATTAGTGACATGTCCACCAAGTACGGGTTGTTCATAGGTTTCTTTGAAGGTCTCTTCCATTGGAATTTCCATAGTCTCTTCTGGTGCTGGCACCTCAAAGGTGAGGGTGGTTGCTCATAGTGGAGTAGTCTCACATGTAATTTGTGGACCTAGTATAATTGTGCTAGCTCATTTGGTTTTGCCATAATTAGAGTTGGTTCAAGAACTAGCATGTGTGGTGCATTCTACTATTGGCATAGCTAAGATTCCTCCTCCGATAACTTGTCATGAGATTCCAACATATTGGCATATTCTAGAACTTTGAGGTACTGATGGGTGTGCCAAGGGTGTTCTCAATTATGATTTCAAAGTTGTATTGATTTTGCTATTGCAATCGCTTGTTGTTTTCATGTGGTATTACCAAGTGCCTTCTTAGGTGTGCCATGTTGCATTGGAGCTACGCATTACATTCCATTTGAGTGTAGAGATGGCTCTTGATTACATGAAATACTTCTTGATCAATGTTTTGGTGCTTTGTTTAAGTTGGTTATTTGAATCTTGCAACATGGTGTACTAGTCTTGTAGAAGAGTGTTGCTAGCTTCTAACTCTGAAATTTAGGCCTGAAGTTGCGTAGATTAATGTTGAAGTATTGCATGCGCTATGCTAGTTGTTGGTACTCGTGCCTCAATTGATTGGCACAATTTATCATTGACAAAATAGTTGTATCTACATTTATGGATGTAGTATATACAGAGGTTAATGTAGAGGGGGAGGGGATGGGAATGTGAAGTGTGAATGCTGTGCACAATTGTGTGGTGGATGCAAGTGAGGTTGTTGGAGGGGGGATAGGGGAAGGTGGAAGTGTTTGGGGAGGGGGAGGTGTCATGGAGAAGGTGGAAACATAGCTGCTAGTTGTTTTGGTAGAGTTACGGATGAGAAAGATTAGGTCTTGGTTGGTAAAAGGCTGATGTTGGTTGTGAGGCAGGTATCCAATTATGGTGGAGAGGGATTTTGGGTGACGTATAATGAGTGCATTAGAGACTCAATGATCGAGTATGGGTTCGTGTAAGGAGCCTAAGGTGTAGGCGTTATGATACAAGGGATTGGTGATGGTCGAGAAGAGCTGCGAATGGGAAACTCGTGCAGAGAAAATGAGGGTGGGTATGGATGTGGTTATGTCAGTGAGATATGCTTCTTCTATTCTAGGGGGTAAGTGAAGTGGGTGTGGAAGACAGGTTCTTCGGGTTGAGTGACAACTTGAGTTGTGGTGGTGGGTTGAGATTTGGTTGTTCTAATGGGCAAGACTGGTCGGGTTTCTACAAGGGTCTTGGTGGTTACATCGATGGTTGTGGTAGTAGTTGGGGTTGTGGTCAGGGTGATTGCTTCTTAGGATGATGTGGTTGCTCCAACTAGTGTGACTGGTATTTGGATATTCTTTCTAGTCCTTTGACTTGTGTGCTTGCATCTTTCATGATATTGGACTCGAGGTCTCTGTAACATGTGATCCATTGCATCGATGATCGTACAAGTCTCTGTTAAAAGCCATAATGATTCAATAAACTATGGGTCTACCCCTTCATCTTCTAGGAGCTGGTCCATGAGCATGCGGGTCTGCACTAAAATTTTGCCTCTAGCTTGAACACCTTCCATTGTTTTCTATAGCCTTTGAAGTTCATATTGTAAGCTAGAGCTCCCTCTTCTTCTTCTTCTTCTTCTTCTTCTTCTTCTTCTTCTTCTTCTTCTTCTTCTTCTTCTTCTTTTTCTTCTTCTTCTTCTTCCTGTGCTTGACTCTCTTCTGTTCAAAGTCAATAACTTGATCAGTACTAGAAACTCAAAATTGGGGGGTAGAGATGGGGCGGTTGGTTGTGCGAAAGATGCTCCATTAGTGCTTCATCATGGGAGATAGATCGTGAAAGGTCGCACTTGTCCTTCCTCTCTTGATGAAATATCCCAGGTCAGAGTTGCTCCTCATGGTTGGGCACATGGTATGGTTCCTTTCATCCTTTTTTATGGGGTTGCAAAGGATTTCCAACTCTTAAATTGCTAAATCCTAGAACAAGTTAAAGCTCTCTGAATTACTACATCATAAGATAGACATTTATAGATGATGCAAGTCATAGCACAACACCTGTTCAATATGGGTTTGTGGGCCCAATGGCTATTGGTCACATATTGCTTCCATATTGTCCATATGGGGAAGTTTATGGTCATATTTGAGGTTTCTACAAGGTAAATACTAAACCATATATGCTTATGTGGTTGAGTAAAGCGATCCTGACCTAGGAAAGCAAAATGTTGCATGCATAATCAAAGTGGTATTGAAATGTTGGGGGTCATAACTGCCATATCCTTGAGCTTGGTAATGTGGCAGTTCTTCATATTGTCCAGTACTAGTGACGCCTTCTTTGATGGAAAATGCATACCATACATGTTAAGGGCCTCTTAGAATAAGTTCAATGTAAATTTGAAGTTCTTCATTTCATTGTTGCACATCAGGGAGGGGATGATAAAAGTGCCAAGTACATCTTTTCAATTACTTGGTTGCAAAGTGAAGATCAGATAATAGATCTCGTGAAGTCCAACTTTAGCAATGGTTTGTTGAGGTAATCTACCAATCCCGCTCTTCTCCATATAGGCTGAATTTCATATGCATTGTGGAGCTACTCAAAATCACGGGAAAAAAATGCATTGTTGAATTGTGACTAGGATTCCCATATATAGGCCACATCTCCAAGAGGTCCTGCTAACTCATTGAACCAATAGGAGTGGGTATTTACCTTTTCCATGTGACCTACAGGGGGGTCTTGGATTGGAATGACTCACAATTTCTTGAGTTCACACAAACTTTCCATCAGAATTTCATAGATGGGAAAACTACTCATATCCACAGGTTGGTAATTGGTGCCTGCTTAAGCCATAGCTTTACCAATATAAATGACATTCTTAGTCAATCTGATAGAATAAGAAAAACCATATTAGTATTTTCTATGAGACTTGATGAGGACTTGTTCCCTTTACAATACCAATATGTCTCCCTTGAGCCCTAAATGTGAAATTAGTGATTGTGTGAGTGGTAAATGTGCGATGTAGTGAGGGTGTAACTTAGTGTGATGCCTAGATGCATACTTGTGTAATTCATTAACTCAACATGCTCCTATGAGTGTACAATTATACTACATGGTTTTTTTGGGTGGTGGTTTATAGTGTTCGACTCTCACAATTCCCTTATGGGATTACAAGTTTGGCATTTAGGTTCGTACAAGATTTTTGATAATGACTTCACTTGGTTATGGGAATTTTTACCCATTTCCAAGTTGTTCTAATAAAGACTTTGCATGATGATTTAGTTACAACAACTTTCATAGTGTGTTTCTGGGGGTTGGGATTCATTGTGATTGACTAGTATCTAAGAGCTTATGTGTAGAGGTTTGAGCTCGTACATAGGTCTTAGGCACCCAAATTTTTCCATTATTATGGTCAGCCTTCATCGATTACTTTGGTACCCAAATACTGAGTATTCTTCTCGATGGAGGTCTTTGTTGTTCTCCTATTTGTCGCCTTGGTTTTCACATCTAATGAGTAGTTATGAGATGAAGGGGGCAATTGGGTGCTTGACCTTTTGGACCCAAATTTGCTTCATGACAATAACTAATTTTCTTTTAGATTTTGTATGTCTTCTTGATACACCTATCTGGTTTTTCTGCTTGGCTCCTCTCTGTGGTTGAAATACTGAGACTACATTCATCTTTCGAAAAGAAGGGAGATCCACTAGCTCTTAAGCCTGTTCTTCTGTGGTTGAGTCGGTCAACATCACAAAGCTTTGGACAATAGAACATATTTATCTTCAAGATTAGATTGAGGAGAACTAAGGTCATGTGGAGGACCTATATTAGTGACCATGCAATTATCTAGTTCAGCTATGATTCATTGTTTGCATACCCAAACCTAAAGAATTTGACTTCTTAGGTTTAAGTTGACTCCATGATCATATATCTAGTCTTGACCCAACATGAAAGACTCAATGAGGTCTTCATCATGGCATACTAGCACTTTGGTTGTCATAACAGTATCTTAAATAGAGATGGGAAGTTCCATCTTGCACATGCAAGGGGTTTCCACACATCCTAATCCTATAAGGTGAGCCTCAATCGGATTTATTTGTAGATCCATGCCGTGACAATAGGAGTATATAATCGCACTAGTGGTTGCTCCAGAATCAATCTGATTGTCTTGGCAGCTGAGCCTTGTCCTAGCTCTATTGAGATGAAGGCCATTGATCAATGGTGCTAGGAGAGGGATTCTTCTTAGCCTCACACAAAGCCATGTGATAGCAATGAGCTTCAGAATGACTGCAAATCTGCATGGATTATAGAAAATTGAATGCAGTGACAATACGAGACCCCTTTTCCACTAACATTTTTGGATAGTATGCTCGATGAGATAGCACATCATGAAATGTATTCTTTCCTCGATGGTTTTAGTGGATACAACCAAGTTCGAATGGTAGAAGCGGATATACCTAAAATGGCATTTATTATGAACTAGGGAGTACTCGCCTGTATTCTCATGTGGTTTGGGTTGCGAAAATGCACCAAGAACTTTCCAGCAATGTATGCAGCAAATTTTTGCTCCGTACCTTACATCTTTTATGCAAATTTTCTTAGATGACTTCTTCGTTTTTCGCAAGATGATTGCGCATCTCGAGCACCTATGCGCATGCTTTGATTCCGGCAGAAAGGTACATCTATGCCTTAGTCCTAACAAATCCACCTTTGCAATCAAATGCAGAAAATTACTAGGGCACATTATTTCAGAGAAAGGCATACCAGTGGACCTTGATAAGGTTAAGGTTATACTAGAAACTCTAGCACCATGGAGCCCGAAAGAAGCCCTATTGTCCTTAGGGTAGGTACGGTGGCACGGTCGGCATCTGCGTGGACTGGCACGTATTGCCATCCCACTAAACAACTTAGCGCACGGTTGACCAGTGGAGTTTATATGGATGGAGGAAGTACAAGTTGCCTTTGAGCGACTATGGAAGATGTTAGCCACTACACCACTTTTGAAAGCACCAGACTGACAACAAACTTTTCATGTGTTTTTGGATGCTTCAGATAAAGCTATTGGAAGTGTACTTATGCAAAAGGAGCACCGCAGCTTGTTCAGACCGATCTTGTATGCTAATCGAGGACTAACAATAGGAGATCATAATTATGCGGCTACCGAACATGAATGTTTAGGACTCATTTACTCTATCAAGAAATCTCACCATTACCTATTGGGATGATCGTTCACCTTCCATGTAGATCACAGTGCCCTGTTGTACTTGGTGAACCAACAAAACTTGGTTGTGTGGTTAGCTAGGTGGGTCCTCTCGCTGCAAGAATTTGAGTACGACATTGTCCATCATCCTAGAGAAAGTCACGCCATTACAGATTTCTTGTCTTGCATCGGTCATGGAGAATCCCTAGAAGGTGTGGACGATACCCTTCTGGATGCAAAGGTCTTTACGATGGCCGAGATCGAGAACACTCCTCAGGCTTTACCAACTTGGTACGAAGAGATGTTGAGCTTCCTGGAGAATGGCATTGCTCCATCTCATTTGGGATTTGCAACTAGAAAGGAACTGGGACTTCGTAGTCGCCATTTTACGATCATTATGGCTAGCCTTCCTTTAGAATTAGTGTCTGACAGGGGAACTCAATTCTTAAATCAATTAATTTTAGAACTCACCTCGGAGTATCAGATTAAACACAAATTTAGTTCTCCCTATTATCCTCAAGCAAATGGATTGGTGGAAAGTACCAACAAGGTCCTACTCCACATGTTACAAAAGATGCTGCTAGATTCTACAGATTAGTGGGAAATTATTCTTCCTACTTTGCTCTGTGCGTATAGGACTTCCTATAAAGTTTCTCTTGAAAGCACCCCTTTCAAATTTCTTTACGGATAGGAGGTGATCCTTCCATTTGAATTTGTGGTGCCAAGTCTTTGAATTGCGATCCAAAAGCAATTGGTTTTGAAACACTCATTCGCTTATCGGATGGATCAGCTACGACAATTAGATGAGCATTGATACCATAATTTTCTCTTATTGTAGGAGTTGCAAAATCGTCAAAAGAAATGGCACGATCGAAATCTATGAACGAAGATTTTTCGGCCTGGTGATCTGTTGTTGTACTTTCATTCTAAGATGAAAACAAAAGAAAGTTAAAATTGAGGTGGACCAGTCCATTGTAGATTCACGAGCTTTGCAGACCAGGTTCCTTCCGGTTGGCCACACTGGTAGGCAAACTATTACTGATGACAATCAATGGGTCTAAACTACAACCTTATCAGACTTCTAGAGGGTAAATCACATTAAAAAAAATGTATATACATATTTATATAAATAAAGTACATTTTTTTGAAAATTGAAAAATACATGATCGTGCAAAAACTACGATGCATGCAAATCATACACACAATCAACAACGGTGGCGGCTATAATGTTTTGAATCTAATATCACAATTCTTATTTTGCGAGTCGTGACTCGAGTGTAGACTCACTGGAGTTAAGATACCATTTAGGGTAATAATGATGCAGACCCAACGCTCTCAACACAGAACTACAGGCCATAAAAGGATGATGACACAACCGAATTTTGGTTATTTGGCTAAGTTGCGAGCAGAGCAACCAAGCTGAGCAGAGCGAACTCATCGACAATAATCTACAGCAGTCAATAGAAGGCGCAACAGTGCAGATATGGTGGTCACTTTCTTCGACTGCCATCTGCTAAACATACTAGAGACACTCTCACAAGAACAGGAGTGGTTCGAGTGCAGAAGATTGCTGTAGTGCACATCGTTGGATTGGAGGAGTATCTGTCATCATCCACAGACAAAGGATATCACCAAAGAGATAGCGCAACAGACAGATGGTAACGATGCGAATACCCAAGAGCTAAGTCTACAGATAGGGTAGGACACTTTTCATTTATCACCAACTTTAATTGTAGAATGACTACATGTATCTAGCACGGGAATCACCACTAGTATAGAGCCTGTGGATACAGGAGAATCTGCGGGTTATTAGGAAAGCCATGCTCCAGAGAATATTGGTTTGCACAACTTCTAGATGATAATCCAATTAAATTAAGATTGCTTTTAATGACAATGATTATAAATTTGTAGGCCAAACACCACGGGGTATTGTAGCAATTATTTGCTTTAATGAAGGAATTGGCTAAAACACAAGTAAATTGGGCAGAGATTATTTTTTAGAAATTAAAGAAGGAGGTGAGAAGAATCTTCATGCGGTCCAAAAGAGCAGTTAACATAGTGTTGGACCCCAAAGATGGAGTCGTATTTACTTATTTTTTACCAAAAGCCCAGTATTCTTACCTTGAGAATACACATTATGCACAGTGATGGTTTTCCTTCAAATTTTAAAGAAGAGGGATGCAGAGCAGAAGCCAGTAGAAGGGACTTCCCAAGACTAGACTGTGAATAACAGAGATGAAGAAGAGCAGTCTCGAAGGTAGCAGGTAGAGGAGAATCAGTGGAAAGAAGTTGAGAGGAAGGCTATGTAGAAACAAACTAAGATGAAGGCAAGAGAGGAACATGTAGCACAAAGAGAGAGGAAGAGGAAAAATGAAAGAGATTAGAAGAAGAAGCAGAGAAATAACGCCATGCTTAAGAGGAAAGATGAAGGAAGTCTGAAGGTAATGAAGAGTGATGCTAGAAATAGCATGAACAAGGGAACGAATCAGGAGAGACATCTTGTAAAATTCTGGTCTTACACACATTTTCTTCCTATAGATTAAATAATAGGTGGAAACAAAATGATGGTAAAGTAAAGCTACCCTCAATTAGGTGCAATGATTATATTTATTGTTGGATGTATTATAATGAAACAGCTCATCCGGAACTTCTTGGAGACCTAGCTAGGGGAATTTAGTGGATGCAGTCAAGTTGGAGGAGTTTCAGAAAGAACATAATGCCATGATTCAACAAAAGGACAAGTGGGAAGTGAAGAAAGTGAGAATGATTGAAGAAATCAACCAACTCAGGGCCGACACAGAATAAGCCAGAGTGGAGAGTGCTGGTAGAGCTAGTGTAATTCAGGAGGAGATGATGGATGAGCTGAATGAAGCTGTAACAGAAAATAACACACGAAAGGTAACAATTGAAGAAAAACTGAAGATTATGGCTTGACTTCAAGCAAAAGTAGGACAAATCTAGAAGTCAAAACAAAAGTTAAAGAAGACTAATAAGGAGTTTGCAGCCAAAGCAAAGAAGGATGAGCATGAGGTTCAAAAGTTGAAGATGAAGGTCAAGGAGCAAAGCTGGGAAATAAAAAGACAAGGTGTATCTATTGTAGAAAAGGAAGAGAGATTGGCAGTGCGGAATTCTGAATTTATGACCCTTGAAGAAAAACTCTGCACTGTCCAAGAAAGTTATGATATGGTGACTACATAGTTAGCTGGCATTCTAGAGCTAAAAAGATATATCAATGAGTGGAAGGAGCACTGTGCAAATGCAAATGTAGTAGCAGAAAGAAATGAAACAGAGAGTGTGAAATTGAAGAAAAATGTATCACTTATGGAGATACCATACAAGTGTAAACTAGATTAATCAAAGAAATTAGTAGGACTCTGTAGATAAAATAACTAATGTAACTTTAGTTTTGGATAATATGCTATAATTACATACCAGATTTAGAAGTAGCCACAATTAGTTGTAGAAGTGCAGGCCAAAAGCTATTAGATTCGAAGGAATTTTTTGAAGCAGAAATTTGACTTGTAGAGGAACATGTAGAAGAGATGTTCAAGGAGCTTCGGTATGATGTAGAAAGAATAATGTTCCCAGAAATGCAGAATCAAGATGATGATCTATAAAATTTTCATTTTGTAATCAATGGGTTCGGATCCACTATGCGTGCCACTGTTAGCACTCGGTGTGGACGATCACAATTTCTTGTAAATTCACTTTGTAATGGGAAAAAGTGATTTATTAATGTGGAGATTTCAATATTTTTCGGAGTATGTAAATTCAGTATATTATAAATTTCAAAGTGTGGAACGGTGTGAAGGTTACAAAGCAAAATTCGGAAGAAGACAATAGAGAGCAATAGATTTTGGAAATTATGTCAGATGATGCTATATATTGTTGATACGCAATCTTTCTATATTCCAAAATGATGTGTAAGTGACCTTAATAAACAATAAGTACTTTCTATTGCCGAAATCGCTTTATCTCTAAAGTATGTCTATGTGTACGAAGTCTCTGAGTATTATGCAGTATACTATTCGGAAGTCTATGCAGTGCAGATTAATAAGGAACATAAACACATGTTTATGAGTGCGAATGTATTCATAAATCCCCGTTCCCATGCCCACTCCTTTGGAGATTAGTTGCTATATTTTATTGAAATATAGTTCCGTGTAAACACTCATATGCAACCACCCTACCATCTTGTGAAAGAACACACCCTATCTAACTACCACTTGCATCACATGCAACCACAAAATTTTTTCCCATTTCTAGTATTTTCAAAGCACAAATTTCAATGATTTTTTGTTTCAATGATTCAAATGATTTTTGACAGGCATCATTCCACACAAATTCTACATTCTTTTTAGTCAACTTTATGAGGGGATTATCTATCTTGTAGAAATCCTTAATATGTGCTCTTTCATATTGCACCAATCCTAAAAAACTTATAATATGTGCTCTTTCATATCCCTTGTTGACAGGATCTTGCAGATGAGGGGATTAGCTATCTTGTAGTATTTTCAAAACACAAATTTCAATGACTTTTTGTTTCAATGATTCAAATGATTTTTGACAGACATCATTCCACACAAATCCTACATTCTTTTTAGTCAACTCTATGAGGGGATTAGCTATCTTGTAGAAATCCTTAATATGTGCTCTTTCATATTGCACCAATCCTAAAAAAGTTATAATATCCCTTGTTGACAGGATCTTGTAGAAATCCTTAATATGTGCTCTTTCATGTTGCACCAATCCTAAAAAACTTATAATATCCCTTGTTGACAAGATCTTGAAATATAGTACCGTGTAAACACTCATATGCAACCTGTTAGGTGTGTGTAGAAGTGCGAGAGACACACAAGAAGCACACACAAGGAGCACAAACGTAGCAAGACACACGGAGAAGACGATGGCTGGAATAACTCTCTCTATTGATCGATGAACTGAACTGAAGTAAGAGCTGAATAATATCCCTAAGTACAAAGTACCACCACATATGAGAGTATCAAGTATGTGGTAACATGGGGAAAAAACCTTTAGCCAGCACTAGAGTAAAAAGTGCCCATGTATAGGGAAAAGGTTCACATCAAAGCTACTCGAGGAACACATAAGTGTAACAAACCCCCCTGGAGCGAATGCTGTGAACACATACAGGGAGTGACAGATCAGCCCTCACAAGGTAACAAGCCTAAAGCTTTGCAAAAAGCTTCAAACTTTTCCCATGGAAGAGATTTGGTGAATATGTCTGCCACATTATCTTGTGTAGGCACATATACCAAATCAATATCTCGTGCATGAAGGCGCTCTCTCACATAGTGATAATGCACCTCAATATGTTTGGTCCGTGCATGAAACACTGGGTTTCGTGCAACAGCCAAAGCACTCTGACTATCAGTGAGAATATGCATAACAGCATCAATCTCCATGCAAAGATCCATCAATAGGCGTCTCAACCATATACACTCCACTGTAGCTGTGAAAATTGCCCAGTACTCAGCTTCACAACTCGATGTCGCCACTGTAGGTTGCTTCTTACTCAACCAAGATATGCATGAGTCTCCAAGGAAAAAGAAATTACCACTAGTGGACACGCGAGTATCATAAAAACCAGTCCAATCACTATCTATAAAAGCATGCAAGCATAGCTGTACATCTCTACCATAAAAGAGACCTAAGATCAAAGTGCCTCGAAGATATCTAAACACACGTTTCACCGCTTGCCAATGCTTAGTGCCAGGGCTATGTATGAATCGACTCAATTGGGAAACTGCATACTGTATATCTGGCCTTGTGTTGCATGCATATATAAGACATCCCATAGCCTGATGATAAAGAGAAGTGTCAAATGCATCATTGGAATCCTCAACTAAGAATCTAAATCCTGTCTCAACTGGTGTGGAAACTGGCTTGCAATCCTCAAAGTCAAAACGCTGAAGTAGTTTTTCAACATACTTTGCTTGATGCATAACAATTCCCCCCTCAACGGATACAAACTGGATGCCAAGATAGTAGCTCAAAAGACCAAGATAAGTGACATCAAAAGTATGCTGCAAATCAGCCATAATAATGTCAAGTTTTGCATCACATGACCCAGTCAAGAATATGTCATCAAGATAAAGAACAAGCACTATAAGATCAGCCCCATTTTTGCGTACATAGAGTGTGCTTTCAATCGGACTACATGTGAAGCCAAGAGCAATCAAGTGCTTATGTATTTTGTCATACCATGCACGTGGAGCTTGATTGAGACCATACAAGGCTTTATGCAAGCGACAAACCATATGCTCTTTCCCTTTCATAGCAAATCCAGGAGGTTGCTTCACATAAACCTCTTCTTGCAAATCTCCATTCAAGAAGGCTGTTTTTATGTCCAACTGATGCACTTTCCAACCTCGATGGGCAGCCAATGCAACCACGGTACGAATGGTAGTCATGGGTGAAGTAGGTGCAAAAGTTTCCTCATAGTCAATGCCATATTGTTGCGCATATTCTTTGGCAACCAATCTAGCTTTGTAGCAATCAATGCTACCATCAGATTTTCTCTTAATCTTGTAAACCCACTTTGTACCAATGGCATTCTTTCCTTTTGGCAATTCACATAACTCCCAAGTACCATTCCTATGTATGGAATCCATTTCTGATTGCATAGCACTCATCCATTGTGGATCGTCACATGCATATTCAAAAGAAAGTGGCTCTTCATTACATGCTGTAGCAATAAGAGAATAATCCACAAAATTACTTGATGCATGGTGAGAGCTTGATCTTGTTCTACCAAGTAAAGGTGCACTCAATTTGCTGTCCTGCAAAGTTTGTTTCAGCCACTTTGGCATGGATTGTGCACTCTTGATAGACATGCGTTCATTATGTAATAGATCTTCAATATGTACATCATGCGTGGGCTGAATTTCATGCTCAGTTTCAGCCATATTTTGATGCAAATGTTCAGCCATATGTGGCTGGAAATTTCCAACAGTTTTGACAATTTTTGGTTTCAGCCATGTTTGGCTGGAAATTCTCAGCATTTTCAGCCCTATTTGGCTGGAATTTTTCAGCCCTTTAAACCTCAGTTGGCTGGTCTACATGGCCATAGTCAAGTGTACTATTTTGGAACAAAGGCATGAGTGTATCGAGCACATCTTGTGAGTTAACTGTTGGGAATTTTTTTGCATTCAAGTAGAGGGAAAACTGAATTTTCAGCAAATACCACATCTCGACTCACAATAATTGTGTTTGTCAATGGATGGTACAACCGATATCCCTTACTTTCAGCACTATAACCAACAAATATACATTTCTTTGCCTTGTCATCAAGTTTTTGACGTTGTTGTGATGGCACAAGAGCTTATGCCAAACAACCAAACACACGCATATGACTAACCATAGGCTTATGACCATTCCAAGCCTCATTAGGAGTGACGACTCTCAATGCTTTTGTAGGGCAGCGATTCAACACATAATTTGCGCACATGACCGCTTCCATTCAAAACTTATGAGGAAGATGCTTTCCTTTAACCATACATTGTGCCATTTCAAGTAGAGTTCTATTTTTACGCTCGGCAACACCATTTTGCTGAGGTGTATATGGCACCGTACATTGGTGTGAAATACCTCTTTCACGAAGAAAAGCATTAAACTCATGTGACATGTATTCACCACCACGATCTGTGCATAGAGTCAAAAGCTTTTGTGAAGAAAAATTTCAGCCATAACTAAAAATGCTTTGAAGCAAGAAAATACCTCATTCTTTGCTTTCATAGGATACACCCATGTATGGCGAGTAGCATCATCAATGAAGGTAACAAAATATACATGCTTCCCAAAAGATGGAGTCTTGACCGGACCACATACATTACTATGAACAAGTTGCAATTTTCTTGTAGTGTGTGTATGACTATCTTTTGGAAAAGAAGCACGATGCATTTTTCCAAGAATGCAACCTTCACATGCATGCTTTTCAATGGACTCAAGTGTAGGCAAGCCAATAACCATGTCCTTCTTTTGCAAGTAGAGCAAACTATTGAAGTTTAAATGACCAAAACGAGCATGCCAAAGCTCCATTTCAGCCATGGAAGAAGTATGAGCAACTAAGGCATTTGAGGCAGCCCTCTTGTATGTATCCGATACAAACCATTACATAATGTATCGGACATCACGATAACATCGCCATTGCTGAAATCATGAACCATACACTTATCATCAACAAAGTGTACATGAAGTCCAGCTTTGGCAATCAACGGAACTGAAATTAAGTTCTTCTTGATACCGGGCACATACAATGCATTTTTCAAGAGAATCACACCTCCATTTGCAGCCATATGCTCAATTTCTCCTACTCCAATAATAGGATAAGAGGCATTGTTTGCACACACCACATGTCCTCCTTTAGGTGCATCTTTCAAAGAGGCAAAAAATCTTTTGCATGATGTTATGTGCTTTGAAGCACCACTATCAAAGAACCAATCCGAATCAGCCTCACTCACAACCATACATTTAGAATGTAAAGAAGCATCATAATGACATGTAACAACACATGCCCAAAAATCTTGAGCCATTTTAGCTTCATCATTCTTTGCATTTGCTGAATTTTCAACAATAGACATGCCGGATTCCTTCTTTTTCATTGCGTTTAACAAGCTTTCTACACTCATCAATAGTATGACCAGCCTTCCGGAAATATTTGTATCTCTTCTTCTTTTGCTAATGGCTATCATTAGAGGAATGAGTGGAAGATGAAGCTTGAGGCTTTGGTTTTGATGAACCCAAGTTGAACCATACTTGCTTTTCCCTTTTTGTGAGATAGCAAGTGCCTACGTTCCCTCAATCAAATCACTCCTATTCACTCTAGATTGCTCTTCTTGCAAAAGAAGAGACACAACCTCATCAAATGCATACATATTAGGATTTCCTTTTGCAACCAAACAAAGTGTAGTAGCAAAGCTTTGAAAAGATTCCGATAATCCTTTCAACAATGTAGAAATGAGTGATGCATCCGAAATGATCTCATCTATGTTTGCCAATTGCTCTTTCAAGTCCTTGATGCGTGTCACATACACATCCACTGACTCATTTTCAGCCATACATACATCTTCAAGTTGCTTCCTCAATTATGCAACACGTGCTTCATTACGCACGGCATACAAAGAAGCAAGAGTGTCCCATGCATGTCTCGATGTAGAACATGACCGAATGTGTGGAACTATATGACGCTTCACTGAAAGCACAATCAAAGCATGAGCTTGAGCATCTTTTCCATCCCATCTAAGCTGATCCTATGTAGGTGGAGAAGGAGAAACCACTGTACTCGAAGAAGAAGCTCCATCTGTGACAGAAGACTATGAAGTAGAAGCACCTGCCGGTCTTCGATCTAGATCTACCACTATGTTCCAAAGTTGTTTTGCAACAAGAACATGCTTCATCATGTAAGACCACATCGGATAGTTGGTCCCATCAAGCTTATCTTCAGCTTGAAGCATGCCAAACAAGTCATTGTTGCCCGCCATTTCACTAAGGAACAAGAATTTGACAAAATCTTCACTTCGACAAAAGCTGAAATGAATGCTGAAATTTCATCTCACAAACCGTCACTCTGATGATGATTCTGACTGCAGGAATGGCTTCGAAATGGGGGTAAAACCCCAGCGCACCTGCTGGAAATGTTTTCGGGCTGCTGAAATTCACACTTCTATGCTTCGAAGTCGATTTGCACTGTTAAAGTGCACGCGCGCCGCGACGCGAAAAACCGAAACTTGAGAAGAAGCTGAACCTGCTCTGATACCACTATTGGGTGTGTGTAGAAGTGCGAGAGACACACAAGAAGCACACACAAGGAGCACAAATGCAGCAAGACACACGGAGAAGACGATGGTTGGAATAGCTCTCTCTATTGATCAATGAATTGAACTGAAGTAAGAGCTGAATAATATCCCTAAGTACAAAGTACCACCACATATGAGAGTATCAAGTATGTGGTAACATGGGGAAAAAACCTCTAGCCAGCACTAGAGTAAAAAGTGCCCATGTATAGGGAAAATGTTCACATCAAAGCTACTCGAGGAACATATAAGTGTAACACAACCACCCTACCATCTTGTGAAAGAACACATCCTATCTAACTACCACTTGCATCACATGCAACCACAAAAGTTTTTCCTATTTCTAGTATTTTCAAAACACAAATTTCAATGAATTTTTGTTTCAATGATTCAAATGATTTTTGACAGGCATCATTCCACACAAATCCTATATTCTTTTTAGTCAACTCTATGAGGGGATTAGCTATCTTGTAGAAATCCTTAATATGTGCTCTTTCATATTGCACCAATCCTAAAAAACTTATAATATCCCTTGTTGACAGGATCTTGCAGATGCATGTATGAAGAGATAGTACAAAAATGAAATCTCACAAAAGCATACAAAGAATAAAGAGAGACAAGAGACTGAACAAAAGATTGGATACAATATCCCCCCACATACTCTGATGGACGAGTCTATCAGAGTATGTGTACTTATAGGTATTTTTCATTACGTCCTGAATAGAAGATACATGAGGGTGCTGCTTAAAAAATCGTGCATTTATGAAAATCTCCTTTATTTACAAAATCTTCGCTTTCTAAGCGATCTACTATTTTTACAAAGAAATATCTAAAATAGTATGTTTTAACTATCTTAAAAATTATCTGAATAAATCCATGCACGTTCATGCCCTCATGATTCTTCACCTGCTAAATCAAAACACAATCACATTGAAAACCTCAAAAAAATAAAATCCATATAACATTCTATTATACCACAAAGTATAACATGCCCTCTAATTGATGAGCAATTGACCTCACTTGATAAGAATAAAATAGACATGGATGGCCAGTCACATGTCCCATCACTGAACAATCATAAGCATGTTCCATGTAAAAACACATGCATGGAAATGGAAAACTAGAATTTAAAGTGGTTGTGAATGATATGGAGAACTAAAGTCTATTTTGGAACCTATTTTTTCCTTAAAATAATGCAACCCAAAAGTGATTACAAAAAACAAACATCTTGATCTGATAGAATAACCTTTTGAAAACCATGATGTAGAAAAAATACAATTAATTAATAGCTTACTATGATGAGAAAAAAATATTTAATGAATAACATTTAATAAATAACTTATCAAAATCCTTTGTAATGTGGATAGGGTCCATTGCCTTATATAGAAACAAAACCTATTACTAAACATGTGAAAAGAATTTAAGCATTATTGGGCACATACACAGAGATAGTACAGAAACAAAATCTCACAAAAGCATACATAGAATAAAGAGAGACAAGATATTGAACACAAGATTGGGTACAATCTCTCCCCACATACTCTAATGGATGAGTCTATCAGAGTATGTGTATTTATAGGTATTTTCAATTACATCTTGAATAGAAGATACATGAGGGTGGCGCTTTGAAAAGTGTGCATTTACAAAAAATTGCTTTATTTATAAAATATTCACTTACTTTATCCTAGTCTATATGAATTCCCCCTTTAGATATGCCTCTTCCTTTATACACAAGTTATTCTTAGCAAAGAATCATGTACTCTTCTTTCCATACAATTTGTGTTCTCTAAGAGTTTGCAAAGTCTTCTTGAGATGTAGAACATGCTTAGTATCATCTTTAGAGTATACAAATATATCATCAAGAAATACTAAGATGAATTCATCTAGGTAATCATGAAAAATATTGTTCATCAAGCACATAAATGTGGTAGGAGGGTTTGTTAATCCAAAAGGTAAAACCATAAACTCTTAGTGACCATATCATATTCGAAAAGCTGTCTCGGGTATATCCTCTGTTTTGATCCTAATTTGGTGATATCCAGATCTTAAGTCAATCTTAGTGAATACAATTGCTCCACTTAATTGACCTAATTATTCATCTATGTGAGGGAGTAGGTACTTATTTTTAATTGTTCTTTTATTCAGACCCCTTGTAGCTCAATGATGAGTAGCACCTCCTTTAATGTCAATCCGGGAAGACGTGAGGATGGTATGATGACCTCGAGCAAGTGAAGGCACAAGTGAGTGAGTGAGAAGCACATTAACATGCACACACATACACACACATGCGCACACAAGGTAAGACAAAGAGTGAGAAGCAATGGAGTTCTCTATATTACTTTCAAAAAGCTCATACAAGTTTAGATCACTTACAAGCTAGGTCAAAAATGAGCTCTCTAGCTCTATTTATAGTTTTTGACTAGGTTTTGGCCGTGTCCAGACCTAGTGTCCAGCCTAGTTAAAAATTAGGTTCTCTACCCTATTTGGAGGTTCAAACGAAGTCTAAAAAATGTGAAAACTGACAGGTAGGTACTTCTAAAGCTCCTCAAGCTCAAGGACTCCTTGGCTTGCACAAAATGGAGCTTCAAAAATATGAAATGGTATTTACAATGGTTTTTAGTGATGAAAATCACTATTTTTGTAGGGGTTTTTATTAACATTTTGACATACATTTCCTGGAGCTCCCTACTTGCTCCTTCTCCTTGTGTGTCCACCTCTTTTATATGCATTAGTGTCCTAAAAAAATATTGGCCTACTTGCCAGATCGTCGTTGACTGCCTCTGTCTGCTTGTACTTTCTCTTCTCTCTGACTCCCTTCGTAAGCTTCCTTGCCTTGTGAGTCCTTCAGTTCCAACACCCCCCCCCCCTCTCTCGTGTCTGTCATCCCTGACAGAC
This sequence comes from Ceratopteris richardii, assembly GCA_020310875.1. Lineage (NCBI taxonomy): Eukaryota > Viridiplantae > Streptophyta > Polypodiopsida > Polypodiales > Pteridaceae > Ceratopteris > Ceratopteris richardii. Next base: position 148,657,958 of record CM035426.1, on the reverse strand, counting down.
CCTTGTTGGGTGGGTCGTTGGATGTAGTACTCAACAACGTCTTGTGCTAAGTGATTTTCTGCAATCCGCAACCCTTTGGCCAAGTCCGTGAGTAGAGCATCCCAATCTATCGGCTCGGGAACCTCTGGATGTGGTATACGTAACTTTTCTGAATGGAGAGCTTGTTCCACTGCAAACAACTGCAATAAATGTGATGGTCTGGGAATGAATATCTCTGAATGATATTCCCAGAATCCCGTGACAAACATTTCTTCAAACGTCTGTTTGAAGCAGGCTGGTAGATACTTGATACGCGCGTGCCATGCATATACAACATTAATAGATGGTGTTGCGCTCATGTCGTAGACAAGGTCCTGATTACCTTCATTAAATCCAAGAGCTGACAGATGAGGTTCCTTGACATTCTTAAAAGTCCTGAAGGTGACCAACATGAGTTCAAAAATTTTAAGGCACATTTGGGCCATGACATCTGGTACATTTTTAAACCTGACCCCCCAATGCCGAATCGTCGAGATCATATATCCTATGGTAGGTTGGCCTTTAGGTGGTGCTAAGTAGACATAATTGAGCCATTTCTCGTATCCTTTGGTTGTCAACACAATTTTTGTGTATTCCGGCCACGACCTTCTTCAAAATACAGGGCAGTAGCATGGGTTGTATTTGATATACAAAGGCATGTTATTCCATGTCCTTACCATCTCAGGGTAGGTTTCTAGCAGATGAATCCGCCACGTCGGTTGATGTATATTGCCCTGCTTGGCACTTGCTGGGATGTCGTCCGGTGCAAACTGTGTAGCCGAGGTTGGTTCTTTTGAGGTGTGGTGCTTGATTTTGGCATTGTAGTCCGCCATTAAGACACATAAAGGAACATACAAATCGTCGGATGTGCCGATCCACCTATGATGGGAGAGGTTTCAAAAGTACTCCGATTTTATAACTACCTCTTCCAATGGTGACATTGACGCTATCTGAACTGCCACTCTATCATCATGGGTTGTGGCCACTTTCTCTAACCTCTGCATCCATTCAGGAGCCTCTATCTCGATGGTGTCCATGCCCTCTTCTGTTTGCTTGCCCCTTGGTGTAGGCATGGGAACGTATGGATCTTCGAAGGTTTCCTCAATTTCAATTGGCACTAAGTCCTCAGGCTCGCGCTCTACAAGGGGAGAGGGTTGATGCTCGTACTGCATGACTTTACTGCGTAATTCTTCGAGTTCTGCTCTGAGTTTTGTGACTTCTTCAGATGTGTCCTCTATGGCAGTGACTTTGCTTGGTGACTCCTGTTGAGTTGCCAATTGCTTAAGTAGGTCATCTCTTTCTCATTCCAATGCTGCATGGGCCTCCAGGAGGTCGGCATGGGTTTCTAACACGATTTGCATATTCTCTGAGGGAATGGCCTTGAATTTTTCTGGGTCGATTTCCTGCGGGGAACCCTCCATTGCTGCTTCCAAGTTTTCTTCATTCTGTTTCTGCAGCCGTTTATTCTCTTCGAGTGCTGTAGACATGTGTTTTCGTAGGAGGGCCAGGTTGCATCTAAGCTTGAGATTCTCCGTTATCTGGGAGTGTAGCAAATCATCCATATGTTGCCTTTCTTCTGCATCTGACTGGGGTGGATTGGCTACTAACTGTTCATGTTGTTCCTATAAAGTGGCGTACTGTTGTTGTAGAAGCCGCTTTTCCCTCGTACTTGAAGTTCTTCATGGCTTCGAAAGAGTCGCGTATGTTGGTTATCAAGATGCTGGTAGTGCTGTTGTAGTTGCGATATACACTGATACATATTATTAAATACATTATTAATAGGGGTGGATGCGGGAAGGGTGTTGAATGCAGAAGGGAAGGGAAAGGGGAAGGGGAATGGAAGTGTGGATGCGGTGCTAGAAAATGGTGAAGTGGGAGGTGGGGGAATGGGAGATGGTGGGTGTATGGGGGGAGGGAGAGGTGCGGAGGTGGGTGATATGTCCATAAAATCAACACTGGATGCAGTAGTGGGAGTGATTGTGAATGAATTGTGGGTGCGGTGATAGTGGTGAAAGTGTAAAGTGGTGTGTGCAATTGTGAATACAAACTGCCAGGAAGTGTGATCGGGGGAATGAGGTTTTCCGTGGCTGCTGTTAGAATTACTGTGTTAGTGGCCGTATGGACAAGAGAGGTGGAGATAGGGTGTGTGGGTTGTGTGGGTTGACTGACGGTCTGCGCTTCGGTATGGATAGTGGACTCGAGGGTGGTGACAGTAGTGGCTACACTGGTTGTGGGAGGTGAATGTGGTGGAGTTGGAGGCAGGGGTGGCAAAGGGGGTGACGGAGGTGCACTTGATATATGGGTTTCCTCAGTATCATGAATGGTGTGTGCAGTGCCCGTGGTTGTGGATGTGCCTTGTGGTTCTGATACTAATACATTCATCTGCTTCCCTGATCGAGGGGGGCGTCTACCGTATCGTCGCTCCGTTCTTCGTGATTGTGCAAGGGCGGTATGAACCGTCTCAGGTACTCCTAAAGCATCAGACATCATGTCAAGAGTGGCGCGGTATTGCTCGTCTATGCCTTCCTCCTCAAGGATTTGATTCATGAGGGTTTTGCCTGCTGCTAGGGACAGTCTATGTTGCTCTTGAACTCTGTTCATGGTATCATAGAGCTTTTTCAATGCCTTCGTATGAGCTGGAGCACCTTCAAGTACCTGCAGAGCTTCCTGATCATATTCTTGCTCTTCTTCCTCGAATTGTCCATCATGTTCCTCCTCTTGTTCTTCTTCTTCTTCACCCTCCACATCGACGACATCTGGTTGTCTGGGATGGGGTTGGTCTGTAGCAGTTTGTTGTCCACTAGCTTGCTCTGCCTCAACTTCCGCGTTAACAGATTCGATTATTCTGGCTACCTCCTCATCAGTTAGGTCTTCTAATGTGAATCCGTGAGGAAACTCTAGGTCGGTTGGTACGGGTGGAAACACCAGATTAGGTCCATCAGTGCTGTGTCTTGGTAATCTGATAGTGAAGGGTTATACCCGCCTTGGAAGTCGTGGAGTTGTCTCTGGTGTCAATGTCACACCGCGGGGTTGTGCACAGGGCATCTGAACTGCGCCTCTCATTTTCTTAGATTGTGGTCCTGCGGTTGATAGTCTACATTGGAATTCTTGTACCCTGGTTCAATTTAATGCCCTTTGCACTGGCACATCATACGCCAGACATCTATACACAATCCTGGTGAGGGCATAGCATCCATACTGTACAGACTTTTGTTTCTTATACCACCTTTGATGAGCCAAGTGGATTTGGTCGATAATCCAGTGGGGCATGTTGATTGTCAAATCAAAGGCATCAGCCAAGTATAGACTAAACCATATCTTCTTAGGTGGCATTGTGAACCTTTCTTGAGCGGGAAATGCAAAATTTTGCATGACCATTCGCAAGTGAATGGAAATTGTAGGTGTCATCACCACCATGTCCTTTAATTTCGTCAGATTCCTGTTCTTCATATTGTCGGGGACCATAGTCTCTTTCTCCGTAGGAATGTGCATACCTTTCATGTCTAGAGCTTCCCTTACCAAATTGATAGTCAACCTGAAATGCTTCAGTTCATTGCCCCTTGTGAGAGATGGGAGGACAAAGGAGTTGTATCCCTTTTTGTCTTTGCTCGGAGTGAGGGTGCTAATCAAATAAGAGCACCTTAGAAAATCGGGCTTTGGCAATTGGAATTTGAAGTAATCGTAGAGTCCCGCCTTCTTCCATATAGGTTTCAGTCCTTCATTATTCTGCAGTCTCTCAAATTCCCTTGTGAAAAAGTGATATCTGCCCCAGTGCCCATTGAATTCTATCTCGGCCTCCCACATGTAAGTGCCTTCACCCAGGGGTCCTGCCACATCACTGAACCAATGTGAGTTTTAGCTGACCGGCATTGTGTGGCCCTATGGAGGATTCTGAACCGGTATGGCGTGTAGTGCCCTCAATGCCACTGGGCATTCCTTCAATTCCTCCTCAACGGGAAGACTTTCAATGTCCACGACTTGGGGCTGGTGCCTGCCTGGGAGCTAGTTCCTGTCGTATCTGCCATGTTACTTCTTGCCTCCTGCTTCTGTGAGAATATAGAAACATGTGTTAACATTGTAAAGGACAAGATAGAACCATTTTTGTCCCCATTACAACATTAACATGAGGTTCGGGAGAGATTAGGGGGTTATTAAGTGCTCGGTGCTTGTGTGTGTAGTTAGGAATTGGGTAGACCTAGGAGCTAGGTGGAATGATGTATTGTGAGAGTGACGTAGTTAGTAGGTGGGCATGGATTTACAACTGGGGTCCGGGGGTTTATTACAAGTTTTAGGTTGCCAAATGCAATGGATGGGTTTTGATCTTGACTTTGTGGAGACTCTGGAGAGTTTGTTAGGAGTATCGGCTTGGAAATGAGGCTTTTTCGGGGCCCATTTACGAGTGATTCTACTTGTGCGCATGGAAGAACATGTGTCCGTGCGTGATGTGTAAGACTGGGCATCAGATGTTTGAGTGAGTGAAACATGTTGTAGAGGGTGTGGCCTTGGTGTAGCTATTTGAGCCCGCAAGCAAGCCTTAGGCACCCAGATTTGTCGTGATTGTGGGCTGGCCTTCATCGACTTCTTGGGTATCCAAATAGACTTTACTTTCGCAGAAGAATTTATGAAAGACTTCTCATTAGTGTCGTGTTGTTGACTACTAATAAGAGGTTTGGGCCGTGGGGTTGGCCTGGTCACAACAGGGTGTTCGCCTTTCCGCATCCATACTTGTTTCAACGGCTGAAACAATCTGCTTTGCTCCTTTTTTTAACCTCCAGTATAGGTAGTGCTCTGCTTCCTCTATATTTGATCTGCCGTTGGTTGCTGCATCCTTCTGGCTTTTGGAAAAGAAGGGAGTACCGTCTTATCCTTGACTCTGTTGTTGAGACAATCCTCTTTCTGCATCATACAGTTTTGGACAAGAATAGCATTGTCAACTTCATGTGCGCCCCTGGAAGGACCAAGATTTCGTGCCTTACCTAGTTCCTTGAGTGCCTCATTTTCCAATTCAACTGTAATTCGACTATGATTTACCCATACCTGAAGAAGTCCACTCCTTAGGTTTAGGTTGGTTGCATGATCATAGATCCAGTCCTGACCCAAGACAAGAGGCTCAGTGAGGTCCTCATCTTGACACACTAGTACTTTGACTGTCATTAATTCGTCTTGGATGTAGAGGGGAAGTTCCACCTCGCCCATGCAAGGGGTTTCCACACCTCCCAATCCTATGAGATATGCTTCTATAGGATTGACAGTTAATTTCAACTCTTGATAGTAAGACAATTTAACAGCACTAATAGCTGCACTTGAGTCAATCAAGGCTCTTACAGTCCTTGCACCCTTTCCTTGTCCTATCTCTAAGGTTATAAAAGGACTTCGATCAATTATCCTATGAGAGCTAACACCTGAAACTTCACACATAGCCACATGATATCCTTGATCTGCATATGCATCTGTTCTAGGTTGCTCTCTACCTTGTCTTCTCAACTTCATTCTCCAGATGCGTTCCAATGCTTCTGCTTGAGCTTCTTCGCAAATTCGTTTTTCTTCTTCTTTGCGTTTCTTAGTAGTGTTGAGTCGACTTAGCATCTCTTCTGTCAGAGGTTCCTGATATAACTTGACTCTGCATCCGCTTATGTAGCTCGGGAGAATATCGCCTTCTAATGTGGCTAGTTGCAGTGCTCCACTTGTTGAGATTCTATTAATGATCATGGGTCCGTAGCCTCTCTTCTCTAGTTTCCTCGCATGTTGTTTCAAGGTGTAGACTAGTACTAGGTCGCCTGCCTTCAAACCTTTATCCTTAACGTGGGCATCAAAGTATGACTTCTGTCGTTTCTTAGCTGCATATATCCCTGCAGCCGCCCTCAGTCTTGTTTCTCCTAATCGTTCAAGGTCAAAAAGTCTAGAGGAGAGTTCATGACCTGTCCACTCATGCTCTTGTGCTACTTTCAGTGTAGGTATTAAGAAGTCCAACGATAGCACTGCATTTTGGCCAAATACCATCTGAAAGGGGGTGGCATGGAGTACCGTTTTGTAGGCGACTCGGTATGCCCAAACAGCGTGGTGTAGCTGTTTGTCCCAATCAAAGCGTTTATTGTTCACTAATTTCGTCAGTACATTGCATAGGATCTTATTGGTGCTCTCAGCCTAGCCATTAGCTTGAGGGTGATAGGGGGCAGACTTCTTATGTACTACCAAGAATTCTTGGAGCAGATTTTTCAATAACTTCATTCAAGAAGTGAGTGCCTCTGTCGCTGACTAGCTCTATAGGTAACCCGTATCTGGTGAACACATTCTCGAATAAGAACTTGGCTGTTGTTTGAGCATCGTTCTTTGTTGTGGCTTTTACCTCTACCCACTTGGTTAGATAGTCTGTGGCAACAATGATATATTCAGCATGGGAACCCTTAGCTGGGGGATTAATAGGACCTACGAAGTCTATTCCCCACTTAGAGAATGCACGTCCACCCATCATAGGTTTCAGTGGCATCTCATCCTTGCGTATAGGATATTGAGTTCTCTGACAAACATCACACCGTTTCACATAGGCATGTGCATCCATGTGAAGGGTCAGCCACCAGAAGCCCACAAATAGTAGTATTGCCTTGATCACCCGATCTGGTCCAAAGTGTCCTCCTGCTACACCTTGGTGAGCAGTTTCCAAGATCTTGAGATATTCACTCTCATAGACACATAGTCTCAGGTAACCATCTTTACCACGCTTGTATAGATTATCACCAATGAGTGAGTAATCCTGGGCTTCTTGTTCTAAACTCCTTTTCCTAGCCAGAGTCATGTCTGGAGGGAATGTTTTCGTCCTCAGGAAGGATACTAGTGGTTCACTCCAATCTGGCACTATGGACACTTGATAAAGAGTGGCATGTTCCACAGGTGGTTTAGTGCAACAGATTGGGCATTCCTTGCACAACTTTTGGACATCAGCTTCCATAGTTGGCCAATGCACTCCGAGTCTCCTTAGTGTCTGTAGGGTTCGTTGCTTTGAGTAGTGTTGCTCTAATGCACCTACATGTGCCAATTGCAACCATTTGGCGTACTCATCCTCTTCCACACAACAAGCCAAGATCCCTGGATCTGTGTGCTTGTACATACTTCCTGCCATGATGTGATACTTTTGGGCTTTTACTACCTCTCTATCCTGTGTGTTTATTACTGGGTGGTTAGGCCCGTATGTCAATACTAGCACTAATGGCTTAGCCCACTGCGGCACCACTTCCAAATTAAACAAGTAAGCATCAGGAAGGTCATCTGACACTCCTTGTGGGGCTTCTCCAGATGTGAGCCTAGAGAGATGATCTACTCTCAAGTGAGTCTTCCCTTTCCTTACCACAACCTCGAAATCATATTCCATTAGTAAGAGAAACCATCTTACTAATCTCCCTGTATTGCATGGCTTGTTCACGAGATATAGCAGTGCCTAATGGTCAGTAAAAAATTTAAACTTATTTGCAAGCAAGTAATGTCTAAACTTTTTAACTACATATACCATGCCTAATCCTTCTCTCTCCGTAGTGGTATAATTTTGTTCAGCTGCATTCAATTGTCTACTAGCATAGGCAATTGGAAGATCCATATTACCTTCACCGGTAGGCTGCGCGAGTACACACCCAATAGCATAATTGGAGGCATCCACATGAACATGGAATGGCTTGTTCCAATCTGGTGTGATCAAGATTGGTGCTGAACATAATCTTTGTTTAAGCTCCTGGAAGGAATTCTCACATTCATCAGTCCACTCAAAGTTAGTCAGAAGTCCGTACATGGGCTTTGCAATTACAGCATACATGTGAATGAACCGGCGGTAGTAACCACAATGCCCCATGAAAGCCTGTACTTCCTTGACGTTCTTTGGCCTAGGTAGTTCTCCGATGGCTCTCACTTTCTCTTCGTCAATGGATATGCCGTTCTTAGACACTATGTGTCCTAGAATTTTGCCTTGCCTGTCCATGAAAACACACTTTTCTGGGTTCAAGCAGACGATATTCTCTGCATTTATCAAAGATCTGTCTGAGTTCAGGTATATGGGTCTGTCTAATGTTGGAATGTGCGCACAAATCATCAACATAGACTTCCAAATTCTTCCTCAAGAACTCTTTAAATACGTGACACATCAATCTTTGAAAGGTAGTAGGTGCATTGGTAAGCCCGAATGGCATTACCCAAAAGGCAAATATGCCCCACTCCGTGGCAAAAGTTGTCTTATGTTGATCCTCTGGAGCAATGGCTACTTGATTGTAGCCCGAAAACCCATCTAGGAAGCTGTACACTTCCTTGCCTGCTACCCTTTCTAATAGATGCTCAGTGATAGGAAGCGGATAATTATCTCTAATAGTGGCTGCGTTAACCTTCTTCAAGTTAATGCACACTCGTAATTTTCCGTTCTTCTTGGGCACCACTACAATGGGGGATACCCATTCAGTGTGCTCAATTTCATAGATAAACCCGGCTTCCACCAAGCGGTCTATCTCCTCTTTAATCTTGGCGGCGTAGTTGTCATTGTATGTGTAGGGCTTCTGCTTAGAGGGTCTGGCATCTGAGGTCATGGGGATTGTGTGTGAGCATATGTCTGGGTCAACACCCTTCAGATCCTTGTAGCTCCATGTGAATACATCTCTGTATTCTCTTAGCAAGGCTATCAATTCATGCTCTTCGTCTTCCGTCAGGTCATGGCCTATGTACGTGCATCTCTCCTCTCCTTCTTCCACAGCTACCACAATTTTCTTGGTGGTTTCTTTGTTATCATAGGCCTCCCCTGATTGCACCTCTCGTTTAGGCATTCTCATCATGACTCTCCTGTCATCTACCTCATACTTCTTAAAATTTTCCGGGACCTCAAACAAAGATTCTTCCTCTTCTGGTGTGACTTCTCTCTTCTTTCTTTTCTTTCCTTCCTCCTTCGGGATTACATGTGTGGCTAGCCTTACATCATATTTAAGCTCTCCATGCCTCTGGGGTTGAAATTCTACTTCATAGAAGTATTCTTCATCTGATGCAAAGGGTGGGTCCATAATGATTGACTCTAGATCAGAGTCACTTGCATCCTCAAATGCATCAAGGCTAGGTTCACACTCTTCTAACACTGCCTCTCCCATGATCGGCTCTATGGAGAAGACTGAAATGTCATAGCCATCTTCATCACAGTGAGGTGTCCATTGTTCTTCATTGATGGCTACATCCATTGTTGCTAGGATTTCTGCCCAGCCGTGGGGTTCAAATTCTTCGTCAGGAAAGACTACAAGTGCATAGGTTGGGTCTTGAATTGATCTATGTGTTTCTTTTGCACCTATCTCTCTGGCTTCTTCTCTCTTCTCTTCTTCTACTGCTACTTTGCACATCCATAAGTGGGTGTCTTCATGCATCCATGAGGATCCTGATCTTATGGAATGCACCGATTCCGTATCATCTTTGGTTCTATGGATGGGGTTCCATTGGATAGGAGGCACATCTGTATGAGAGTAATCTTTGAGATTCACTTTGGTCGTAACGCTCAAGTGTTGCAGGTACAAGGAATTGGTTCCCCAGTCCTGTACCACTTGCAACTGTCGCATAAAAGGTCGTCCCAGGATCATTTCATAGGCATGGTTCTTGCTCAAATCACAGATAGCAAACGTGTGCTCGAACTCTACACCACATGTGGTGAGAGTTATTCCTTCTAACAGCCCTAGGGGTCTCTCTATGTGACCATCGGCCATTTGCAATTTCATCCTTGTGGGCCTGAGTGTTGGCTTGCCCCAACGCTTCCATAGGGAAGTGGTAGCAATTGCAACTCCTGCGCCTGAGTCTAAAATGGCCTTGGTGGTGTATCCTTGATGGGTGATAGGAAGATATGTGTTTCCCTCTTCGCCCTCACTCATTTCTCCTATCTTGTCCAATGGTATTTCTGGCACTGTTCTCTGGGATCCTTCCTGGGAACGAGGTTTTGCTATCTCTGGTACTTGTTTGGCTACATGTTTCCATAGCTCTGGCCTTACTTTGAGTAGCTCTTCTAAGGTGAGGTTGCACTGTACTTTAGTGTTTTTCACTACCTCTATGTTCCTAGGTATGACTGAGTCCTCATTTCGTACCATGACTGTGGGTGCTCTCATACAAGTAGACTTAGCTTCCCATGGGCCTGTGAAGTGGGGTAATTCTTGTAGAGAGTTAGACTCAAAGTCTAATCTTTCCTGAGATTGGGTGCTCTCCTGCTCCTCATAAATGGATGGGATGTCTTGTGGGAATTGGTCGTGTGCATCATCCACAAGTTCAATGGGAGGGGGTACTTCACTCTCTTTAGCCCATTTGTCTTCTTGAATCTCGCGTAGGAATTCTGGTGTGAACCGATTCATAGAAGATGATGTGTCTGGCTCTCTAGAGTTAGGCACATAGGCTTCCTGGGCAGGAAGACCTGCCCTTTCACTTGCCTTGTCCTTGTGTTGAGAGACGGGTTCCTTTTCTGATTGTGCAATTAGCTTCTCTATTCTTTCTAACAGTCCTTCAAAGTGCAGCTGCGTCTTGGCTAAGCTAGATATGTTAAAAAGGCGGCTGGCTTCAAACATGGTTTGAGCTAACTCCACCATCTTAGCACAAATTTTAGTTTGTTCAAGCTCTAATTCTGCTCTAGGGTAACACTTTTCATGATCAGTTACGTTTGGCCCTTCTTGGATTCTGGCTTGATATGCTTTAAGCATCATATTAAGGTCCTCGAGAGTGGGATCTACTAGGACTGATCCTACTCTTGGGGGTGGTGGAATTGTGTGCGATGGGAATGGTGGTGGTGGGGTAGTGTGAGAGGGAGTTTGAGATGTGAGTTCAAATATCCTGGCCTTTGTTTCTCTGAGGCTTTCCTCAAGTTCACTCATCTTCTTTGCCCATTGCCTTTTCATTCTTTCACGACTATCTCTCCAAGCTCTAGTCCTCTTCTTTGTCATGCTCTCCGTTTCACTCACCTCGGGGCTCTTTTCTTGACCTGCACCTTGGTTTTGCTGCAAGGCTTGGGCTCTAGTGACCACTTGTATCGGTGCAGTGGAAGTGACACTTCCTGTGGAATCTACCACTAACCCAATAACGTTAATGGGAGTGATTTTTGGCATATTGCTGGGATTCTTTGGACAATCTCATAAGAGATGCTCCTTTCCACATTCTTGGCAAAAGCCCTGGATCGTCACTGATTGGGGTTGCGTAGGTGGAGGCAAGGGACAATCACGAATGAGATGATCTCCCTGACATCTGTAGCATGGTCCTCTAGGGAATGGGGTTCTTACTTGCCTAGATTGAGGTCTAGGGTTGGGGTTTGCATACATGACGTTTGTGTAATCTGACTCCCAACTAGGTTCATTTGGCTCTTCACTATAGTAGGACTCACCATGTTCAGGAGACTACATGTAGTAGGCCTGGGGGCTATCAACATGTGTAGAATCGAAACTATGGTCACTGGGGTCACTTTCTGATAGCAATGGGGTTATTGGCACTATGGCCCTATTCAGGTTTTCTTCTGTAGCTGCATACTTTACAGGGATCACATTGGATGGAGCTGGAGGTTCTTGGGCTAACACAGGCTGATGCTTTTGCTGGGCCTGATATTGTGGTTGGTAGGTTTGTTGGGGCCTAGCATACTGCTGTGGTGGATATTGGTTCTGATATCTACCTTGTTGGTATGGCTGAGGGTAGGTTTGCCTAACCGCTTGCTAATTGTATGGGCAGTCTTGTGCTGAGTGATTTGTGTATCTTCGTTCTATGGTGCAGTACTGGCTACTAGGATTTACTTGGGGTTGAGCCATAATGGGACATACATTCGCCATATGGTCACCACTGCAAGTATAGCATCTTTTCACTGGGGCAAATCTTGGGATCTGTTTGCTAGTGACACCTAATTTCTAAGCTACTTTCTCTGCAAGTTCCTCAATTGACGTGGATTGCGAGGAAGAGAGGCAAGAGGCACTATCTGAGTTTTTGTAGATTTTGGAAAGCTCTAGTTCTTCCCCTAGGTTATCCTCGATGTCAATGCACATGCGTACACACTCTTCTATGGTCCTAGGGTCCTTCAAGTACACATATGATCTCAATTTGGTACTTAGCAATCCGTCCAAGAACAAAGCCACTTGCTTAGCTGGCGTGGGTAACTCAGGGACAGGGCATCTCTCCAAATATTGTCTAAATCTTCTTCCAGCAAGTCTCACGGTTTCTTGAGGGGTTTTTTTGAAGCTGTGAATCAGCGAGGAAGTGTTATGTCTTATGCCACTTTTAGAGAATTCGATAATGAATGCCTCTAGAAGTTGGTCTATGCTCCTGAACTGCCTCTCGTTTAGTGGCTGAAACCATGTCAGGGCAGTGTTCCTAAGGGTTAGACCAAAGGCATTGTACTGCGTGAACAGATCTTCAACTTGTTCAGCTCTCAAGACTTGCCTAAACTCAGCCACATGATCGTATGGATCTCCAGTGCCATCGAAGTAGTTCTTCATGGACTTAACTAGTTGAGTCGGTCTCAAAGTTCTTGTGTGCTCTCTAGGTCGTGGTAGAGGGAACTCATCCGCATTTCTTTGATTCCTGGGGGCTCTAAGTACCTCAGGTTCTACTCTATTTGTTTCCGTCCTCGTTCTTTCTCTGCCCCCTGGGTTGGCAAAGCTTACTTCTGGCCTATCTCTACTTCTGTCTCTTTGAGTTCCATGAGCTTGGGATGTTCCAGCTCCAGGGTGACCATAGGACACGTTCGATCTTGGTTGGGGGAAAACGAATTCACCCTTCCAGGTATAAGCATGCCTGTCATGTTCTGTAACCACAAAGGTCCTCTCTGAAGCGTGATCTAAGTAGGTCACTCTTCCTGGGCTATCAGGATCTTTGAACTCATAGATCAGGATTGACCCTACATCATTTGGCCTATCGGATTTATACCTCCAAAAGGCTTCGTCAATCTCTCGGTTCAAGAGTAGATCTATGCTCTTATTGTCTTGGGGAATCCACTCTGGTGTGATAATCCTAGTGAGAACAGATTTGCCTCGGGGGGTTCTAGGTTCTACACCCATGTTTCCTTGCTCCAGGTCACCTAAATCCGCTTCTAAGATCACATTCCCAAATTCATCTGTCCTATCTGGGTGATTGGTGACTACATATATTGTCCCTTCCTTGTCCAGGTATGCTCCGTTTTCAAACTTGACAGCTGGGTGTTCTAGTCCTATGGATTGGTCAGGGTTTTTAATCTGAACCACTGATCTTCCTAGGCCGTCCTCATAGATGCTAGCACCTAGTCGGTTGGTCCTAAGGTATTCCAGTTGCATCTTGTAGGGGCCTTCCACCCTATACAAATATGGCACACCTGAACTTCCTGTAGGTCTGTCCATCCCTTGAGACATCTCTGATTCGCTAGTCTCAGAGCTAGGGTAATGCGAGTGGTGGCTCAACTGCTGGGCCCAAGACCTAGCAGTATGATTAACGCTAGCCTCTGAAGACCTAAGACTTTGTCTATCCCTTACTAGATGCCGTCTTGATCTAAGGTTCATATGCCTATTTAAGTAGCCCCTACTTTGCCCAAGTACAACCTCGTTGCTGAGTTCTTTTGTACCAATTACTTGATTCCTTCTTATGTTGATTATCGTGTTTATACTCTTGTCTGATATCACGTCGTCAGGTATACTTGAGTGTATTTCCGCACTTGAAGTTGATCGTTCCACGTTAAGTTCTTTTCCTTTAAGGTTTCGACCGTACAGGGATTATGTCATTAGCTTGAACTTGAGTATTTAGGTAGTCTTCAACTTGATAAATGCCTATCGCCGCCCTGGCCTACTCCTATCACTAGTCGTTCTTAGCCTAAGCTAGGAATTGACTGAGGGAGTTGAGAATCTTCCGACCTTACTTGTTGATCCCTTGCCCTTTGGTACTCAAGAACCCGGTTCCCAAGCTTGCAAAAAGCCCTTGCTTTAGATGCCTTCAAGTGCTCTTAGTGGACCTGTAAAAGTCCCAAAGTTAGTTCAAGACTTAAATTCCAATGACTGGCAGATCACTCTCATGCATGTAATTCACAGACCAATTTATCCTTTGCCTTTATGGAAGACAATCCTAAAGATCCCTCACTTTTCCTACCCCGGGGTATGGTCAACTTCAAAATACCCTATCTGATAGTCCTAGGGTCCTTCAAGTACACATATGATCTCAATTTGGTACTTAGCAATCCGTCCAAGAACAAAGTCACTTGCTTAGCTGGCGTGGGTAACTCAGGGACAGGGCATCTCTCCAAATATTGTCTAAATCTTCTTCCAGCAAGTCTCACGGTTTCTTGAGGGGTTTTTTTGAAGCTGTGAATCAGCGAGGAAGTGTTATGTCTTATGCCACTTTTAGAGAATTCGATAATGAATGCCTCTAGAAGTTGGTCTATGCTCCTGAACTGCCTCTCGTTTAGTGGCTGAAACCATGTCAGGGCAGTGTTCCTAAGGGTTAGACCAAAGGCATTGTACTGCGTGAACAGATCTTCAACTTGTTCAGCTCTCAAGACTTGCCTAAACTCAGCCACATGATCGTATGGATCTCCAGTGCCATCGAAGTAGTTCTTCATGGACTTAACTAGTTGAGTCGGTCTCAAAGTTCTTGTGTGCTCTCTAGGTCGTGGTAGAGGGAACTCATCCGCATTTCTTTGATTCCTGGGGGCTCTAAGTACCTTAGGTTCTACTCTATTTGTTTCCGTCCTCGTTCTTTCTCTGCCCCCTGGGTTGGCAAAGCTTACTTCTGACCTATCTCTACTTCTGTCTCTTTGAGTTCCATGAGCTTGGGATGTTCCAGCTCCAGGGTGACCATAGGACACGTTCGATCTTGGTTGGGGGAAAACGAATTCACCCTTCCAGGTATAAGCATGCCTGTCATGTTCTGTAACCACAAAGGTCCTCTCTGAAGCGTGATCTAAGTAGGTCACTCTTCCTGGGCTATCAAGATCTTTGAACCCATAGATCAGGATTGACCCTACATCATTTGGCCTATCGGATTTATACCTCCAAAAGGCTTCGTCAGTCTCTCGGTTCAAGAGTAGATCTATGCTCTTATTGTCTTGGGGAATCCACTCTGGTGTGATAATCCTAGTGAGAACAGATTTGCCTCGGGGAGTTCTAGGTTCTACACCCATGTTTCCTTGCTCCAGGTCACCTAAATCCGCTTCTAAGATCACATTCCCAAATTCATCTGTCCTATCTGGGTGATTGGTGACTACATATATTGTCCCTTCCTTGTCCAGGTATGCTCTGTTTTCAAACTTGACAGCTGGGTGTTCTAGTCCTTTGGATTGGTCAGGGTTTTTAATCTGAACCACTGATCTTCCTAGGCCGTCCTCATAGATGCTAGCACCTAGTCGGTTGGTCCTAAGGTATTCCAGTTGCATCTTGTAGGGGCCTTCCACCCTATACAGATATGGCACACCTGAACTTCCTCTAGGTCTGTCCATCCCTTGAGACATCTCTGATTCGCTAGTCTCAGAGCTAGGGTAATGCGAGTGGTGGCTCAACTGCTGGGCCCAAGACCTAGCAGTATGATTAACGCTAGCCTCTGAAGACCTAAGACTTTGTCTATCCCTTACTAGATGCTGTCTTGATCTAAGGTTCATATGCCTATTTAAGTAGCCCCTACTTTGCCCAAGTACAACCTCGTTGCTGAGTTCTTTTGTACCAATTACTTGATTCCTTCTTATGTTGATTATCGTGTTTATACTCTTGTCTGATATCACGTCGTCAGGTATACTTGAGTGTATTTCCGCACTTGAAGTTTATCGTTCCACATTAAGTTCTTTTCCTTTAAGGTTTCGACCGTACAGGGATTATGTCATTAGCTTGAACTTGAGTATTTAGGTAGTCTTCAACTTGATAAATGCCTATCGCCGCCCTGGCCTACTCCTATCACTAGTCGTTCTTAGCCTAAGCTAGGAATTGACTGAGGGAGTTGAGAATCTTCCGACCTTACTTGTTGATCCCTTGCCCTTTGGTACTCAAGAACCCGGTTCCCAAGCTTGCAAAAAGCCCTTGCTTTAGATGCCTTCAAGTGCTCTTAGCGGACCTGTAAAAGTCCCAAAGTTAGTTCAAGACTTAAATTCCAATGACTGGCAGATCACTCACATGCATGTAATTCACAGACCAATTTATCCTTTGCCTTTATGGAAGACAATCCTAAAGATCCCTCACTTTTCCTACCCCGGGGTATGGTCAACTTCAAAATACCCTATCTGATAATCCTGATATTAATTTTACCATAACCAGTGGAAGTTTTGGTCTTTCTCTGCCCCCTGAGCTTTCCAACAAAACAAGAATCACAACAAACGGATTTCGTTTGAGAAAGTTATGGCAATTCAAGGTTCTGGTGCTAAAACAGGGTTCAAACAGGCTGACAGATCCAGGGATTTTTCTCAAAACACACTTTTAGGACCCTCACAAATCACGAATAGCTTGCAAATTGTGCCCCAAATCACCCCACAGACTTGGAAATATTAACCCTAAAATTTTGGCCGAAAAGCTTGTCAATCACGATCGACAGGTTTCTCAATTGTGATTGACAGAGGTGTCTGTCGGGGCCTGTCGATCGCGATCGACATGTCAATTGCGATCGACACGTCAATCCCGATCGACAGAGTCGATCGTGGGTCCTGTCAATTGCGATCGATGGTGTCAATCGTGATCGACACTTTTTTCGGGATTTTCGCCATGATTTCAGTCAATCGGGGATGTGTCCGTCGCGATGGACACGTGGCAACGCAAATTTTGGTGTCAATCGTGAATTTTCAGTCGGTTGCGATCGACGGTGTCAATCGTGATTGATTGAATCCTACATGGCAGTCAGTCGGTCGTGAGGTCTGTCGGTTGCGATTGACAGGGTCTATCGGTCGCGATTGACAGGGTCAGTCGGTGGCGATTGACGGATGTTGTCGATCGTGGCTGTCGATCGCGATCGATGGTGTCGGTCGCGATTGACAGAGAAACACGGAATTTTTCAATTTTGTTTAGTGATTTGGAATGTGCTCTTTGTGCTTGTCCTAGTGGTGCACTTAGTTTTACCAATTGGTCAAATTTTCTGTCGATCGCGATCGACAGAGGTCGACGACACACATACAGTTTCTGAGTTTTCCATACCTATGCAGCGTGCTGGAGGGGATGATACAGCTGTACCTGCAAGAGTGCTCAAAAAACATGCAAAAACACAGCACACAAGTCGCTCTCTCGCTCTCTCTCACAAGTGGAATGAGGGAAATGAGGTGGAGAAGGTGATATGATCAAAAAACTGAAATTTTTTTCGCGATGATGGAGATGGAGATCGGATATGGTGAGGATGATGATGGTGATGATGGTGGTGAGGTAAGAAAGAGAAAACTAAGAAAAGTAAAGAAATTACCTACAACGCCAATGTCTCAAATCTACGTCTTACCATCACACCCTCGTCTTCAAAGCTCGAATCCCCGGCAACGGCGCCAAAATTTGGTGTAGCTCAATGATGAGTAGCACCTCCTTTAATGTCAATCCGGGAAGACGTGAGGATGGTATGATGACCTCGAGCAAGTGAAGGCACAAGTGAGTGAGTGAGAAGCACACTAACATGCACACACATACACACACACGTGCACACAAGGTAAGACAAAGAGTGAGAAGCAATGGAGTTCTTTAGATTACTTTCAAAAAGCTCATACAAGTTTAGATCACTTACAAGCTAGCTCAAAAATGGGCTCTCTAGCTCTATTTATAGTTTTTGACTAGGTTTTGGTCGTGTCCAGACCTAGTGTCCGGCCTAGTTAAAAATTAGGTTCTCTACCCTATTTGGAGGTTCAAACGAAGTCTAAAAAATGTGAAAACTGACAGGTAGGTACTTCTAAAGCTCCTCAAGCTCAAGGACTCCTTGGCTTGCACAAAATGGAGCTTCAAAAATATGAAATGGTATTTACAATGGTTTTTAGTGATGAAAATCACTATTTTTGTAGGGGTTTCTATTAACATTTTGACATACATTTCCTGGAGCTCCCTACTTGCTCCTTCTCCTTGTGTGTCCACCTCTTTTATATGCGTTAGTGTCCTGAAAAAATATTGGCCTACTTGCCAGATCGTCGTTGACTGCTCTATCTGCTTGTACTTTCTCTTCTCTCTGACTCCCTTCGTAAGCTTCCTTGCCTTGTGAGTCCTTCAGTTCCAACACCCCTATGGTCAGTACATAATCTATAAGAGCATCTTCCTTCTTTTGAGATAAAACAGTTGCACACCAAGGTGAAACACTTGGTCTTATCCAGCCTTTCTTCAAAAAGGTTATCTAATTGAATCTTAAACTCCTTTAATTCGTCTATGTTAAATCTATAGGGTGCTCTGGAATATGGTTCACTCCTTGGATACAAGTCAATGGCATGGTCAATCTGTCTAGGTGGAGGTATACTAGGTAGGTCTTCTGGAAATACATTTGCATATTCTTTCAAAAGATTTTCTATATAATTTGGAAGATTTTCATCATTATCTTCCTCATGAAAACTGTTCACATACACTACAAATGTTCTATAGCCATCACATATACCTCTAATTATTTGCATAATAGAAATGAGAATAGGATTAGGATTATGCGCATTACCTGATAGATTCACCATCTATCCTTAAAGTGATTGTTCTTTGTTTGCAATCAATTGTTGCATAATTTTGAACTAATGCCTATGATTGCATCACTTTGTTTAATCTCAACCACATGAAAACTTCTAGAAAACACCTATCAGAAAAAGTAAACATAAGGTCTTCAATGTATTCTTTTGTATAGTGTAATCATCCATTGGCCATCTCCACAGGTCTTATTATTTACATATTTTGGGGTATCCCTAAATTCTATACCAATTTGAAGGATGGAAAACAATGTGTACTATTGAATCGATAAGAAACGTGATTCTATGCATAGAAATCATACCGAAAATTATAATTATAGATGCCTTTGGGAAAGAACTAGCCATCATGCAACATAAAGTAGAGTTAGGGCACTTACCTCCATCATTTTCTATCTCAATTTTTGTACCTTCCTCGATGATGTTTATCGCATTCGACTGTGCACGCCAAAAGATTGCCTTTTCGGGCACTCATATGTCCGAATAAATTATGAAAGATCAAAGAAATCCTCTAGCTCTTCAATCCATGCCTCCAGATCTTCACCACTCTTCTTCTCACCATCAAAATCATTCAATTTTTCCTTCTTCAAGACTTGGTTAAGGGCAAAGTCACTTGGCTCCATATTTTTATAATTGCGCTTATGTCTTCCTCTAGGCATACTAGATGTTCCCGCACCTTCATCTACTTCATTGTTCAGCTCCATGAACAAATTTGTGCATCTTTTGGTTGCTTTCCGCGTCGTTCTTTGTGTAATTCTCCAAGAAGCTTCTAAATAAGCTCCTCTTGCTCATGGACCTTTTGCTTCAAACCTTGCATCGTTCTTGAGGATCGATTTTGCTATGATACCACTTGTAGGATTTCCTCAAACACAATCTATCCTCAATCACAAGCTTCAGGATCACTCAAGAATAGTGGAAGAGAGAAAAACAGAACTTACACAAGATAAGGAAAAATTCGGTGCAGAAGAGTAGACAAGATATGACTCATAGAAAGAGAAATTTTGATATTATAGATGTGAATCAATCGATACAATAGCTTTGGAAAATAGTCTCTTGATGAAGCCTCTACCTCCCGAGCACCCTCGAGATATCACAATCTCATTCACACTTGCACTTTCAATCAAACTCCCACTCCCACTCTCACTCTCAATCACAAGGCAATTCTCTAATTTCTGGTCTCTTTCTCTTGATGCACAAGCTTTTTTATAACAAAGTTGATCACCACCCAAAGAAGTGTGTGATTCACCAAATTTAGAAAAATCCAATTCTCCATAAAACTTTTGCAAAAGCATACGTTTGTAGTAGTGAAGAACTTTCTTTAGTGGCACCTGTCCAAAAATAGAAGAAAAGCAACAAAAAGACATATCCAAAGACATCCATAATTGTGCATGACAACACCTATGCTTCAAGTCACGGATTCAAATAGAAATAGAGAAGCCTCCCTTTTTTAAATACCTAAGAAAATGGCACTTTTCCAAGTCTTGTAACCCAAAAAAGTGAGGAATTAGCTTAACCTTGTGAGAGACACTTTTATTCAATTTTTTTATATGTACAATAGTGTTAGAGATGACCTAGGTCCGAATCTGCCTCCAAGTATCACTTTTGAGCCTTGCAAGTCTAGAAATTCTAGAGAGAGAATAAAATCAAGACATTTTCTTACAATAAACTAAATGTAGAGCCCTAACCAAGGTACTTAAACTGAAACTTTCATAGAGACACTTTTATTCTCTTATGCATGCTCTACCTTTCTCTCATATATAATTTTTACCTAATCCTTTCATCTTCACATTCAATTTTCATCCAAAAAACATGATGTGGATAATGCCTAGAGAAAGAATATAAAACTTTTCATCCCAAAATTTTGCCTACATGCATAACATGACCTAATTGTTCATTCTAAGCATTATCCCCACAATGTTATTGGAAAAATTCAAAATGAATTATTTCACTATCGAAAGGTCTATTACACTTAGGACCTATTGATATATTTTAGTAGTGATGTGTGTGAACACACTTACGATTGCCGAGGCACTATTTTCCCTCTCTAGGAGGTTCTTTCCCCTCAGACTGTATATATGGCTATAACCTTAACAGGGTCGCTTATTTCTTTACATTCACTTGGTAATAAATTTTGTATTGTGTTGTGCTCCAAGCTTCTTCTTCTTCTTCTTCTTCTTCTTCTTCTTCTTCTTCTTCTTCTTCTTCTTCTTCTTCTTCTTCTTCTTCTTCTTCTTCTTCTTCCTCTTCTTCTTCTTCTTCTTCTTCCTTGTGTTGTTCATGTGCTTCCACAGATCTTGAATGCCAATAATTGGTATCAAAGCAAGTCACCGCTTCATTTAGGGCATGGTCATCACCCCTCGTATCACAATCTCAATCAAGGAGATACTTAGAGAGTCATAGAGACAAGTTTAGATAGATATTTTACACTTTCTTATGTAACTTTGCATGCATCTAAGTAGGATGATAACTTAAGATGGTGCTTAGAGTTCCATGAGCACTTGAAGTGAGCGCTCTGACTTGATTCCATCCGAAGAAGTGATGGAAATCAAAGACAAGTGGTTGAATGTAACATAAATTGAACTTTGAAAGTCCAATAGATGGATATTAGGTTCCATGGTTGCATCCTTAGTAAGGGTGCAACGTGCTTAGAAAACCATGGAAATCTTGAAAGATCTCTTCCTTTTAGAAGAGTTAGAGAGTTACTTTGTGGTTGCATTTAAGAGATTTGAAACTTCAAGATGAAACTTAGATAAGTGCTTTTTAGGAAATGAGATAGTTCCTAACGACAAGAACTTATTAAATGAAATATTCTAGTATTCTATTTCATGAATCGCTCCATTTTCCAATGACCAAGACCATAGGCTTGGTCTCAAGTCTATTATAGGAAGATATTTCAAAGTAAACATATCCAAAGAAGGCTAGAACTTTTGGAAAATTATAACCCAAAGTTGGGGAGTGAAACACTTGTGACTAAGTTGTTCATCAAGTGTCTCCAAAGAAAATAAAACTTTGGTAATTCTAATTCATGACTTCAAGTCTAATGTTCCAAGGCGTTAGAATCTAATTAGTATTCTTGAATAAATTACTATTCATACTTAAAGATTCAACAATATATCTTACAAAATAAATTTTCAACATAAAAGGTCGCTTGAAAATCCAAAGTAATAGATCTTTGGATAGGACAAAGAGGTTCAAACATGAAATATTTTGAACAAGGTCTACCTTGTCCAAGGAGCAAAGCATTAGCTTTCTTGATTCTTAAGTATGCATGCACTAACTCAAAGTAGCAGTTTGCATTAGGTTGATATATAAGGAATCTAGAAAATATGCTATGAATGATCAAAGGCAAGGTATGTCAGTCTTCTTAGCTATTATACAATGATTCATAGGTCTTTGAAGACAAAGATGAATCTTAAATATAATTGAGATTTAGGAAAAATCAAAGTATAAGTTACACCTTTCTTTGTATATGTAAAGAAGATGAGTGTATCTTTTGGACAAGATCATTGTGAAGCTTAATCATTGAGGTCTTCCAAGGTATTAGCAAGCTTTCACTTCTATGAAAGAATCCAAATGATTCTTAGTGATAAAGAAGAAAATCTTGTGTTCATATTATAATTATCATACATTGGTTTGATAACTAAGAAAATCTTGTACTTTAAACTATGCTCCCATAATGGGTTGTCGAAACATGTTATAAGTACACAAGATGCAAAGATAAATTGACCAATGATAATATTTTTTTTCAAATTCAAGAAAAAGGAAAATACCACATATGCATGAAAGTTCAAGTTAAACTTTCATGATGGAATGGGAAACTATATCCAAAAGTGATATTTATCCTTTAGTTTGACACACTAAGGAATTGAATACAGCTCAAGCAATAAAGCTTCAAGGTATTGTCCAAAATTTTAGAATTCCTTCCAAGTATCATTCAAGAGGTGCAAAAGATTCCAAGGTGAAACCTCTTCTCATGTTGATTACTTAGCAGCAATATCCAGTACTTGAAGAATAAAATTCTGCCTAGTAGTGAGAATGAAATTCTTAAAGCTAGCCAGATAGCAAGTAGTTCCCAAGGAGGTCCCAACCCATTGGTAATGGTACTTATAGTCAAAGGATTGATATAACCGAAGGTGTATCAATCTTAAAGAAATTCTTAGCTTTTGAATGTAAAAGGTATTAGCATATGCGTAGACTTGAGCTGAGGGAAAGATCTCTTAAAAATCCCTAGGATAAGTCAATGAGCTTTAGAGAGTTAAAGAGATGTTAAAATAAGGACTTAATCTTTATCATCATTGCATGGTTATCAAGAGTATATCAAGCTTGGCAAACATTGTCCAAGAAGTTGCAATTGAAACTACTAAACATTTTGCCCAAGTACTAGAAATAAAGCTCATGAGTGACCCATGAGAGTTCCCTCTTAAATCATAAAATCCTAATTAGGATTGCATTTTTAATCAGATTTATTTCAAAATCAAGGCATGAAGAGGTAAAAGTATATAAACATATCCTAGATGTTTGGCCTAAAAGTCCTTTGCAAGACGTAGTAGTTGTACAAAACAAAATATAACACCTTATTTTTAGCCCTCAAAATTGGCACCATCAGGGGTTCAAGAAAAGATCATTAGAAACGATCATGAGATCATTTATTAGACATAGAAAGAAGGGAAAAACTAGGATTTATTTTTGTGGATCGGAGAAAGTATGGAACAGTGGAATGCTAACTCCTTTAAATAATTTTTCTTTGATGGACAAAAAGAAAAAGGACTCATGATTCATAGAAAGCATCAACCATGTTATAGTTTTCTTTGGAAAGTGCATTAATTTAATGTACTTAAACCACTAGATAAAAGGATAAAGGAATGAAGGAGAGTTTTACTCTCACATGTAGATCAGAAGTAAAGTCTCTAAAAACTTCACCAATTTGAAAGTTTTGGATTAGAGGAACTTTTCAACTAAGGCTAAATAGACTAAGTTAAGCATCTAGCTCCTAGAGCGACTTGGTAAATTCAATCTCTTAACTCAAAGTAATGCACAAGAATTACATTTCAAGAAAGGAAGTAAAAAAGGAGATTCAATAAAGAATGATTAACTTAGTCTCAAGTGAAGCATTAGTGAAAATATCATCAATAGAAGCTCAATAGGTTGATATATTGATGTTTTGTTACCGCACAATTATTTTGTGTCTGGATGATGATGTTTAATTTTACATTAGGGGGAAAAATGGACTCTGCATGGGCCTTTTAAGGATTCTAAATTTTTAGGGATTGAAATGCTCAATCTAATGGTTTGAGGGAGCATATAAAACCACCAATGGTATTCTCAAGTAAAATAGTATTTGATAACTTTCATATTTGAATTACCAAATTGGAATATTTTGAGCCCTTAGATATTTGAATTCAATGGCTTAGATTAAGTTGAAGGGCCTCTAGAGAGAGAAGGTACAAAAATCGGGGGAGTTTGTCCTATTTAAGCAAGCTTTTTTGGGCACTCTCTACACAATCTTAGGCCCTTGGATTGACACGAATCAGATGGATATCCGGATTTGGGGAAGCTTCACAAAGGGGGTCACTGAGCTGTCCGATCGTCTTTTGATCTAAGGGGGCATAACAAAAGGCACCCAAGATCATCATGGGCACCCATCTTAGCCATTGGATCAAGGCTCCATCTAAAGGCCATAGATGAAGGCACTCAAATCACATGGGGTTCAATGAGAGCCCTCAGATCTAAGCCCCATCCAAGGGCATATATCCATTCACATCTATTTGATCTTAGGCACAAGATCTAAAGCGATTTGAAGGGTGATAAAGAAAAGGTGCCTTGAATTTTTTCCTTTAACCTCTACCTTTGGATTTTTTAGTCAATCCAAGGGCTAAAATCATTTTTGAGAATTTGAAAACCCTTCAAGTGGAGAAAAGCATGAATTTTAGGCGGTTTCTTGCTCTTTGACCACACAAAAACAAGGGAAGACTAGGCCTAGCCTATGTTTGAGTCAACCATGCTTTGAGTTTGGCTTTAAAATCAAATTCAACTAAACCAAGAGTTCTCAACATCTCTTTAGGGATAGAAATCCCACCTCCGTTACTAAACTCATGCACTAGTGATGCCCAAAAATGAACTAGAAATTTGAATCCACCCATTTCACATGTTAATGCCTAGATAGATCATAGTGAAAGAAATGAATTGGCCAATGATGTTTTTGGATACACCCTTATTATTCACTCTCTACTTTGCACTCATATTAGTTTATCAAGTGCAAAGGTAGATGGTGTTTTGAAGTATTCAGGTAGGGATCACCTAATAGATTGTCCTTTATTTATTTGGAATATGAGATGAATCCGACCATAGAGATGAAAACATGTTCTTCGAGGTTAGAACATGAGGCTCGGGGGTATTCCTCTGGTTACTATATATAGCTTTATTTTTTAGCACAAGAATATTTCCCAAGGGGGGGGAATGTAATAAAGTAAGATATGATCTAAGTGTCCAAGCGGTTTAGACAGATCTCAAATCGAACACCATTTGGTCGCTCCTGTGAATGGTCAAAGATCTCAAGACTAGATTGGAAATGCCCTCCACAACTGTTAGCATTCAATAAGGACTAAGTCGACAAGGAAGCATGCGATGAGGGAGTCAAAGAGAAGAGAGTCATAGACAAGACCAAGGTGGACTCAGTAGGGAAGGCAGCCAATGTAGACTTAGCAATGAATAGTCCCAACCAAATTCTTTTTTCAAAACAATCACGTAATCAACAATTATTTTCATTACTACATCTCATTGTAAATATTCATTTTTGGTAGAATTGACTCCATTTTCTTCCATTCAAGGAGTCCTTGAGCTTGAGGAGTGCTAGAAGAAGCCATATATTAGTTTTCATAAATTTTAGAGCTCATTTGAGCCCCTGAATTAGCTTAGGAACCTAATTTTTAACTAGCCCAGATAGTGGGTCTTAAAAAGGCCAAAAAGCTTGTCAAGAAACTATAAAAAAAGCTAGAGAGATGATTTTTGGGGTTAGATAGTTGGAGATTGAACTTGTTATTGAGCATTGTACACTTTCTTTGAGCTTGCTAATAAAAGATTCCATTGTTCTAATCTTTTCTCTTGCCTTGTGTGCACATGTGTGTGTATGTGTGTGCATGCTAGTGTGCTTCTCACTCACTCATTTGTGTACTCCACTTGCTCATGTTTGTCATATCATCCTCATGTCTCCACAAATTGACATTTATGAGGTTGATCTCCTCATGTTGGTATTCCCATTTTGCTAGGGTGACACCAAAGCCTACAAAAACCAAAAGGGCCCTACAAGACTCAATTAGAGTATATCCAAACCAACCACATACATGCTCACATCTATGAGGATGGTTAGTGATGATCGATCAAATTCAAAGAGGGATCCTACATAGATAAGCAAGGAACCATGTATGTGGTAACGAGCTTACCAAATAGGATGGATGAATTTTGAACGGTCATCCTTGAGTGAAAAATAGGAGACTTGGATCAAGAAAACCCAAGAAGAGAGCCTAGAACACCTAGAGGTAAGACAATCCAATCAAGGATAATCACACTTGAATGGATTCCTCACAATAACAAAAGTATAAAACTCTTCTTCAATAGAGAAATAGATGAATAGTTTCGAAGATTCAAGCAAGAAAAGCCTAGTGAAGTAGATGGAGTGATCATCTATGAATTCAAGGATCCTAAGGTTCCATGATGGGTCATCTACTTGGATAACACTTTTGAATGGATGTTGTGGTCACCCAACATAGTAGAGATGCCTACATGTGGAAGGGTGAACCGATTTTCCCTCTACACAAGTCTACCGATCCCCATTGTCAGCATGGCGTTGGATCCTCTCATGTCTTAGGAGCACATAGATAGAAGTCTAGAGAGCGACTAGAAGTGAGTGTTGAACATACATCAATCAAAGAAAAGTTAGGGTCAGACACTAATAGAGCCGAATAAGAATGACCTAGAGTGAATAGAATTCCAAGACTTGTGGATGCATTTCCCCTCCTAGACCTAGATAAGTCCCTATAATTTTGATACCAACCCATCTAGTGAAAGCCAAAAAGAAATATTTTGATGGCAGAGGAGACCCTTATGAAGACATAGTCGAACTCAAGCAAGTATTAACAACTCAAAAGTGGATGAAATGTTCACTCAATACTAGGCTTTTGGGCTTACCTTGAAGAGCACAACCCTCACATGGTTTCAATGGTTGCATCAAGAGCAATTTAGAAACATTCCAAAATTGCTTGAAATTTTTTTTCTTGCAAAAATTTTTTAATTCTTCACAAACCATCAAGCATTGCTTTGCTTAGTGAACAAGCCTTGCAATATAGGCATATCAGTAAGATGGTTTCTCTTACTAATGGAATTTGATTTCTAAGTAGTCATGAGGAGGGTAAGAGTCACCTTAGGGTAGATCACCAGCTTTCTAGAATCACCGCAAGGAGTACCAGATGAACTTCTTGCAAATTAGCACATATAGGTGCATTATGGCATTACAATTCCAAACATAGAACCCTATAGCAAAAAAATGATTAGGTTTGTATTGGCCAACTATGGAAGAAGACATCTATAGGATGTTCAAGGATTGTCCAACTTGTATTAATAGACCCCTTGTTGAGGATGCTACATTATATCAAGTGTCATTACTAGATTGGAGCAATCCGTTGGTTGAATCTCTGAGGATGCAAAAATTCTTGCCTCGCCTTTGTTCCAAAAATTGCTATAGACAAGTACTGTAGTGGTCCCGATACTCTAACATCTTGGCAATCCTACCATTGTCCAGAGTGGACTGGTGGGTTATATCCCATCGAATGTCCTTTTTGTGAAGGAGCATCACTTATGTAGAGGCTACTAATGTGTTCTTTGCATTAAACCTGCATTCTTCTATAGTGTGATTACTCTTATTGCAAATTGCACATTATACTTGGTTCAAGGCACAATTGGCGGTGATGTTTCTCACATTCCAATAGTGTAGGCAATATAATTCTAGTACCGTAGTAGAACCTTTCTTTGAAACTAGGCTAACCTTCTCAGACCTCAAATTAGCTAGTTATAATTTCCTGTCTACCCATGTTGCAAGATGAGTTATCTGATCTAAAGTTCTAGTTTGCTCGAGTGTATAATGTAGATCTTTACTTTAATAGCTAGTTGAAGTCTATCGATAAAAAATTCGTGTAGCATTTCTTTTGAAGGACATTTTTCTATAGGAAATTTTTGCATCATAGATCTAAAGTCTAAGGCATATTGTCCTACCGTTCCTTTCTGCATCACGTACTGCAGAGTAGCATAGAGCTCCAAAATGCATTTGGTAATCCGAAAACATTCTAAGAAAGCTTCTTTTAGCTCATCGTAAGATGAGAAATGACCTGAGGGGTACTCGATGAGCCACTTAACTACATCCCCCACCAGAGTTGCTTGGAACACCTAAGTTTTATGGTCATAATCTATTAGAACCCGATGATTGCAAACGTATTGGTTCTCAAATGTAGGCACATACACATCCGGATATTCATCTATTTTACCATAAATGTGCGTGTAATTTAATCCAAGGAGTGGATTTTGGCATGCCATCATATCATCAACTGCTCACAAGACACTGAGTCGTGTGGAAGGAACTAGGGCTAAGGCTAATTCCAGTGGGGGCTCACTGCCACCACTCTAACTTGCTTCCACAAGGAATTCTTCTTCCTACTATTGGCACTACTGATTGACTCCGCTAGATTCCCCTTGCCATGAAGCCTTGGCTAACTTTCGTTCTTCCAATCGAGGATCCAATCCTGCAAGAGTTTTGGGGATAGCATTCCATTTTCCACCTAGTACAGCAACTCTTTTGAAATACTAAATGCTTCGTCAATGGAAATGTCTTCCAAGTGTATTGTTTTGAACGTCTGCTTAATAAAGTCGTCTGGATAGTCAAAATGATGATTTGGTTTGAGGTATTCCTTCCCACTATGTAATAGCATCAATCTATCCAGTGATGTGTTTCATCATCGACCCCATCCCATCATGGTCGCCAAATGTTTACATGGTACTATAGTTCAGTAAAATACAGGACCGAATCTCCAAAGGAATGGGTACAAGAATGGGAATTTATGAATACATGCACATTCATAAACATGCCTTTAGGTTCCTTATTAATCTGCACCACATAGACTTCAGAATAGTACACTGCATAATACTCAGAGACTTCATACACATAGACAAACTTCAGAGATAAAGTGATTTCGGCAATAGAAAGTACTCATTGTTTATTAAGATTTCTTATACATCATTATAGAATACAATACGATTGCATATAAAAAATACAGAGCATCATCTGATATAATTTCTGAAATCTACCGCTCCATATTGTCTTCATCCAAACTCCACTCTCCGCAACACACAATGTATCAGAATGAACTACTCCGCACTTTGTAGCTCAAGCATAAGCACTACCTCCTTTACTTGTCAATCCGCGGTGACGTGAGGACTGGTATGAAGACCGTGAGCATGTGATGGCACAAATGTGTGAGTGAGAAGCACACTAGCATGCACACACACACACACGCACACAAGGTAAGATCAAAGAGAGGAACAATGGAAAGCTTTCTATTGCCAAGGAACGCTCTTACAAAGCTCAACTCTACAACAAGCTACTAAGAAGCTAATCTCAAACAAGCTAACATAAAAAATTCTAACCTCAAAAATGAGCTCTCTAGCTCTTTTTATAGTTTTCTGACTAGTTTTGGCCCTCTCCAGACCTAGTGTCCGGCCTAGTTAAAAATTAGGTTCCAGGGCTTATTTGAGGGCTCAAACGGAGTCTAAAAATTATGAAAATTGGTAGGATGATACTTCTGATACTCCTCAAGCTCGAGGACTCCTTGGCTTGAACAAAATGGAGTTACAAAAAGGTGAAATGATATTTACAATGGTTTCTAATGATGATGGTTTTTGATGGTTTTTAATGGTTTTTAATGATGGTTTTTAATGGTTTTTAATGATGGTTTTTAATGATGGTTTTTAATGTTTTTTAATGGTTTTTAACTTTATAGGGATTTCTTCTAAAAATTTGACATACACTTCTTGGAGCTCCCAACTTGCTCCTTCTTCTTGTGTGTCCACTTCTTTGATGTGCTCCCATGCCTTGTGCCTGACCTTGAGTGTCAACACTCTCCCCCTCTCGAGTCTGTCGTCCTTGATAGACCCTTGTTGTAGTGGCTGTTCCATGTAGTGTTTTGAGAGGTAGTGTCCATCTTGTATGAACAAGAGCCATCTATCTTCCAAATGTAGCAGGGTCGGTTGTCCGGTTCTTCATTTGTCACTGCGAGCCTTTGCAGGTTATAGTCCCATGGTATGTACTTCTTCCTTGGATTCTTGTATGGTGATATATTTGTGAGCTTTCAAAAGTTGCGAGTTGCTCAAAAGAGGTTGTCGAGGTTCATTTGGAGTAACTGTCGATGGTGGATTGCTACCTTGCTAATATGGTTGTAACTTGATGTCCTCTGGATCTTTCAAACTGGATTTCCTAGTTTCCAAGACACGTACTTGTAACCCATAATGAATGATGGGTAAGTGTGTCAGTGCATAGGTTGAAGAAAATATGTACCTTGTGCACATTCTTGTAATGTGGCCCTATGCATGCGTACTCGTAAAATGCATTGGAAGAAGTGTGGTGCAAAAAGTGGAGTTCTTGAGCTAAGTGCTCAAGGGTATGCTAATGAAGAGGTTTCCTAATATATCATGGTTATGGTGTTGCCAAAATAAGGATTCTTACCATGGTGAATGGTGGATCGATGTTTATCTCTTCATGTTGTGCACCTGTCATTATGATGGACCATGGGCTGGTCTATCGTGGTCGATGAATGCCCTTGTTGATGGTCCCCTCATGAGATTCTTTGAGTGCCTAGTCTTGTCCCCTCTCTCTTGCAGATATCTCCTTGGATGCTCTTGTACATATAGTAGTTAAGCATCGCTCAATTTGCGGACCATCAAGCTCTTCCCTCCTACCATGGTAAGGGGGAACAATAGTTGTGGATGCCATGTTCATGCCAAGTTCTGGACATCTACCAGATAAGGCACCAATAATATCATATGCTAGTCAAGACACACTTCTATCCAAACTAATAAATGCCCAATCATCAATAGTTACACCTTCAACTAAGCATGAATCATTCATGTTCCATGAGCCAAACCTAGGAACAAGTTCTCTCTCTCTCTCTCTCTCTTTTTAAACAATGTCACCAAACAAGAAGAAAGATGTTAGTATCAATAAAATAATTTACATATGTCAAATGTGTCTCATGTGCTTGGGATTCTCAAATGTGTCTATGCACGACCGTGTAATGTGGCCCTATATTAATGCATACTTTGGAAATGCATGACTTGAATGGTGCAAAAGACAAGATTATGCCAAAGGCACATGGCTTTCGCACGTCAAGGCTTCTGATGTTACTTGGGAACGTTGATGCAAGCTATACTTAGTGGTGTCCATTGGACCTGAAGATGACAACTGATCATTCCCCCTATAGGGATCCATTTGAGATGTTCTGCTGCGTAGAGATCACCTTTGGCTTCTTCATCTTCAGATGGTTTCTTAAATTTTGTATCCCATGTGGTTGGTTCTTTTGTTCTATGGGGGTTACTAGTGCTTTTGGCTTCCATACCCATACCGTTGTTGCTGGTCTTCTGACTCTTTTTGAAGAGGTGAGTTTTTCTGATTTTGGTCTTGGTGTTTGGTTCTAACCCTTGCCTCGCCTTGGCTTCTTTGTTTAGACTTTTCTCATGTGGGAGAGCATAGGTGGTTGTGTATGTAAGAGTGTCTTGGGTACCCATATTTGTAATTCACCTTGTTGAACTGCAGCTAATTTCTTAGGCACCCAAACGAGTCAGATACCTTGTGGTTGAGCTTGTCCTAGTTTCTTCGTTCGTCTTTGGCTTTCTTGGATGGGAATTGTGGTGACAAGGCTGTTGGTTGTCCTTGCTTTTGTACCTAGATCTACTTCATGCCTCGAACTACTTTCTTGTTGAATGGTGTCTTTCTATTCGATATAGCATTTGTCTTGAACTGTTGGGCATGCCTTTGTGGTGGAACTATTGTGGCTGCATTAGCCTTTGAAGAAGAAGAGAGATTCACTCGCCTGCAAGCCTGTTCTTCCATGATTGATTCCTTCTGCATCATAGAGCTTTTGACAAATACAACATCATCTTCTATAAGATTAGTCTTAGAAGAACTAAGAGAATGTGTGACACCTCGATTTGTGAGCATGCAGTTCTCTAATTCTAATGTAATGCATTATTCATGTACCCAAACTTGAAGAAGTTGACTTCTAAGATTCAAGTTGACTGCATGATCATAGATCCAGTCTTGACCCAAGACAAGTGGTTCCATAAGATTCTCATCTTGACACACTAGCATTTTGACTCTTATTGGAACATCTTGAAGATAGATGGGAAGCTCTACCTCGCACAAACAAGGGGTTTCCACACCTCCCAATCCTATGAGATAGGCTTCTATGGGATTGATGTTCAATTGCAAGTCTTGGCAATATAAAATTCTAACTGCAGTAATTGCTACACCTGAGTCAATCAATGCTCTCACAGTTCTTACATTCTCTCCGTGTCCTACCTCTAAGGTCACAAAGGGGCGTGGATTGACTATTCAAGGATCAACTACACCTTATGTTTGAATCATGGCCATGTGATATCTTGGGGCCTTGGGATTGACATTGAGGCCTAGTCACCTTAACTTATTTTTCCTAATGTGCTCTCTGGCCTCTGCCTGTGCTTCTTCTCTCACCCTTAACTCTTCATCTTTTCTCTTCTTAGCAGTGTTGAGTCTCATTACCATATCCTCTATAAGAGGTTCTTGATACAACTTGACTCTACATCCACTAATATAATTTGGCAAGATGTCACCTTTTAGGGTGGCCAAATGAACCGCACCACTAGTGAAAATTATATTAATGATCATGGGTCCATATCCTCCTTTTTCCAATTTACGAGCATGCTGCTTTAGTGTGTACAAAAACACTAGGTCTCCCTCTTTCAATCATTTATCCTTGATGTGTGCATCAAAATAAGCCTTTCCTCTTCTCTTTGGAGCACAGATGCCTACTGCCACTCGTAGCCTCATCTCACCTAAGCGTTCTAGATCAAAGATCCTAGAGGATAACTCATGTCCACTCCACTCGTGCTCTTGTGCTACTTTTAAAGCTGGGATTAGGAAGTCTAGTGGTAGCACAACGTTCTGTCCGAAGGCATTGAGTACCATTTTGTAGGCAACTCGGTAAGCCCAAACAGCATAATGAAGTTGTTTGTCCCAATCAGAGCATTTATTATTTACCAGTTTAGTCAAGACATTACATAGGATCTTGTTTGTGCTCTCAGCTTGTCCGTTAGCTTGTGGATAATAGGGGGCATACTTCTTATCTATCACCAAGAATTCTTGGAGAAGATTTTCAATGACTTCATTCAAGAAGTGTGTGCCTCTATTGCTCACTAACTCTATTGGTAGTCCATATCTCATGAACACATTCTCAAATAAGAACTTAGCCATCGTTTGAGCATCATTCTTTGTCATGGATTTTACTTCTACCCACTTTGTGAGGTAATGTATAGCTACAATAATGTACTCTACATGGGAGTTTCTAGCTGGGGGTTAATGGGACCTACAAAGTCTATACCCCACTTCAAGAATGCACGTCCTCCTATCATTGGCCTTAAAGGCATCTGATTTCTTCTTATCGGATATTGTGCACGTTGGCATGGGTCACATCTTGTCGCATAGGTATGTGCATCCATATGAAGACTAGGCTAGCAAAGTCCTAAGAATAGAATGGTCTTAATTACTCGATCAGGACCGAAGTTTCCACCTGCAACGCTAGTGTGTGTAGTTTCTAAGACTTTCAAATAGTCTGATTCGTGAATGCATAGTCTTAAGTAACCATCTTTGCCTCTTCGGTATAGGTTGTCTCCTATTAAGGCATAGTCTTGAGCCTCTTGCTCCATGCTTCATTTTCTTGCTAGACTAGCCTCATTGGGTAATGCTCCTCATCTGATATATTCTACCAATGGAGCACTCCAATTTGGAATTGATGGCACATGATAAAGAGTAGCATGCTCCACTAGGGGTTTCTCGTGGAACACTCGACACTTCTTAATCCACTCATGTATTTCTTTATCCATACTAGGCCAATACACTCCTAAATGTTTTAGATTTTGCAATGTTCATTGTTTAGAATAGTGATTCCCTAGCAATCCTTCATGGGCTTGTTGCAACCAACTGCTATGTTCATCGTCCTCGACACAACAAGCTAATACGCCCTTTGTACCTTGTTTGTACATACTTCCAGCCAATATTTGATAGTTTTGTGATCTTACAATTTCTTCTTTCTTTGTTTTCACATTCTTATTTGCAGGTTCGAAGGTTAGGATAGGTACCAACTTATTTGCCCATTTAGGAACAACTTCTAAATTAAACAGATAAGCATCAGGTAGTTTGTCAGACACGCCTTGTGGTGACTCTTGTGAAGTGATGCAAGAAAGGTAATCTGCCCTGAGGTGGGTTGTACCTTTCCTAACAACAACTTCAAAGTCATATTCCATTAGTAAGAGGAACCATCTTACTAAGCGTCCTGTATTGCAAGGTTTATTGACCAAATATAATAAATCTCGATGATTGGTGAAAAACTTGAACTTGTTGGCCAATAGATAATGCCTAAACTTCTTCATGACATATACCATGCCTAAACCTTCTCTTTCAAATGTTGTGTAGTTTTTTTCAGCTGCATTTAGCTGTCTACTAGCATATGCTATGGGCAAATCTAAATTTCCTTCACCTGTGGGTTGTGCAAGCACACATCCTATTGCATGATTGGATGCATCCGCATGGACATGGAATGGTTTATTCCAATCAGGAGTGGTTAGTATTGGTGCTTTGCACAAACGTCTCTTCAGCTCATTGAAAAAATTCTCTCATTCATCGTTCCACTGAAAATTTGTCAGGAAGGCATAAAGAGGTTTAGCGATGATTGCATACATGTGAATGAACCTACGGTAATATCTACAATGGCCCATAAAATCTTGTACCTCTTTTACATTCCTTGGCCTTGGCAACTCTGTTATGACTCTGAATTTGTCCTCATCTGTTGATATTCCATTCTTAGAAACAATATGACCTAAGATCTTACCTTGACGTACCATCAACACACACTTTTCTAGGTTTACACAAACTCGATATTCTCTACACTTGTTGAAGATTTGTGTGAGCTCAGGGATGTGGAGTCTCCTGGAATGAGCATGTAAATCGTCAACATATACTTTTAAGCTCTTTCGAAATAACTCTTTGAACACATGACACATGAGCCTTTGGAATGTTGCAGGTGCATTGTTGAGCCCAAATGGCAGCACACGAAATGCAAAGATTCCCCACTCTGCAGCAAAGGCCGTTTTATGTTTATCTTCTGGGGCGATGGCTACTTGGTTGTAACCTGAAAATCCATCAAGGAATCTATCGACTTCCTTGCCTGCCACATGCTCCAATAAATGTTAGTGATTGGAAGCGGATAACTATCTCTAATCGTAGTGGCATTAACTTTTTTAAGGTTAATACACACTCGCAACTTGCTATTCTTCTTGGGCACCACTACAATGGGAGACACCCACTCAGTATGCTCAATCTCATAGATAAATATAGCTTCAATCAGCCTATCAATTTCTTCTTTTATTTTAGTAGCATAAGTTTCATTATATGTGTAGGGCTTCTCTTTGGTCGGCTTGGCGTCAGCTATCATGGGGATCGTATGAGAGCATATTTTTGGATCTACTCCCTTCAAGTCTCTATATTGCCATGCAAACACATCCCTATATTTCCTTAATAGAGCTACAAGCTCCACTTCTTCTTCTGCACTTAGGTCTTCTCCTATGTACGTACATCACCCTTCATTCTCTTCAATGGCTACTTCAATATTTTTGGTCTTTTCTTTATTATCATATGCTTCTCCTGTGATGGCCTCTCTCTTAGGTATTCATACCAAAATTTTCCGGTCTTCAACTTCATATTTCTTGAAGTTTTCTGGTACTTCAAGCAATGATTCCTCCTCTTCTTGTTTCACTGCTTTTCTTTTCTTTTTCTTTTGACTACCTTCACTTCCCTCCTTTGAATTTATAGTTTTAGCACTTGTGAGAGGTTCTTCTTCTTTTTTAGTAAATACTCCTATATCTTCTAGATAGTACTTCTCCGAGTTAAAGCAACTATCCATCACAATGGACTCTAGATCATCGTCATTCTCATCTTCTTTTATGACTTCAATAGGGTCACACTCTTCTAGTAAGGGCTGCGACATGAACATTGACATATCATAACCCTCCTCATCACAATGAGGTGTCCAATGTTCCTCATTGATAGCAATGTCCATGGTGGCTAAGATTTTTGGCCAGCCATGAGGCTCAAATTCCTCATCTGGAAAGATCATCAGTGTGTAAGCTGGGTCTCTAATTGGTCTATCTCCTATTGAAGTTCCTTCTTCTCTCGCCTTTAAGCATTTTTCCTCTTCCTCTACGACTTTGCACATCCACAAGTGAGTATCTTCATGGATCCAAGATGGATCCGGTGAACTTTCAGAAGGCACACAGATTGAATCTTCTTGCACCTTATGGATAGAATTCCATTGTAGGGGTGGTACATCTCTAAATGTATAATCCTTTAGATTGACCTTGGTGGTGACCCCTAAGTGTTGCAAGTACAAGGAGTTGGTTCCCCAATCTTGTACTATCTGCAATTGTCATAGGAAGGGTCTTCCTAGGATCATCTCATAGATGTTATTTTTGCCAAAGTCACATATAGCAAAGGTGTGCTGAAACTCTACACCACAAGTGGTTAGAGTTATCCCTTCTAGCAATCCTAGAGGTCTTTCAACATGGTCATTGTCCATTTGAAGCTTCATTCTAGTTGGTCATAATGTGGATTTGCCCCATTGCTTCCACAAGGAGGTGGTTGCAATTGCAACACCTGTACCTGAATCTATGATCGCTATGGTTGTGTAACCTTGGTAGGTGATTGGAAGATAAGTATAACCTTCTTCACCTTCACTCATGTCTCCTATTTTGTCTAGTGGTATCTCCGGGACTTTTTGCTTAGGGCCTGCTTTTGGCATGTTGGAATCAAGTTCTAGAATTTGATCCTCCACATGATTCCATAGCTCTAGTTTTACTTTGAGCAACTCTTCTACGGTGAGATGACATTGAACCTTACTGTTTTTCACGACATCAGTGTTCCTTGGAACCACTGAGTCTTCATTTCTTACCAGTATTGTGGGAGCTCTAATTTGGAGAGATTCAGATTCCTATGGGCCTGTGAATTGTGGTAGCTCTTCTAAAGAATTACATTCAAAATCTAATCTTTAATCTTCTTGTTGCTCTACTTGGTCTCCTTAAATAGATGGAATGTCTTGGGGAAATTGATCATGAAGGTCATCAATCTCTGGAATAGGAGGGGAACTACCCTTCTCCTTGGCCCATTTCTCTTCTTGTATTTCCCGCAAGAATTCTTGAGAGTACTGTTGAATTGAAAGAGGTGTTTCATCATCTATGGAATCGAGAACATAAACTTTCGTTGGTGGTGAGCTTTCTCTTTCAACAACTGGTTAAGCCTATGGAGGTAAAGAAATATGCGGTTTGGTTACCAACTGCTCTAATCTTTCTAATAATCCCTGGAAGTGCAAATCCAGTTTGAGAGTTTGTCTGATTGAATGATTGAGTGATCTTGAGCATAGTAGCCTAAGCTAGTTCTACCATTTTCATGCACATTTTGGTCTGTTCAATCTCTAAATCTGCTCTAGGGTAGCTCTTGTCAAGGTTTGTAGTTGTTGGCCCTTCTTGAAGTCGAGCCTAGTAGGCCTTGAACATCATGTCCAAGCCTTCTGAGGTTGAATCTGCAAGAACAGACCCTGGTTGTGGTTTATTTACAATGGGTGGTGGGGTGGGATGAAGTGGAGTGGATGGAGTTTCGACATGCGAGGGATTTTGAGAGGCAATATCTTCTATTTTCCTTTTTGCATCTCTCTGGCTTTGTTCTAGTTCAGATAACTTTTTATTCCACTTGCAATTGGCCTTTTCTCTGTTATCCTTCCATGTCCTTGTTTTTCCTCTTACTAGGCTCTCCTGATTCACTTGACTCCGATTGTTCAGCTAGTTTATCTTGTTTTAATGCTTGTGCCCTAGTAATTGTGTGTACAGGAGCCATGTTAATGCTGCTTGGACTTGAATCCACCACTAAGCCTACCACATTAATGGGTGTAACCTTGGGTGCACTAGAGGGGTTCCTTGGACAATCTCTGGGAGATGGTCTTTGCCACACTCAGGACAAAAGGCTTGTATTGTGATGTTTTGTCCTTGTCCCGGAGTCATGTTATGAGGAAGGAGATAAGGAAGAGAGCTCACACACACACTCTCACTCTCAAGGAGA
Source organism: Ceratopteris richardii (assembly GCA_020310875.1). Taxonomy (NCBI): domain Eukaryota; kingdom Viridiplantae; phylum Streptophyta; class Polypodiopsida; order Polypodiales; family Pteridaceae; genus Ceratopteris; species Ceratopteris richardii. The sequence continues at coordinate 148,619,913 of CM035426.1, read as the reverse complement.
AGCACACACACAAATGGAGGCAAGGAAGAAAATGATCTTCTTCTCCTTCTTCTATTACATAAAAGGGAATGTACAAGAATGACCTAAAACAATAATACAACAAGTGCAATATATAAAGACCAGTACATAAGGAAAAATCTAATGTCCGCAAATGAGTGAGCTGGCAAGGAAAAATGTACCATCACTCTTGGTAGATAAATCTAATAAAGCTCAATGAAGTATCCCTAACATATACCGGTGTGACCACTATACATGTCAGAGAAACGAAAAACTGATACGTGTCACCCTGGATCATCACATGTTGAGCTTGATATCTCAACACTCCCCCTCAAGCCCAACATCATGTCCTCTAATCCAAGCATCTTCCAAAACTTCTTCAGCTTCTCTGCTCCAAGTGCTTTAGTGAAAATATCAACAACCTGCTCATCTATTCTCACATAAACAAGATCAATATCACCTGGTAATACCTTCGCTCTGATGAAGTGATAATGTACCTCGATATGCTTTTTTCTAGCATGAAAAATAGGGTTCCATGCTAACTGTATACTGCTAAGATTATCACAATAGATAGTGATAAGCTTTTGCACTTCCACACCTAAATCTGCAAGTAGCATCTGCAGCCATGGTGCCTCACATGCTGCCATTGCAACACCTCTATACTAAGCCTCTGTACTCGACAAAGCAACAATGGGTTGCTTCTTGTTGCTCCATGTAATAGCTGCACCTCCAAGTAAGAATATAAAGCCACTAGTAGATCTTCGATCTCGAGTCCTACCAGCCCAATCTACATCAGTGTATCCATGAACCTGCAAATCTACAGCAGCTTCATAAAACAAGGCATAATCCAAAGTAGTACTCACATAACATAGAGTGCGCCTCAAAGCATCCAAATGTGGCTTCCTAGGAACCTACATAAATTGACTTTCAAGTCCAACAGTGTAGCTAAGATCATGCCTCATAATTGTGAGATATATCAAGCTTCCCACAATTTTCCTATACATAGTAGCATTTTCCAATGGTTCACCTGATGTAGTATCTAACTTAAAATTTTGATCTAATGGCATAGAAATTGTCTTACAATCAGCCATACCATACTTTTGCAACATATTCAAGGCATATTGCCTTTGTGACATCCATATACCTGTTTTAGTATGAATAAATTCAATGCCCAAGAAATAGCTCAGCACACCAAGATCTTTCATGTCGAATTCCTGCATAAGAAGTTGCTTTACCTCTTTGATGCTTTCTTCATTATCACCACCTACAATCAGGTCATCAACATAAATAGCCACAATTGTGATGCCATCATCAGCCTTCCTTGCATATAGTGAATGATCTGCATCACACCTAGAAAACTCAATGCTGGTTAAGTAATCAACAATCCTTGCATGCCATGCACGCAGAGCTTGCTTCAGCCCATACAAAGCCTTTTGCAACCTGCAAACATATTCTGGATGCTTTGAGTCTTCATATCCTTGTGGCTGGTCCATATATACTTCTTCCTGTAACTCACCATGTAGGAAATCATTCTTCACATCCATTTGATGTAAAGTCCATCCTTTTGGTGTAGCTAATGCAACAAGTGTTCTGATAGTAGACATTTTAGCTATAGGGCTGAATGTTTCCTCATAATCAATGGTATATGTCTATGCATATCCTTTAGCTACCAATTGTGCTTTATACCTGCTTATGCTACCATCAGCATTATGCTTTACCTTGTAAACCATTTGCAGCTTATGGGTTTCTTTCCTTGCGGCAATGGAACCAACTTCCATGTATCATTCCCATAAAGTGCAGTCATCTCCTCATCCATAGCTTTTTCCCAATCTGCATTTCCAATTGCATCTTCAAAGCAAGAAGGTTCAGCATCTTGTATTACATTTGTCATGTAGGCACAATGACGATCCATGTAACTATCATATGTCAATCGTTGCACTGAATTCCACATCCTCCCAGATCTTCTTGATCCTGGGTCACTTCTCCTTGTATCATCTGCATATGCCTTTCTTACTCCTAGAGTCTTCACAAAGGGCAATCCAAGTTCCAAGACTCTTTTCCGAACCGCTTGAATCTCCATCAACATCTTAAGAACTTGCACATGTTTAATGACGATCAGAAAGCTTTTCTTTACCTTTCTTGGATGTATTTGATGAATTTGCTAGACTAAAATTTCTACATAATCTTCCACTCCATGGATTTGAGTTGGAACTATTGCTTGGTGATGCATCCAGTCCTCTCAAAACCTGAGATTTTGCACTTGATTTTTCAGCATTTTCTTTGTCATTTGGTTCAAGACTCAGTCTTTCTTTGGTATCTGCATAGAAGCTTGACATTTCATCAAATACCACATTCTCTGCTCACCTTCACCTATCGTGTGAGTGGGTTATAACATTTATATCCCTTTTGCTCAAGGGAGTATCCAATGAATACACATTTTTCTGCTTTTGGATCAAGCTTCATCCTCAACTCATCTGGAACATGTACATATGCAGTACAAACAAAGAATTTCATATATGATAAGTTTGGCTTTTTACCTGTGAACTTCTCTTCAGGTGTAACTTGATGTACAACAGGAGTTGGAGTTTTGTTCATGATATATACAGCCGTATGCATAGCTTCTACCCAATAACAATGAGGCATATTCTTTTCAGCCATCAAGGCTCTTGCTATTTTTTCAATATGTCTATTTTTGCATTCAGCAACACCGTTCTGGTGTGCTGTGTACCTGCATGAAAACTAACATCGAATTCCATGACTTTTAAGAAAATTATTGAACTCATTTGACATGTATTCACCTTCTCCATTAGATCTTAATGTCTGAATATACTTCCCTTTCTCCTTTTCCACCATAGCTTTAAAATTCTAGAAGTGCGTGAATACCTCTCTTCTCTTTCATGAAATATACCCACACTTTCTGTGTATGGTCATCAAAGAAAGTAACATAAAACCTGCAACATGGTCATCAATGAAAGTAACATAAAGTAACATAGATGTGGTCTTTGCAGGACCCCAAACATCTATATGTACTATTTCTAACACATTCTCACTAACATGCTTGTCATGTGGAAACGATGATCTTGACTCTTTACCAAATTGACATGCTGCACATACCTTTTGCATCTCTAAAACCTTGAAATTTGGTAGTCCATGAACAATCTCCTTTGACTGCATTAGTTTCAACCTTTGCAAATTTGCATGTCCAATTCATTTGTGCTAGATCTCTATATCAGCAATAACTCTTGCACCTTTTGCAAGCATGGCTGCATTCATGTCAGGAACTTTCATATTTAAGGTGAACATCCTACCCGCTTTGTTTCCTTTGGCGATCAATCGTCCACCATGTTTGTATTCTTCTACATATAACCCATCAGCATTGAATTTGACTTGTAATCCCTGGTCAACCATTTGTCCAACAGAAGCCAGATTCTCTATTATGTTTGGAACATGCAACACATCAGCAAGATGTTTTACCTTCCCATCCTCCATAGACAAAGCTATGTTTCTTGTATGCTCAATAGGATGTGATGTATCATCACCTGTTTCAACATATCCAGGAACTGGCATTTTTTGCAAACTACTAAACCATTCTGCATGACTGTTCATGTGCTTTGAAGCACCTGAATCAACAACCCAAACATTATCATTCCATTTTAAAATACCAACAGACATAGTATTCATCATGTGATGTTGAACCATGAACAGCTTCTCAAAATCATCTGCACTTATGGATGCATAGTTGTTTTGTTGCCTTCTATTATTTTGATTCTTCAACTTGCAATCACGTTCAAAGTGTCCAGGTTTACCACAATTTGAGCATCCTTTACTATCATTACCTGAATCATTTCTTTGGAAATTTTTGCAACCTCTTTGGATCCCCTTGCCTCGAAAGTATCCTCTTCCTCCTACATGATTCTATTGTTGACCTTATTGTTTCCTCTTCTGCTTTCAAAACCTCTACCTCTGCCTCTTCCTCTGCCAGAGTAGAATACCTGCTCAGAACTGAACTTTCCTTGGGAGTTTGAATCCTCACCAAGATTATTTTGTTCAATAATCAGCATGGATACCAAATCAACAAAATTCGTAATATTTTCTCTAATTTGTATAGAAGTTCTGAACTGCTTATATGCAACTTCTAAACCACGAAGGCACACTTCCACCTTATCATCATCATCTACATTCATGCCAATAGATGCAAGTGACTCACATATGCTTTTGATTTTTAGAGTGTAGTCACTTACCGACATGCTCTTCTTTTCCAATGTATGCAGCTCATCCTTGAGTTGCAATTTTCGTGCCTTTGTATTAGTCTCATACAAAGTGACCAAACTGTTCCAAGCCTCTTTCGTAGTCTTGGCATCTTGTATGTGCCCAATCATGCTATCCTGTATGCTAACAGATAGCCAATACATTACCTTTCGTGCTCCTTGATTCCATTCCTCATATGCTCTTAACTGGTCCGCAGTCTGATTCCTCTCTGGTAACTCATTTTTGTTCTCTCCTTCGATGTACTTCCAATAGCCTTTTCCCATCAAGAAATTGTTCATTCTGAATCTCCAAGCATGGAAGTTGTTTTTGTCCAACTTATCGCTCATAAGTTGACTCATTCCATCTGCATTTGCCATTTCTACAGCAATTCACAACACTGCAAAACACTACAAGCAGCACTTCTACTTGAACACTGTCGCACTATGACATGACAGTTCGATTTAGAAAAACATAGTTTTTGTGTATCAACAGTACACGGGATCACTTGAAATTATGGATCTGGAATATATGAGTGTTTTTTAACACAGCATAAGATAGAGTTTCTCAAACTGACCTGGTTTTTCTGTGGGCCCCACCTTGCAGGCTCAAAACGAAGGTCGAGATGGCTTTGAAACTTCTAATAAGCTCGTGGAATATCTTCGTGGGTGTAGTCAGAGCTCTGAGCATAAAAGTCATTTTCTAAGACTAACGGGGTCATTGGTACCAATGTTCTATTCACGTTCTCCTCTACCACTGCATACATAACTCGATACAGTTGTTGGTATTGGTTCTGGTACCTACCCTGTTGGTAAGGATGCTGATAAGTTTGTCTAACAGCCTGCCTATTGTAGGGACAATCTTCAGCTGTATGGTTTGCGTATTTTCTCTCAATAGTGCAATATGGGGCATTCCTTTCCCTCATGTTTTGGTTTTGAATTGGTCAAACGTTAGCCATGTGGTCCCCTTTGCAAGTATAACATCGGTTCAATGAGGTGACTCTTGGTGTTTGTCTATTTTGGACTCCTAGCTTCTTGGCAACTTGCTCAGCTATCTCATCTATTTCTGTGGAGATTCTCGATGATTGAATATCTTTCTATCAAATTGCTTCTCGAATCTTGCAAACAAATTCATGAACGTTTTGACTTTTGTCAAGCATTTCATGAAGCACTATACGAATCTTATTAGTTCACAATATATTCCATTTGAAATATTGTTCCCCTCTCCATGATAAATCATTGTGTGCTAAATGTATAGTGAGTAGATATCTATTGATTCGTATATCTATCTATATTCTGAATTTAATGATTGAAAATAAATTAGCTCTAACTAGTGGAGTAAATTATTGTCAATAAATTTACCTTATTAGTGATCATGAGGTAGCTCACATTCTATATACCTTCATAAGTTCAGAGATATCCAAACTTATGAACTCAAGATATAGAACACAAACACATACACATTGGGAAACAAAAAAAAAACAAACAAACAAACAAAAGCAAGAGACTTAAGATCAATATAAGACATAAAAATACAAACAAAAAAGAAAATCAATACAAACTGAGACACACAAAAAAAATAATAATGAAAATTGAAAAAAAAATATTTAAAAAATATAATAATAATAATAATAATAAGTTTAAAAAATAATAAATAAAAATAAAATAAAAAATAAAATCATATATAAATAAAAATAAAAGAAATAAATAAATTAATTAATTAAAAAATAAAGTTAAAAAAGAAAATAAATAAAGATAATAATAATTACATAAATTATATATATATATATATAATACAAATTAAACAAAAACAAAACAAAACAAAACAAAAAGTGCATTGTCAACTTCTATGTCTGTCCTAAACAAGAAGTATGAGAATTAAACTTTATCATACATGCATGCATATACATATATATATGCATCCATGCCAATTTACATCCATACATACACTTAGGCACACTTCTCTTTATATTTCGAACGTAGAACCCTCACACACACGTTGGACAAGTGTTTGTCCCTAGGCTTCTGCTCAAAATCATGCACCCGTGGCTTTGAAAAGAGTGGTTCCCTCGTGGGTTGATTGTTAGCAAGTGTCAGTTCCTATTGGCTAGTCATATGTTGCTTGTCTTTGAAAATGAAGATATGGCATTCCAAGCCCTCAATATCGGAACCTGGCAACTCGGGCGGGCGAACCTATGCCTATTAAGATGGTCCCGCAATTTTATTCCCGACAAATCAAAATCTCTCCGCTACCCTCTCTAGGTCGAGCTCAATAATCTGCCGTACTTCTTGTACAACTTCATGTGGGACATTGTATCTCCAATCGGCAAGCCATTGGCATTGCAAGAGGATGCTGATTGTCTCATTTATGAAGGTGCGGGGCACTCTTTCAACGCTCGGTGGCACCCTCAAATCTGTGTCGAGGCTGACCTCAGCATGATGCTTCCATCAAAGATCAAAGTGGACCTGGGTAAAGGGAATGTATGGGAACAAGATGTTAATTACAAAAACCTACCTAACAAGTGTTTTGATTGTGCCCAACAAGGCCACATGATTAAAATTTGTGCATTGAGACAAAAAAGCAAACAAAAAGAAGCATTCAAAAAAACTCAAGACAACAATGTGACATTGAGTCACCTAGTGAACAAAGAGGAAGTTAAGGGCTCTTGAAACCTAAAAACTAACTCAGATGGGTTCATGGAAGTCAGTAGAAGAAGGAAAAGAAGTCCTAGGGCGACTTTTGAGAGAAACCATATTCCAGATACCCCCCCAAAAAACCTGTATTGCAATATAGAAAAGGAGATTAATGAGTTTGATTACCTAGGTAGGAACCAGTTTGAGGTGCACACCAATGACAAAGCCCTAGAGATTCCGAAAAGATGGAACAATAAGGGCTAGGTCATCGACAATCGTGAGAAAGAAACTTGGGACAAAACCAAACTGCACTTGGATCTGGTCAAATTCAAAGATTTGAATGGCTTTTCATGGTCAAATTTCCAAGCGAGGAGGATTTGAGGAAAGCGAGATTGGATAGAAGCTACATTGCTTAGAGCATTATTCATCAGTCGAGCCGTCCTTCCCCCTCGCAAAGCACTGACCTCACCATCTCCGATCACTACCCGATCATTATCTCATTCCAACCTCTCCCCAAAACCTATAATGTCCTTGGTTTCATGCATGCTCGACCTCTTTCTCTCTCCCTTCTATCCATCATGAAATTGCTGAAGTGTGGAAGGAGGCATTCGCCACTTGTTTGTCCCCAGCTAAGAGCTAGAGATGTGCGGTTGATAAGTCGTGGCAGATCATGATAAGAACCAGGAAGATGCTCCAGAATGTTCGGCGTGGACGTAGAGAAGATCTATATCATAGAGTTTGGAGACTTGAGGAAGAAGTGAACAAAGGAAAAGCTCAATCCTAGAAGGGTCTTCCAAGAATCAGAGCACTGTTGAGATACGAAGAAGAAATACAAAGGAAAAATTTGCAAATGTTCTTTAAGGAGTGGTAGGCTGGCAAAGCCGACAAGCCCAACAAAGTGATGTGCAACATTCTTAAAAAGGAAACAAAATAGAGAATCAATCCCCTTATTGATAGACTCAAATGGCGATGTATGCAATACGGAAGAAGAAAACATCGAAATCATTGAAGAACATTTTATGAGACTCCTGGGGATCTCGAATCCCCTTTCCCCTCATAGACGGGACTACATGGTGCCCATCTCTAGGGTATCCTCTCATAGTATCCCACACAACCTTCAATACCTGCTTGATGCCCCTATCTCGAAAAAAGAAATCATTGAATTCATTGATGCCCTTCCCAGTGGGAAAGCCCAGGGCCAGATGGGCTCACTAATGAGTTCTTTAAGTCCTTCAATTTGGTATTGTCCACCCCTCTTGGCCTCACAAGAGGCACTCGAGTTTGGTGCACTTTTGACTTGTCTCAACAATGGCATCAACAAGTTAATCCACAAAAAAGAGGAAAAGAACAGAATTGAGAACTGACGTCCGATTACGATGCTTCAAACGGGATATAAGATCATTGCTAAAGTCATAGCCAATAGAATTTTTGACCATCTGAGAGTTTGGCTAAGCGAGGACCAAAAAGGTTTCGTAAACGGCAAGTCTATATTGGAATCCATTATTGATATTTGGGAAGGTCTCGACTTCGCGGAGGAGTCAAGATAAGATGTGGTTTTCCTCAAGATCGACTTTGACAAAGCTTGCGACAAGCTGGAATGGGACTATATTTTGCAATCACTTAAAGATCTCGATTGGAGCCAAAAATTCACCAAGATGATCTCGACCCTATTGGGAAATGCATGGACTCAAATTAATGTTAATGGCCAACTTTCGAACGTGATAAAATTAGAAGGATCGATTAGACAAGGGTGCCCATTGGCTCCCCTTCTCTTTGCCATCGCCACTGAATGGCTTAGCCGGCTGGTGGAACAAAAAGTGGAAGTTGGTAATATCAAGGGCCTCTTGTTGCTCCGTAACCATGGCCAGATCACCATGAGACTTTTTGCCGATGATATGAACGCGTTTGTCCGCAATACTTGTACCAAGCTGGACACATTTTCAAGGTGCCCAGATACTTTTTTCGAAGCCTCTAGATCCAAAACCAACCACTCAAAGACCGCTTCCAAAGCTATTGTCAGTATCCAACCCGACCTTCTCTTTGAACATGGCTGCCAAACCATTACTCTAGGCCAAATTTTCTGGCTTCTTGGGATTCTGTTGCGCTTTGGTATCTCATTGGAGCAGTGGTGGAACTGGGTCTTGGCTAGACTCGAAAGCAAGCTAAACTATTGAAGAGGTATGCAAATCAATCTCGGGGGTCGTGCAATGGTTAGTAACATGTTCCTCCTTTGGTCGACCATTTACTTTCTCTCTTGTTGGAGACCAAAGAGCAAGAGCTGTCCAAACTGGAAAGTAATTGCAAAAACTTCCTTTGGACAGGAGACCACAACAGGAGGGGGTGCCTAAAATCAAATGGCCCATCTGCACTAGCCAAAGGGATAGTGGGGGCCTTAGTGTTTTGGACATTGGGTGCATGGCCAAAAAACTTGCGGCAAAATGGATGATTAAGGCATGGTGCAATGGGGAGACTTCATGGGCCAAACTGATCTTCAGAAATAAAAGAATGTGTTGACTTTCATGGGATTCCCGAATTGGAAGAACCTTGACAATTTGACCCTCTTGTTTTCCTCGATCTCAATTTTCCCGAAAGGCTCGAATCTTGTGTGCTCCCTATGGAAGAGTTGAAATAAAGTCAAAAGTTTCATAAGAATTGAGTGAAGATCGGAAGTGGGTGGCTAGTATCAGACAGAATGAATCTATCTGGTTTTTTATCCATGGCATTAGGAATGTGGAATCTTGGAAAATTCGAAGTGCCAAGAGGCTCTGGAACAAGGGCTTCTGAAAATGGAAACATCTCTTGAAACAAGACACTGATCAATGGATCAACTTCGAGGATATTGACCCTAGCGTTAGCATTACCTATGAAGAATGGAATATTTTACAAAGCAGACATCTCGCTTGGGACCGATCTAGAGCATGTCTTCTCATGGGACACGACTCGCTGTGCCCGCTGGGTCTCAAATGGTCTAATGGTAATTGCCTAACAAAAATCTTGAACATCAAAGGAAACATTGATTATCATGTCAACCTCAACAAGAAGTGGTGCCTGTCGTGGACGTGGCTGCGGTGGGATATGAAGTTCATGGGTATCTGGAACCCTCTCATAGAAAATAAAAAGTTTGTCCTCCTATGGCAAATTCTTCATCAGGGAATCTGGACCAACCTAAAGGCTAGCAAAATTTGTGGGGCATCTCCCTAGTGCAAGTGTTTTTGCCGGTCCATCGAAGACATTGTTCACATCTTCTTTACTTGTCCCAACTCCAACAGACTTTGGTAGATTTTCAAAAAGAAAATTAGACTTCGGAAGCATATCAACTGGAAACAAGCTCTGCTAGGAGAAGCGATCACCTGCTCGGCGAATCTCTCGAATGCCATAAGAGGGGAAGTCCTCTAGAAGATATGGCGAGAAATATGTGCTTATAACTTCGGCGACTCCCCCAAAGAGTGGTCGATTGAGAAATTGCTATTCCTCCTCAGTAAAAGAATCACCAACTATTAGAAATCCTCCCCCCTTTCAGGCATCATAAAGTGCTCCTTCTGATCAACAACAAGCTTAAAATCAAATGGGCCCCGCATGAGGGCGATGAGTGTGATTAACCTTCTTTGTAATGCCATCTAAACTCTGTAAGATCTACCTCTCCTCTGTGGGAGGGGTCCCATGGGTGCTACTCTCCTTCACTTGTACTTTTCTTTTCCTTTTATTCGATACAAGTCCGTGAGAGTAGGCTAAGGTCGAACTTCCCTTATATTACAAAAAAAAAACTTGAATCATTTTAGTTCGAACAAATATTTATTTGATTGGAAAGCCTTTGAATCAATATAGTGCGATCAAACATCTATTTTGATTGGAAAGCCTTTGAATCAAAATATAGTGCGATCAAACATCTATTTTGATAGGAAAGCCATTCAATCAAAATATAGTGCGATCAAACATCTATTTTGATAGGAAAGCCTTTCAATCAGGTACTAAATTCGATGGAAAACAATATTTGAATTGAAATTCTTTGGATAAAAAGTAACATTGGATCCAAATGATAATATTACAGAAACCTTTATTTTTTCAATAAGAGATTGAAGATTCCATTTAAATCTTTTCGATCGGAATTCCTAGGCCAAATCTTGAATTTCAAAGATTGTCAAGAAACAGAGGTATTCACTACTGCCATCACAGCATCCTTGGATTTTTATCAAACAAGTTAATTATAATCACATACGATTCAACCAAAATCCGTTTCGTCTGTGGGAGGAAGCGAAAGAAAACGCTAAACCTGAACCGCGAGTCAAAGCACCGCTTCATTTAACTTTCAACTCGCATTTACAGTTTCATCTATGTGAGTTTCCCTCATAAAAGCTAAATGCTGAAAGGAGTTGTGTTGGGGGGCTGGCATGGTTCAAGCTAGATGTTGAAATAATAGGTCGAAGGCAGAACTTCTCCCCCAGGCGCGCGCCGGGGGGGGGCTGAACCTACTTCGCGCATTAAAAGCACTCTCCGTCGATCTTTCAGTTCACAGATTCATTTACGTACCGACGATAACTATGTCAGATTTACAGACTTTTTTTTTTTTAAATGGAGGTTCAGCCGAAGCTTTACTCCCCAGACTTAAACTTTGAAATTGCAACTGTACAAGTGAATGGGCATAGCACCCGTGGGACCCCCCGTATTTCACAAAGCAGGGGTTAGACAAGGTTACAACTGAAAGAGACATGGTTACAACTGGGTTTAACTGGCTTAAGCCATAGCATGTCCAGCCCGGGACTTGAACACTGGACCTCCGCCTCAAGAGGCCAAAGCTCAACCAACTGTCCTACGGGACGTGGACAGATTTACAGACTTCTATAATTAACCACTCTGCCTAATTACTCAGAGTCTCAGACCATGTGGAAAAACACGACCATGCATCATCATCCCGTTTGAAGAAAAATATGATCACGTTTGAGAAGACTCAAGAACTGTGGTTTGAATTCGACCTTCGACATCCACATTCCTCTCGATAAAGATCGGAATGCCAAAGAAAAACAATGATAAAATCTATGCACCAACTTTATAACACCGGAAGTTAAACAAAGATGCACATCTATACACCGGATACATGCATCTATGCGCATCTAAGGAGCGTGAATTACATATCTTTATACCATACATAGACAGAATGAACAGCGCAACCCGAATCCAGGTGAAAGCAATCTTTTCCCACAAATAAGCATGAAAATCTGTTGTCTCCGCGGGTACATGCACATAGAGGCAACAAAAAGGTTTATCTTTCACGATCCCTTAAATAATGGTGCCAAGATGCTTAGATCATCAAATATTTCGCTGCCATCTACGTCGCATTTCTTCGAGAGGAGGAAAGAGCGGGAAGGAGGGGGGTTAGTTCCACCAAATTTTGACGGGGAGCTTGTGGAATTTCCATCTAAAATAATTACAGTCTTCATGGACTTTTTATGGACAAAAACAGAATAGCGAATCGGGACAGCTAGAGAATGTTGTCAAGTTCGGGACAGCTAGAGAATGTTGTCAAGTACGTTTACAGTACAGAGACAAAAGGTTAGAGAATGTTGAAAGTTGAAATTAACAACCTAGGAATAGAGAAAGAAGCAACAATATAGTCCCGAAGAAAAACAATGAGAATGTTGCAGCGACACAGCCTGTACGAGAAGAACCAACAACAACTTAAAACATGTTCTCTTCGTAACTAACACTTTTCTGGAAACCAAAAGGAATAAAAAATATTCCAAACAGAGATAGTAAGAGAATATTGCCATGCCGCCACTTATATAATTAAAAAATGAATTTGCAAGAAAGAATTGTGAGAGACAGCAGGAAGATAAGCCTTTTCTAGAGGCAAAATAGTCACTTAATGAATTGCATAATTACATGATAATCATTGTGATCATTGAGATCTAGTTTTCCGTGCGTGAACATAATGATGGATTGATTGAAATCATCGTTCAATGTACATAAATACAGAGTCCGACCAGCTAGCCGACGAGCACATACAGCGCATAGATGATTCCAGGAATATATCCCAAAATCGTAAGAAGCAAGCAGATCCAGAACTCCACCTGAAAACACAAAGAAATTCAAGAGAAATGAGATCATTCCCACACGTGTTCAATACAATTGTCTTAAGAACGGTAACAGCATCAAATGGATAGCTTAAACGTATGAATCCTCAGCTTCTCAACAAATGAGGATGCTTACGACAGAATCCACATAAATTCGTTGCAGGCGTTCTAGAATTCTGATCCTTTGACAAGCATTCTTTGGTTCACCTCCCTTTAAGACCTCTATGGCTGCTTTTTAGGATCCTCAGAACATTACAAACACTGTTGAATCCTAATTATCTCCTAAAAGTACATTTTCCTACGTTGCAGCAATATTAGAATGTAAGATCGATGTTTTCCACCCTCTACGAGAATTATAATTCAATTTGACGAATACCACAACGTTCTGAGAGACCAGAATTTGACGAATACTCAATTTTCCGAGTAATATCCAAACTAACGTTGCAGCTTGAGAAACAGTGAGAAAGTTAATGATCATCGATTGTGCCTCTTTTCAGCCCTCTGAAGCAGGCATCTAAGGCCTTCATCATACTGATTCTCCCTCTTTGCAGCCATCTGCGGCTACCTTCCAGAATCCCCAGTCTTCTACGCATCGTAGAACCTTCAACAATCCTCAAATATATTACAAGCGTTATACGAACTCGTGTACATATACTTGCCGTTTGAAAGACACCAGGCATTGTTTTTTGTAATTTTCCAGGAATTATAGATTTCAAACTTTACCCCTTCGAACGATATTGACTAGTGGTTTTCGCTACAATAGACAAGTCAAGAATCGTCTTTAATAAAGGTGTTGTATATGTCTCCTGAAATGCTTCGGCTACATTACAAGGAGACGGGCTGCTGGTTTTCCCCCTACTAGAGGCGTTATGAAATTATTTCTCTAGGATAGACGTTCTATATATCCTAACTGATTTTTTTTTCCATGATGTCGCAGAAGTACTAAAATGAGCTTCTTTAAGGGCCTAGTTTCACAAATAGAACTACCAAAACTTGTTTGATGATTTCCTAGTCGTAGCAAATTAGAGTCTCCGAATCACATTCCTCCGTTACAAAAATAGATTTAACGCACGAGTCTCCCACGAATACCTTACCCAAAATTACGGGGAATTTGATCATTCCTAAAACACTGAATTACGGGGAATTTGATCATTCCTAAAAAACTGAATTACGGGGAATTTGATCATTCTTAAAAAACTGTGAACCTTCCAGCTAAGTCCGTTCACTTGTATAGTCGTTCTTTCTATTAACTAAAGTTTTAGAGAGTAAGCTATTGCGGAACTTCCTTAAAAAAAAAACTGTGAACCTTAAAAAAAAACTGTGAACCTAAAAAGGATTCAAGACCTTAAGGATGATCGACTACGATATTTAGCTCGAAATGTATTTCATGTTCGTTTCTGCAATTTCTCATGCGACTGGTCGATACAGAGAGAGAGAGAGAGTACCCCGCATCCATAACGAAGGAAGACGCCCAGCGGTGGGAGGAGAATCGCTAACAGAACCTCAACAAAGGTGGCGGTAGTCATTTGGAAATCAGCTGAAAAGGAACGAAGACGAGAATCGAGATATTAATAAAGAGGTGTATTGCAGGCCGGTAGATAATAGCAAATGAAGGAACTGATCAGCTACTGGCCAAGCAAAGCAAAGAAAGAATATATGGGGAGTGCAATGTCCTGTCATAACACGTTTGCGAGTTCGATATACGCGTCAGTTGTTCCCTTGAGTTTTCTACGTGCCACGTTTCTTCGCATCGACTGTACACGCGTATACAACACATTCAAGAGAACGCTTCACTGACTTTTTGAGTGGGCAAACCGGCCAGATTTAATAGAAAAAGACATTTTAAGGGAGCGTACAGTCGGTGGAACAAACACCCACACGTGTAGTATTTGAGGTGAAATAGTGATAAAATAATTAGTTTCATTGTGTAATATTTCAGGTGGAAGAGTGAAAAAATAATTAGTTCATCCCTCATGTGTTCACACAAGGTCATGTGCCCACACACAAGAAGGCAAAACTGTACAAAAGTTATTTTTATGCCATTGCCCTATGTGAACACAAGAGATGGAGGAACAAATACTTTTCTTTCACATAAATCCTTACAAATGCATAAAAAAAGGATGAGACAATTAAAGCAAATACCTTCCACAGATACATAAGAGATAAGAGATGACTTCTTTTTTATCCTTAAATAAAAATAATGTTACATCAAATGTAACGTTTAAAATTGTTTACTTAGAATAGTACACATTTGTTGAGTCAGATTTTTGTGCTGCTCATGGGCGGGCTAACCCCTTCGGTACATTTTTCAATGTATTGTGCCATGCGCTAGCGTGGAATTCAATGTACTCTCGCCGCCCTTTCTGAACAAGGGCAAACAAATGGTGTATGCTAATTGGAATTAGAGGGGTGGCACAATTCTACCGTTGCCCTCTCTGAACCAGGCCTATGTCTCTGTTTGTCTTTTGCCTCATCCATTGATTTATACAAATAACACCCTTTTTCTTTTAGCATAAAACACTGATTTTATTAATAAGAGAAGGAATGATGTACACCTTGGATGAGGGCGGAGGGGTATCCTACTACCAACTCCAAGTAGACAGGCAAACAATACATAATGGGGGTCCTAGGAGGCCAGAGGTTGGGTAGACAAGGAGGGGGATAGGGGGGCCATGCATAAAGCACAAAAGGACAACCTAAACGATTGTATTGATATCCATTTTCTTTGATTTATCTTGAAACAAATTGAATGGACCACTTTATGCCGATAGTATCCATCTTTGGGTTTGTACAGGAAAGTAAGCTTGTGGGGGCCTCTCTCTACATAGTCCCAAATGTTCACCATCTTATACACATAAACGATAAATCCATGGCATAATACTTTAGGAAAAGTTTCTTCTTAATACAGTTGTTCCAGGGTGTCATTCTCATCGCTTTCACTAGAGCAGCACGGGGTAATGGATCTCCTTGTTGAAGATGAGAGGAGCTCTACAAAAAAATATAGGGGTTAGTAAATGTCTCAAACCAAAGATCCCCCAAGGTTAGTCCCACTAAGAATCTCAACATTCTTCTATTTTCCGATGTGAAATAGGATTTTAGATCTAGTCGAGAACCAAAGGAGATGATCAAGAGGTTGATTTTCCCCAAGAGCAAAAAGGATAACTACCGTTACCAACATTGATCTTAAGAGCTTTAGCTTGGAACACTTTGTGAAAGACGAATAAGAGAAGAAAGTTCTATATTTTTTTGTTTCTAAGGAACCAAAATGGACAATAAAACCAATTAATTTTCCAAGCAGCATGGAGAGAGGATGAGAAGGAGCAGTGAGAATGACGACTCGAGGAAGCTGTTGTGAGGATCTTGCTCACGCGCAAACAGAGGTTACGAACACAGAAAAACACACAGAAGAATAGATACAACAAGAGACAAGATAGAACGCAAGATTGGGTGCAATCTCCCCCCATGCACTCTGTTTCGACAATCCACAGAGTGCATGTATTTATAGGACTTTTTCATTACGTCGAAAAGAGTGGTTACATGAGGGCGGCTTCGAAAAGCAAGCATGAGACTAAAAGTTGGTAATTTTTTACAGAAAGCCATTACTTTCAATAACAGAAACTACGGTCTACAACGACCCTTATTCTAACCATTACTTTTCTAACTATTTCTAACAATAGAATCTTCTACGAGGGTTTATTTACAAGCTAAATAACAATTATTCGGATTATTGATATCCACCCTTTCACGCTTTGCACGCTCCTCACGAACCTTCAGCTGCTATATCAGAAACATCAAAAACACATTAATACATTAATAATATAACACTTTAACAATGCATTGTTCAATAATAATTCAACATTCCAACAATGCATTGTTCAACATATTCCATGTTTACAATCCAACAATGCATTGGCCAACATATTCCATGTTACACTCCAACAATGCATTGGCCGACATATTCCATGTTACAATCCAACAATGCATTGGCCAACATATTCCATGTTACAATCCAACAATGCATTGGCCAACATATTCCATGTTACAATCCAACAATGCATTGGCCAATATATTCTATGTTACACTCCAACAATGCATTGTTCAACATATTCCATAAGTTATAACATGCCCTTCAATTGAAAAAGCAACTGACCTCAGTTGATAAATAATAAACATGGATGGCCAGTCACATGTTTCATCACTGAATAAAAAAAATAGGCATGTGCCATGTAAATACACATGCATGGAAATGTTCATGGAGCTGTTACTTTTTACGAAAAACAATTTCAAAAAGTGCACGACCAGTAGTGGTCTGTGCAGTGTTATTGTAAGCAAATTGTAGCAATGGAAACTTTTCATCCCAGTTATTATGATTATCTAATGAATAACAACACAATAAATCAAGAATATTATTGTTTGTAGCCTCACTTTGTCCATTACTTTCAGGATGAAATGCAAAACTAAAATCTATTTTAGAACCAAAATGTTGAAATAAGACAACCCAAAAATGATTACAAAATCTAACATCACGATTAGATAACATTACTTTAGAAAATCCATGATGTGGAAAAATGCATTTAATGAATAATTTTGCAACTTGAGGTGCAGTCAAAGTTTTTCTACATAGAATGAAATATGCATATTTACTAAACCTATCAACTATTGTCCAAATCATATCATTATGTGATGAAGTGATGGGAAGACCTGTGATAAAATCCATAGAGATTTGTTCCCATGGTTCATTTGGAATGGGAAGTGGCATTAATAATCCAAATGGTTTACCATGATGACGTTTGACACGCTAACATACAATGCATTGAGAAACATAATGTGCAATATCCTTTTCCATGTGTGGCCAAAAGAAGAAATCTTTGCAAGCAGAAATGGTGCTTTGTATGCCTCTATGACCCATGTTAGATGGTTCATGCATTTCTTTGATAACAAAATCTTTAAAAGCTTGGGTTGTGCATAATCTATGTTGAAAATAAAGAAAACCATTATGAAATGTATAATGTTCATCAGATAAAGATGCACCATTGGTGAAATCATGCCATGCACGTGAAAAATACAAATCAGATGGATAAGTGGAAACCATTTCTTGAAAAGAATGAATTTGGATGGCAGAAATATTATTCAAAACAACAGAATGCAAAGAAAAACGATGAAGAGCATCAGATACAACATTAGCTTTAGCAGGCTGATATTGGATGATGCCCATTTAAGATGCCTATCAGAGATTAAAGGTTGATAGAGCATGCACAACTGCTAACAATTCTTTATCATACGTACTATAATTCTGTTCTGAGGGCTTAAGCTTCCTACTCTCAAATGCAATGGGATGGTCATTTTGCATAAAAAAAGTACCTATTCCTGAACCACTAGCATCAGTAACGACATGAAAGGGTTGTGAAAAATCAGGTAATTGTAAAACAGGTGCATGTGAAAGTGCTTGTTTAAGTTTTTCAAAGGACTGTTGTTGGGTAAGTCCCCATGCAAATTTTATTTTCTTTTTCAACAACAAGGTAAGAGGCAATGCTAAATAAGAAAAATTTCAAACAAACTTCCTATAGAAACTAGCCAACCAAAGAAAAGAACGAACATCATTGACTGATTGTGGTGTAGGCCATTCTACTATAACTCTAATCTTTTTCGGATCCACATGCACACCTTCACTTGAAATAATATGTCCTAAATATTCTAGCTTACGCTAAAAGAAGTAACTCTTTTCAGGATTAGCATAAAGTGTGTTCTCTCGTAACAAATGAAAAAAAATGTTTCAAGATGCTTTTCATGTTCACTATCATTCTTATTGTAAACAAGTATATGATTAAAGAATACAAGAACAAAAGCTTGGTAATCAAGAAAAATATTGTTCATCATTCGTGCAAATGTAGCAGGGGCATTAGTAAGTCCAAAGGGCATTACCATAAATTCATAATGGCCAGTTTGCATTCTAAATGCACTCTTTAAAATATCACTTTGTGTCATACGAATCTGATTTTAACCCGATTTAAGATCAATTTTACTAAAGACACAAGCTCCTCGTAACTTATCTAAGAGATCATCTATTTGTGGAATAGGGTATCTATTCTTTATTGTGATCTTGTTAAGGGCTGTATAATCAATGCATATTCGATAAGTTTTATTCTTCTTCTCAACTAAGAAAACTGGTGCTCCAAATGGGGAAGAACTAGGCCTTATAAGTCTTTTTTTTTGTAGTAAGTCTCTTACTTGGTTTTCTATTTCCTTTTGGTCTAGTGGGCCATGTCTATAAGGTGCTTTATGAGGAGGAGAACTACCAGGGACTAAGTCGATGCTATGGTCAAAGGATCCTCGAGATGGTGGTAGTTCAGAGGGATACTCAGACATAAAACAATCCTTATAAGTACTCATGAAAGGTTTATATGCATTAGGAAGTGTATGAGTATAATCATTGATGACATTGACAAAAACAATGCATGAGTTGAATCCTTTCCTAAACGCAAACTTTACTTAAAGGTATGCGTATGGTAGTCAATACGTAGGTTATAATGGTGACGAAAAGGCATACCTAATATAACATCGTAAGATTGCAAAGGTGCAATTAAAAATGTGCGTGAATCAACATATGGGCCTATGCTAATCGTAACATCTTGCACTTCTCGTGTTACATTATAACGACTATCCTGAAATGCAGCTTTCACTTTATACAAGGAAGGAAACATTTGTAATTTAAGTTCTTGCACTAATAAATGTGAAATGAAGTCATGTGAACTACCATCGTCATGTAGAATTTTAACTACTTTATTATTTATTGTACCCTGCATGCAAAGTAGAGAGTGAAGAGAGATATCGTTACCCAAGGTACTTAAGTCTTTCTCTAGTGATTCCTCTTATTTTTGTATGTCCAGGTTTACCACAATTCCAACAAGTGATTCTGGGTTGCTTCTGTTGGGCATCCACTGTTGAAGTTTGAAGGGTAGGTGGTTTGGTTGGTTGGAAAGATGAAGCAACAAGTGGAGTTGATTTACTGTAATCCTTCATGGTGCTCTTGGACCCTTAAGCTAGTGCTTTCCTCTCGAGATGTACCCTCAAGGAATGTATCCTAGCAAAAAAGTACCCTGTATGGATGTACCCTATTTGGATGTACCCTGATGTACCCTGACAGGATGTACCCTGGGAAGTGTACCCTTAGAAGTGTACCCTGAGGAGATGTACCCTGAGATGCGCCGTGTCGCGTCGCACCGTGCCGGCTTCAAAAGTAAAAACTGAAAGTTATGTTAAAGATAAGAGGAGAGAACTTGAGTGACAACTCCAAGAAAGAGTGTAGTGGTAAAAAGTACTTCCCTTGAAAGTAGGAGGTTGTGGATTAAAATCCTTCTACCTTAGGGAATCCAAACCTCTCTATTGCCACTCAAAATTAAAATTGCCTCGCGCGTAGCCAACGGCTGCCAACGATCACCAAGGGAGCCTTGGGTGCCAATGTTGCCAATGTATTGCCTAAGTTCTTGCCTAAGTTCTTTGCCTTAGTCGACGCCTTGGAGTAAACGTAGGTGAAAACGTAGTTGAAAAGGTAGGTTCTGGTTCTGGAACTGGAACAGAAACAAAAACGGAAACCGAAACCGAAACCGAAACAGAAGACGAAGACAGAATCCGAATCGGAATCAGAATTGCAAACAGAGAACAAAACCCTCTATATTGACGCGTGCAGAGCTCTGATACCACTATTGTCAGGATCTTGCTCACGCGCAAACAGAGGTTATGAACGTAGAAAAACACACAGAAGAATAGATACAACAAGAGACGAGACAGAACGCAAGATTGGGTGCAATCTCCCCCCATGCACTCTGTTTCGACAATCCACAGAGTGCATGTATTTATAGGACTTTTTGATTACGTCGAAAAGAGTGGTTACATGAGGACGGCTTCGAAAAGCAAGCGTGAAACTAAAAGTTGGTAACTTTTACAGAAAGCCATTGCTTTCAATAACAAAAATTGCGGTTTACAACGACCCTTATTCTAACCATTACTTTTTTAACTATTTCTAACAATAGAATCTTCTACGAGGGTTTATTTACAAGATAAATAATAATTATTCGGATTATTGATATCTGCCCTTTCACGCTTTACACGCTCCTCACGAACCTTCAGCTGCTATATCAAAAACATCAAAAACACATTAATACAATAATAATATAACACTTTAACAATACATTGTTCAATAATAATTTAACATTCCAACAATGCATTGTTCAACATATTCCATGTTTACAATCCAACAATGCATTGGCCAACATATTCCATGTTACACTACAACAATGCATTGGCTGACATATTCCATGTTACAATCCAACAATGCATTGGCCAACATATTCCATGTTACAATCCAACAATGCATTGGCCAACATATTCCATGTTACAATCCAACAATGCATTGGCCAATATATTCCATGTTACACTCCAACAATGCATTGTTCAACATATTCCATAAGTTATAACAGAAGCAATCTTCCACTTGGCCACTAGGGAGGGCAATGAGTGTTTATCAGGGGAATGAAAAATATTTCAAGAATAAGGAAACAAGGCCTATGAGAAATGTTGAAAGTATTAGTGAAGACTTGAGGATCAAAGGGGACCTAAGAGTCATCAAGAATGTCAAACCAAAGGTTGATGGAAAGTGTTTATCAGGGTAATGAAAAATATGACAAGAAGAAGGATATAAGGCTTATGAGAAATGCTGAAAGTATTAATGAAGACTTGAGGATTAAAGGGGACCTAAGAGTCATCAAGAATGTCAGACCAAAGGTTGATAGCAATGAAATTGAGATTAGGATCCATATGGATCTTGGAGAATGGGAGGGAAGGTTCAGAGGGACTGAACCAAATCGTGGTGTTGTGGGAGTGACTTAGGCTGGGTTCACACAACCCGACGACACGATAGACTTGTACGCTTTTCATCATTTTATTTGAGAAAAAGAAAAGCAACATGTTCCGGGACCACCATCCAATGGGATGGGCTCCCCCCCTCGGAACAAGTTAGTGTCGTTCTCACAAACAATGCTTATCTGTCATTCACACCATTCAACCACTAATATCACACCTAAAGTTCTTTTTTCAGATATTACCACCATCGAAACTCTAGTTAAACTAACAAAAGTCTACTGCCCTATCTAAACCCACTCTTAGGTTAGGGAAACAACCCTACATACATCGCTTAAAAGTAACCACAAGGTCCAAATGGCTTTGAGAAGGGGCTCCCTTGATAGGAGTGATATGAAGCTCGTGAATGTGAGATGTAGTGAAGAGTGAAGGTGAGAAGCATAGAGATGCACACACACATACACACACATGTAGGAGACAAGCAAGACACAATGGAAGGTAGGAAAATAGAATCTATTGCTTAAGATCAATTACAAGCTTAAAATACCTCTAGGCTCTTCTCTACTCACACAAGCCAACCTTAAAAAT
Source organism: Ceratopteris richardii (assembly GCA_020310875.1). Lineage (NCBI taxonomy): Eukaryota > Viridiplantae > Streptophyta > Polypodiopsida > Polypodiales > Pteridaceae > Ceratopteris > Ceratopteris richardii. Next base: position 148,597,526 of record CM035426.1, on the reverse strand, counting down.
GAGCTCTCTAGCTCTATTTATAGCTTTTAGACTAGTTTTGACCGGTTTCACATCTAGTGATCGGCATAGTTAAAAAATAGGTTCTATGTGCTATTTGAAAGGGTAAATGGTGCCTAAAAGTAGCCAAAATTGGTAGGCTCGTTCTACCTAAGCTCCTCAAGCTCGAGGACTCCTCGGCTTGCACAAAATGGAGCTACAATTTACTAAAAGGGTTTTTCTATGTTACATATGTTACAATCCTGATGAAAATCACTGTTGGAGGTTTTTGAAAAGTATTTTGAAACATATTTGTTTGAAAAAATAATTCGACTTCGTTGTGCTCTGTCTTCACATGCTTCCGTGTCTTCTATGCCTCTGGCTACTGCGAACACCCCCTCTCTCTCACTTCTGTCGTCCCCGAAAGAACCTTGTTGTGGGGACTGTCGGATATAATTCTGTAGTAGGTCCTGAGCGATGTGTTCTGAAATGTGGATACCTCTTGCTAGATCAGCTTTTAGTTTTTCCCAATCAATGGGTTGAGGTTCCTCTGGTGGTGGGAGTCTGTAATGTGTGGAGTATACTAGTTGTTCACAAGCAAATAATTGTAGTAGATGTGTAGGCCTGCTTATGAACACTTCTGAGTGATACTCCCAAAAACCTGTGGTGAATATTTCTTCAAAGGTCTGCTTATAGCATGCCGGTAAGTATTTGATTCGACAGTGCCAGACATAACACACCCGGAGCGATGGTGTCGTGCTCATGTCATATGCTAAATCTTGGTTGCCATGCTCGAAACCCGGGGTGTTCACATGTGGTGCCTTGACGCGACAGAAGATTTTGAATACCATCTGCATCATGTCAAAGATTTTGACAGTCATATGCGCTGCTACATCGTCCATATGTTTTAAGCGGGGGAGCCAGTGGCAAATCGTGGCCATCATATAGCCTGCTGTGGGTGGTCTTGTGGGTGGAGTGAAGTACAGGTAATTGAGCCAATCCTGGCATTGCTTGTTGTTCTGTACTTTAATGGAAAATGCCTTCCAGGAGTGGCGATGTGGCATGGGTCCCCAACATGGGTTGTACTTCAAGTGGAGTGGTGCCTTGGCCCAAGTGCTCATCATCTCGGGATATGCCTGTAATAGATCTTGGTGCCAAGTAGGTTGATATATTTCTCCCCTCTGCGCATCTGTTGGCAAGTCTTTAGGCTCAAACTGAGTTGCATGGGAGGGTTTTTTGCCTATTTCTTTTTCTATGGCTAGCTGATATTCTGCCATTAACATAAAATATGGCTTATATTGTAGCTCATGCCCAGATATGTATTTGCAAGGGGCCAAGTGAGCAAAGTACGGGGATTGTAAAATTCATTCTTCAATCATTGCCATTGCATGTAATTGTGCTTCCACCCTTGCCGAGTGGGTCCTTCCAAGCTCTTCAACCGTCTTCATCCATGCGGGAGTAGGAAGTTCAAAAGTCGTCTAGCCTTTGGGCGTGACGCGTCCACCTGGGATGGGTTGGGGTTCATATGCTTCTTCAAAAGTTCCCTCCACTGGAATAGTCACGGTTTCTTCCTCTGTTGGTAGTTCCGGTGGGGATTCTGGCCTTGGGGGTGCTTCATATACTGCTATCTGTGATTGAAGAGTTAATACCTGGGCCGGTAATGCATTGAGTTCCTCGATGATTTTAGGAGATGGGTCTGCAGGAGCTGGTAGTCCTTGTTCTACAGGTGCCCTTAACTGCAATATCTTGTGTTCTTCTTTGAGCTTCTGGTATTCCTCATTCATATTGTCATACTCCTCTTATAATCTGACATGATCTTCCAATAACATCTTCATGGATTCGAAGGGGACAGCTTTGAAGCGACTGGGACTCAAGGGCTCTTCAGGTTGATCTAGAACAGCTTCCAAGTTCTCTCTATTCTGTTCCTGTAGACTCTGGTTCTCTTCTTTAGTTGCGGCTAAGTGGCGTCTGAGTAGTCCCATGTTTCTCGTAAGCGTGGCATTGCGAATAGTCTGCACCCTTAACAAGTTGTCTATGTCAGTGATGGCCTCTTTTGTCTTTTCTTCACTTTCTAGTTCAAGTTTATGATATGCCTCTCATAGCTCTTGGTAGCGGGTGTTTACTGAGGCATTCTCGATGGATAGTGAATTTAGCTGCGACTATAAATCATTGGTTGTCTTCTGCAGTGTCTGGTAACTGGTTCCAAGAGATGCAAACTCATCTCTTACTTGTGTCCTGCATGTGAAGATCTAACGAAATGTGGTGTCTATAGTGGGTGATAATATTATTGGTGTGGTGAATGTAGATGCTGTGGGTGTGGGTGTTGATGCAAGGGAAAAGGGAAATAGGGATGGGAAGGTGGATGCAGTGGTGACAGTGGAAAAATGTGATTTGCCTAAATATGGTGGGGTCATGAATGAAGTGAGTGGTGGTGCAGTGGGTGGTGCTATCTCCATGTCATTAGATGTGGTGTCGAGTGTCGTGACTGTGAATAATGGAGTGATAGTGGGTGCGTGCGTGGGTATAAATACAGGATTTACAAAAGTGGCAGAGTAATGTACAGATGGGGTCTCTTGTACTGCTTGGTGGAAAGGGGAAAGAGGAATCAAGGTAGGTCTGGGAGGTGAGACTGGGGAGAAAGTCAATGGAGGTGGAAATGGAAATAGTGGTCTTGGGGGTGTAGGGAAGGATGGATGGGCAAATGGGTTGGATAGAAAGGTGGATGTTTGAGGAGGTAAGCTAGATTGCATAGGTGCGGGAAGGATGAGAGGAATGGATGCAACAAGGGCTTCTGCTACAGCACTATCCAAAGACGTGGAAGGCATCGGAGAGGCAGGGTGTACAGGAGAGACTAGATGGATGGGAGGTCAAGGAGGAGCGGTGGGTACTTCGGTTACAATGGTGGTATGTACAATAGTAGTGTCGGGCGAGGAGTCGATGACAATAGTTTCTTATGCCAAGGAGCCTTTAGGGATGAGACGTGCTTCCGTGGCCTATTGTGATGACTGGGCATTTGTCGGTACACGAATGTATTGATCGGGTTTTGTTAGTAAACAAACTTTGCGTGGGTCAAACTGCGGTAACGGCTTTCGCTGCAAATATCTTAATGCTTCATTTGTGCCTACCGACTTAACTAGTTCTCTGAAGCCTTTGATGTATGCTTCTTCAAGGCCTCCTATGACGAGTTCCTGTTCTATAAGCGCTTGGCTTTCTTCCTCAGATAGCTTTTTACGCACCCAAACTTTTTCCATTGTGCGATATAACTTCTTGATCGCAAGTGTATAGGCTGCTGCTTCGAATGCCTCATCTTCATAGGTACTAGTGTCACCTTGGGTATCAGTGTGTTGTTCTTGTTCATCCATCTGATCATTCTCTTGAGATTCATGAGTGCGCTAGCTGGCTTCATCATCTCCGTCTTCATTATATGTTTATGTTCTTTCTTCTTCTGAGTTGGACACTACTTGTCCTTGTGGTTGATCAGGTGGAGTGGTAGGGTAGCTTGGTTGTTCATATTCCTGAGAGAAAATCTCGCCTTCAGAAAACTGAAATTCATTTGAGAAAGCATCCAGCATTTCAAAATCAAACGTTGTATCTATGGGTTCCACTTCCAGGTTAGGTATCGGAAAAGAAAACGCTTCCGCACCAATGGTGGTGGGAATTTCTGCTGCAGTGGTGGGAGGACCGGGGGCTGAGGCTGCTTGAGGGCCAACTGTGATGGTAGTGCCCTCCGTTATAACTGGTCTGGATAACCGTATGCGAATGGGTTGTACAGTTGTAGTGGCTTCTGTAGGAGACTGTTCAGGAGAGGGTTGCGGTGACAGTGATTCTGGGACTTGTAGGCATGGAATGGTTCCTCTCATGCGCTTTCCTGCTCGTCCTTTGCTAGCCTTCCTAGCTTTCTTTGTTGTCCCTTTGAATGCCTTCAACTCCTCACTTGTCATTGCACGCTCGATCGGCAAGTCGTATGCCAAACATATATATACAATTCTCGTAAGAGCGCAACATCCATGGATTACCTTTTTTCTTTCCCATCTATGTTGTGCTAAATACAACTGATCAATTACCCAACTTGCAAGATCCATTGTCTGGGGTCCAATACAAGACAAATATAGCTCAAACCAGATGCGCTTATGGGGCATGGTGAATCAATCTTGAGCTAGGAATGCAAAATGTTGCATACATATCCTCAATGGTTTAGAGAGCTCAGGTGTGATCGATGAAATATCTTCCCACTTGATGACATCTCCACGTTTCATTGGCTCTAGAATTATCCTTTCTCGCTCTATCGGAGTGTGTGTGTTCCATGTATCTTGATTGGAGCTCTAATCAAATCTTTTGTCAAATATAACTTTTTGAATGGGGGGTCATTCACCAAGGATGGCAAAATGAATGTGCCCGATAATTCCTTGTTCTCAGAAGCTGTCAAAGGGGTTACTAGATAATAGCATCTGTAGAAATCTGGTTTAGGTAATGGATCACTGAAGTATTCAGTGAAGCCAGCTCTTGCCCAAACATGCTTCAGGTCTTCTGTGTTCTGTAGTGCTTCAAACTCCCTTGAGAAAAATTGGTACTTGCCCCACATACAGGTATCAAAAGTCAAATTGGCCTCAAAAAGGAAATCTGCATCCCCCAATGGGCCTGCTAAACCTTGGAACCAATGAGAGTTGCGATGAACCCTTTCAGTATATCCGCTAGGATGCGAGTGTGTAGTAGATCTGCTACAAAAGATTAACACATTAGTATGGAAATTAATCATGATCCCATTAAAGTGAGACCAAAATCCCTTTCCATAACCTATGTGTAACCCGTGTAGCCGAGTGTTGTGATGTGGTTTATGGAATGATTGTTGCAAAACTAATGCAGGTCTCTAGACACCTACATGCTTCAGATAATGCATACATTTCTTGATGAGATGTTATTACAAGTGATGTTGGGTTATAGTGTGTGGATTTGTACAAGGTTTAGGTGTGGGTGAATTATTACAAGGGTCTTGTTTAGTCGGGGTGGGAGAAATGTTAGACATCAGTACATGAGGAGACATCTGGATACGTTTCAGTATCCATTTCCTAAGAGTTTCTAAGCGGGTTATATGTTTCTGCTGAGGGATAAAAGGTGATATCGGATGTGGTGGTATGGAAGGGTGAAGAGATTTCTGAGGGGTATATATTACATGGCTTGAGGGTTGAGCTGTAATACACTGTTTGGGTACCCAAATCTGCATGGGTGTGGGTCGATTCATAAGGTACTTCTTGGCGATCCAAATCTGTCAACTATTCATACTCGTAGAAGAAGGTCGAGTAGACGTGGGATACTTCCTCTGATTTGTCTTTAGCTTCTTCTTATCCTTGTCTGCATTGGTGAAATCTGTCGGTGGTTTCTGTCCTTTTGGCACCCATGTTTGTCTCGTGCCGCTTGCTTTGTGATACTGATACTACTTTCCTCCTTGTGTCATCTGATATGGTCGTCAGTCTGGGTTCCTCCATTGTGGATGACTCCTTTGTGGTTGAGGTTGAGAGGTCGGATGGACACTCTGCTTTGGAAAAGAAGGGAGGTCCAACACTTGCGAAACCTGCCCATTAGGAAGTGCTCCGTTTTGTACTATTAATCTAGGCCAGTCCGCAGTAAGTGTGGAAGGATGGGCACTGCAGGGTGTTTTGCCCATGTGGTTGTTGATGCAGTCCACCTGACCGCTGATTGTCCCCATCTGTCCTGCAATGGTCCCCATTTGTCCGCTGCTGGAAGACCAAGGAAAAATTTGTTGACATTTTCTTATCTGGCCCCTATCCATCGGCAAGCTCTCATGGGTTGACTTTGGAGCGAGCGTGCTTAGCCGAGGGATTTGGCCAAATATCTTTCGGTCTTCCGTCGCAAGCATTTCATAGGATCTAGGGTTACATACCTCAAGCGGAGTGTTGTTAGGGAAGTCAAGCAGTATCACTCGCTGCTAATCTAAGGTTCCAATCTGCAAGGAGCCTTGTCTAAGATTTAGGTCCACTGAGTGATCATATAGCCAATCTTGGCCAAGGATTAGGGGCTCTATCAGGTCATCATCATGGCACACAAGTAGTTTTGTTGTCATGTTCACGTCATGTATGAGGATAGGAAGGTCCACCTCACCCATGCAAGGGGTTTCCATGCCTCCTAGCCCTATGAGGTATGCCTCAATTGGCCGCATTGCTATTCCTGAGTCCTTATAGTGGGACCATCTAATCGCACTAGTTGCAGCACCTGAGTCAATTAATGCCCGGAGCCCTTGGCAAGGGTTGTCGTGCTCTAGCCTGATTGTAATGAATGGTCTCCTGTCCACTATGCTAGGATGAGTACTTGACTTTACTTGAAACATGGCCATGGGATATCTAGGTGGTGTTTCCAGATGGTTATAATGTTCTCTCCCTAGTCCTTGTCTTCTTAACTTCATGTGCTTAATGCGTTCTATAGCTTCTACCTAAGCTTCAGCACGTATTCTATTTTCTTCCTCCTTACGCTTCTTTGCCAACGTGAGTCGTCTAAGCATATCCTCAGTAAGAGGTTCCTGATAAAGCTTGACTCGGCAGCCACTAATGTAATTAGGCATTATGTCTCTTCCTAAGGTGGCTAATTGTACTGCTCCACTTGTTGAGAGTCTGTTAATGATCATAGGTCCATAACCTCGCTTTTCTAGTTTCTGTGTGTGTTGTTTCAGCGTATATACTAGGACTAAATCTCCTTCTTTTAAGCCTTTATCTTTCACATGCGCATCAAAATATGCTTTCTGTTGCTTCTTTGCTTTGTATATTCCTGCTGCTGCTTTCAACCTGGTTCCTCCTATCATTCCAAGTCCATTATTCTTGCTGATAATTCATGGCCAGTCCACTGATGTTCTTGTGCAACCTTAAGGGTCGGTATCAAGAAGTCCAAAGGAAGCACAACATTCTGACCAAAAACCATCTGAAAGGGAGTTGCATTGAGTACGGTCTTGTAGGCCACTCGATATGCCCAAACAACGTGATGTAACTGTTTGTCCCAATCTGAACGTTTGTTGTTCACGAGCTTCGTCAATACGTTACAAAGGATCTTGTTAATGCTTTCTGCTTGACCATTGGCCTGAGGATGATATGGTGCGGATTTCTTGTGAATCACCATAAAATCCTGTAACAAATATTCAATGACTTGGTTTAGAAAGTGAGTTCCTCGATCGCTCACTAACTCTATAGGTAGTCCATATCTTGTAAAGACATTTTCGAATAAGAATTTTGCAGTCGTGTGTGCATCATTCTTTTTTGTGGCTTTTGCCTCTACCCATTTGGTAAGATAATATGTTGCAACAATAATGTATTCAGCATGTGTACCTTTTGCAGGGGGGTTAATGGGTCCTACAAAGTCTATACCCCACTTAGAAAATGAACATCCTCCCATCATGATTTTCAATGGCATTTCATCTCTGCGAGTAGGAAACTGAGTTCTTTGGCACACATCACATCTCTTAACATAGGTATGTGCATCCATGTGAAGAGTGGGCCACCATAATCCTGCAAAGAGGATGGCTTTGATTACCCTATCGGGTCCAAAATGACCTCCTACAACACCTTGGTGTGCAGTCTCTAGTACGCTCAAATAATTGCTCTCATGAACACATTGTCTTAAATATCCATCTCGTCCTCGTTTGTATAGATTGTCACCGATAAGTGAATAGTCCTGAGCTTCCTGCTCTAGACTTCATTGTCGTGCTAAGTTCATTCCTTGAGGGAATGTTTTCATCCTCAAGTATGTCACTAAAGGTTCACTCCATTCTGGTGTGAGAGACATGTGATATAATGTAGCATGTTCTACTGGTGGTGTTTCACAACAAACAGGGCATTCTTTACACAACTTGTAGACAGCTGCTTCCATCGAAGGCCAATAGACTCCTAGTCTATGCAGAGTCTGCAATGTACGATGTTTCGAATGATGTTGCTTTATTGCACCTATGTGTGCTAATTGCAACCAATTCGCATCTTTTGATTCATCTACACAATAAGCAAGAATCTTTTGATTATCCTATTTATATATACTTCCTGCTATGATTTGATATCTTTGAGACTTGGTAATCTCTCCTTCTTTGATCCTTATCCTAGGATTCTTGGGTCCATATGTTAGAATAGGGACAATAGGCTTAGCCCATTCTGGTGCTATCTCAAGGTTAAACAAATATGCATCGGGTAATTCATCCGCTATCACTTGAGGAGCTTCTCATGTGGTTAGTCTCGAGAGGTGGTCAGCTATGAGATGTGTCTTTCCTTTCCTGAGTACTACTTCAAAATCATACTCCATGAGCAATAGAAACCAACGTATTAATCATCCTGCGTTACATGGCTTATTGACTAAGTACAGTAATGCCTGATGATCTGTAAAGAATTTGAACTTATTCGCAAACAAATAATGCCTGAATTTCTTTACTGCATAGATCATTCCTAATCCTTCTCATTCCGTAGTGGTGTAATTTCTTTCTACTGCATTCAATTGTCTACTCGCGTAAGCTATGTGGAGATCTATATTTCCTTCATTCGTGGGTTGTGCTAACACACATCCTATGGCATAGTTGGATGCATCCACATGTACATGGAATGGCTTGCTCCAATCTGGGGTTGTCAATATAGGTGCTGAGCACAAACGTCGTTTAAGTTCATTGAATGAATTCTCACATTCATCTGTCCATTCAAACTTAGTCAAAAGAGAGTACGAAGGCTTGGATATGATTGCATACATGTGTATGAATTGTCTGTAATAACCCCAATGTCCCATAAATGCCTGTACCTCTTTTACATTATTTGGCCTAGGTAGATCTGCAATTACCTTCACTTTTTCTTCATCCGTCGAAATTCCATTCTTTGACACAATGTGTCCTAGAATTTTGCCTTGTCTGACCATGAAAACACACTTTTCTGGATTCAGAAAAACTTGATATTCTCGACATTTGTCAAATACTTGTCTTAACTCTGGGATATGTGTCTGTCTTAGATTCGAATGAGCACATAGGTCATCGACATAAATTTCCAAATTCTTGCGTAAGAATTCCTTAAAAACGTGACACATAAGTCACTGGAAAGTGGTGGGTGCATTTGTTAGCCCGAATGGCATCACGCGTAATGCAAATATGCCCCATTCTATGGCAAAAGCCCTCTTATGTTTATCTTTTGGAGCAATGGTTACTTGATTATAGCTTGAGAAACCATCAAGAAAGCTGTAAACTTCCTTGTCCGCAACTCTTTCCAATAAATGTTCCGTGATAAGAAGAGGATAACTGTCTCTAATCATGGCGGCATTAACTTTTTTAAGGTTAATACACACACGCAATTTTCCGTTCTTCTTGGGCACAACCACAATGGGGGATACCCATTCGGCATGCTCAATTTCGTAAATGAATCCTGCTTCTATCAAACGATCTATTTCTTCTTTAACCTTCGCAGCGTAGTTATCATTGTACGTGTATGGTTTTTGTTTCGTGGGTTTTGCATCTGGACTCATAGGGATTCTATGAGAACATATATCTGGGTCTACTCCTTTCACATCTTTGTAACTCCAAGCAAACACATCTCTATATTCACGCAATAGGGCAACTAACTCTTCCTCTTCTTCATTCATCAAATCATGCCCTATGTAGGTACATTTCTCTTCTTCTCCTTCTATGGCAACTATTATTTTTTTGGTTTTCTCTCGATTATCATATACTTCTCCAACATTGGCTTTTCTGTTAGGCAATGATTTGTCTATCTTCTATTTCATATTTCTTGAAGTTCTTAGGAACCTCAAACAAAGATTCTTCTTTTTTTGACATGGTTTCTTTCTTCTTTCATTTCTTACCTTCACTCTTAGTGGTCATGTGTGTGACTAATCTCACCTCATTCATAATTTCTCCATGTTTCTGAGGATGAGTTTCTCCTTCGTAGAAATATTCTTCGTCTGATGCAAAGGGTCCATAATAATTGACTCTAGATCAAAGTCACTTGCATCCTCAAATGCATCAGTGTTAAGTTCACATTCTTCCATAAGAAAATCACACATGATTGGCTCTATTGTGGAGATTGAAATGTCATAGCCATCCTCGTCGCAGTGGGGTGTCCATTGTTCTTCATTGATGGCTACATCCATGGTTGCTAGGATTTCTGCCCAACCATGGGGTTTGAATTCTTCGTCTGGAAATACTACAGGTGCGTCAGCTGGGTCTTGAAGGGTTCATGGATGTTGTTTTGAACCTAAAGTCCTGGCTTCTAACCGTTCTTCCTCTTGTTTTGCTACTTTACACATCCATAGATGAGTATCCTCATGCAACCATGAGGGGCCTGACTCCAATGAGTGTATCGATTCTGTTTCTTCTTGTGTCTTATGGATGGTATTCCATTGTATTGGGGGTACATCTCGATGTGAAAACTGACGCATGAATGGTCGTCCTAAAATCATCTCGTGTATGTGATTTTTCCCAAAGTCACAAATGGCAAAAGTATGCTCAAATTCCACACCACAAGTGGTGAGAGATATGCCTTCTAGTAGGCCTAATGGTTTCTCTATGTGTCCATCAGCCATTTGTAGCTTCATCCTAGTGGGTCTTAATGCTGGCTTACCCCAACGTTTCCATAAAGTGGTGGTAGCAATGGCTACTCCGGCTCCTGAATCTAAGATGGCTTTGGTGGTTGTTGTATAACTATGGGTCAAAGTGGCCAAAGACATGGGTTTTGAGGGTCCAAAACCACTTTGAGAACCCTTGGATTCTATTGGGAAACCCTTGGGAAAGTGTCTCCAAGAGTGTGGTTTAAAGCCTTGAGTTATTTGGATTTATTTGCTCCCAATTGAAGGGTTTTGACCCTTAGGATTGATATTTCCTAAGAGTATGATATTTAACCCTAAGGGAGGCCTCTCAAGCCTTGAGAATTGTACGTACAAGCTTGGGAGAAGTCATTTTAAGAATCCGTGTGAAGGCCATGTGAGTCCATGTGATTTCCAAGGTTAGAAGGCCTTGGATTAGAATCCATGTGGAGAGGACACTTGGCAAGCTCTCCTCACATTTCCTCCCTTGGTCTTGAGGTACATATATGGGTGGAGTTGGTTGGGTGGATACGTGCATCTCTCACCCCTTGTGGGTTTCATTTGACTTAGAATACTTAGATAGGTCTCTCTTAGAGTAGTTATGTTGTTTACACAACAGTGGTATTAGGAGCCACTTGATGAGTGAGTTACTTCCGTGAGCTGTCCCCTCATCCTTGAACCACGAGTTGTCCCCTCATCCTTGAATGCCAACTGCATTGGATTCTCGAGCTATAGTCTCAATCTATCTCTGTAAAAGGAGATTTTAGGCGGCCGCATGGGAACCCTCACCTAGGGAAGGGAGCATCATATGAGAATGGCCTCAATATAGGATTACTTGAATAGTTCAATATTGGGAGGAGTCAGAGTATTGACTCTCTAGTTGAAGCCATAGATTTCACAGTTTTCGAGGACGAAAACTCTTCAAAGGGGGGAAGAAAGTACCAAAACTTATCAAGAATTGGTACAATTAATTCCATAAAGAGAAACTTAGAATATAGAAGATGAGATAAAAAACATCTCTTTATACATAAGATGTTTGGCAAACAATGAGTTGTTCAGAAAGCAACTTCATGACATGCTAAATTTAGCATGGGATCCCAACAATATCACAAAAGATTTTAAAAAAGATGGTTGTAAACCATGAACTCAAATAAAGCATGCTGAATCTTATACTCCTCTAAAGGGAAGTAAGAAGGAGAGAATATACAAAGTACGTAGTCTGCAACTTTGTTAAATGATACTTAAGTCTCGGGAAGGTGAAACTTGTATTCACCTATTCTTAAAGGGATTTCAAGGGAAATCCAAAAGCATTAGAAGATGCTTAGAATTAAGTAATAAATGAGATTCCTAGAAAACCCTAGGGTAGCTTTTTGAAAGCTTTGGATAAACAATGGAATCTAAAAGGCAAGAGTAATCTCTTGTCACTTCAAGTTAGTTAGGGAAGAACTAAGTAGATCTTGAATATGATTCAAGGCACTTGGAATCGCACTCAAAACCTTAGAAAGAAAGGATGGATATTTATTTCATCAAAAGGTTTAGAGCTTCCAATATGATTTTATGAATAATTAGGATCATAGAGTGATCATATGTTGGAAGCCCTAGTTCCCCAAGCAAGATAGAAAACATAGAAGCAATTCCTTGACTTCAGATTATGGCAAGAAGAATCTAAGTAAAGGATACTCTATAGTTAAATTAAGCTTCTAGACTTTAAGATAAATATCATCTACACATCAGTGTTGGATATAAAGTATGGTGGTATGGGACACTATACTCTATATTCACATTAATGTAGGAATGATGGTATGGGACATCAGACCTTGATATGATAGGTATCTTTTAGTCTTGGGCTCATGAGTTGGAGTGAAACTCCATCTCAATGGAAACTGAAACTTCATAAATAAAAATGAAGTATAGCTTGGTCAAGAATATGACCATATCAAGTAACTAAGAAAGTTCGAAGATCGTGAAATGAAATCACTTTCAAGACATTCATAAATATTTTTAGGAAGACTGATGTAGTCTCTTTAAGGATTTTGTAGTTCTTTATCAGAAATGCTACATGGATTTCTATAGAGAGAACTTGAAAAGATCCTTTCAAGAAAGGTAAGTCTGAGTAAGTCAATCTAGGATAACACACTTAGTTGATAAATACAACTAAGTGAGTTAATATCTTTTAGAATAAAGATGTATCAAGAGATATTGAAAAAGATTGACTTAGTTATCTACAAAATTGGGGTTAGACTAAGTTACTCCAAAACATCTTGTTGATAGTACAACGAGGTAATCAATCTCCTAAAGTAAGAGATTTATACTAGACTTGGTATTCCAGTCTATAGGAGTCTCAAGAGATTGAAAAGGACTAACTTTTTAATTAAGATATTTGAAGCATCATAGTAAAGTTGAACATCATCAAAACTCAATGGCTCGAGACATCGATGTTTTTTTTACCACTAAAGTTTGGTAGATGGAGGATGGTTTAAAATTTACCCAATGGATCTTCTTGAGAATTTAGAGATCTTCTTGAGAATTTAGATTCAATCTCATAAAGATAGAAACAATGCTTCAAACCATTAAGTCCTTAAAGTTTTAAGTCTCATCTGATTTGACTCAAATCATTTTAGTGTTTCAGAAGTTGAACCAGTGACATCAAGTTTTGGTTCTTCCTTCTCGCTTTTCCAAGACCTTGGATTTGATTTGGAAGGAATCTTCAAAGTCACTCCTAGATAAGGTTTAGCTAGACGAAATGGATAACCAAATTAAATGTTTGGTATAGAACCCTTTCAATTTCAGAAGACACTTAAGTTTAAGAGAATTCATTCATCCATCTAAAATTGCTTGAAAGATCAATGGATGAAGAATCTAAAAAGTTCTCTTAAAGGAGGTTGAAGTAAAACTCTTAGGAATCGTTTCTAGATTCTAACAGTTCAAAACAAGTCAAGGCTTTTGAGAAAGTCTTGGGAAAATCATTTTGAGGTTGGATGCCCAAAGAATGGAATCACTTCTTTCCTACATTCTGCCTTGACTCTAAAGTACAATAGGACATGGTAGTTCTGTATTTGGAAAAAGGATCAGTAGATGTTGGTTAAGAAATAGAAAATAGTTAGAAACATCTTATTTAGATGTTTTGATTAAACTCAATTTAAGGAGACTTCTCAAAGCCTTAGATCCATCTATTTTGCTAGGTCCACACCCGAGCAGTGGGTAGAAATGGATCTACATAGCAAACTAGTTGGAGACTATTACAATCGACCTACTTCATATGTTTATACTATGGATGCGGAGTTCGCATATAGGAAAACATTGAATTAGGCAGGGATGTTTTAATCCACCCTTATCATTTCATCCATACTTAGCATTCAATTTAATATTTCACATCCAAAGTTAAGTAATGATTTGGGTAGGGATTAGCCCCATGAGTGGATTTCCTTCTTTTCAGATCCAGTATGAGATAGAATATCCTTCTCACAAAGAACTAAATCAGAGAGATGAAAAGAATCATGATCTATGGAAAAGATCATGAGGCACGGGGGAATACTCCACATAATATACCTACACACATTTTCGAGCACGAAAATGTAAAAGGGGGGAAGAATGTTGTATAACTATGGGTCAAAGTGGCCAAAGACATGGGTTTTGAGGGTCCAAAACCACTTGGAGAACCCTTGGATTCTATTGGGAAACCCTTGGGAAAGTGTCTCCAAGAGTGTGGTTTTAAGCCTTGAGTTATTTGGATTTATTTGCTCCCAATTGAAGGGTTTTGACCCTTAGGATTGATATTTCCTAAGAGTGTGATATTTAACCCTTAGGGAGGCCTCTCAAGCCTTGAGACTTGTACGTACAAGCTTGGGAGAAGTCATTTTAAGAATCCATGTGAAGGCCATGTGAGTCCATGTGATTTCCAAGGTTAGAAGGCCTTGGATTAGAATCCATGTGGAGAGGACACTTGGCAAGCTCTCCTCACATTTCCTCCCTTGGTCTTGAGGTATATATATGGGTGGTGTTGGTTGGGTGGATACGTGCATCTCTCACCCCTTGTGGGTTTGATTTGACTTAGAATACTTAGATAGGTATCTCTTAGAGTAGTTATGTTGTTTATAGAACAGTGGTATAGCCCTGATGGGTTATCGGAAGATAAGTGTTACCTTCCTCCCCTTCGCTTACATCTCTGATTCTCTCTACGGGTATCTCTGGTACCTTCTTGTGTGTTCCTATCTGTGAGGGAGTAGTAGCAAGCTCAGGGAATTGATTTGCTACATGCTTCCACAATTCTGGTTTAACCTTCAACAATTCCTCTAGAGTTAGGTGACATTGAACTTTGGCGTTCTTTACCACTTCCGTGTTTCTAGGGATTACTGATTCTTCATTCCTCACTAATATCGTGGGTGCTCTCATGCTAATAGACGTGGCTTCCCAAGCTCCTGTGAACTGAGGTAATTCTTGCAAAGAATTGGATTTAAAACCCGTGTGTTCACTCAGTTGCTCTTCCTCTACATCATCGTAAATAGAGGGGATGTCTTGGGGAAATTGCTCTTGCAAGTCATCTATTTCTTAAATAGGAGGATGAGTTCCTTCTTCTTTTCCCCACTTGTCTTCTTGTATTTCTATGAGAAATTCATGTGAATATTTCTGTATGGAAGATAGGTTGTCTTCGATCTCTGTATCTGGTACTTGAGACAGGCATGGTGCATTCCTTTCTTGTGTCTCTGAGGTAATAGGGTTCCTTTGCAGATTCTTTTTCTCCCTGCTACCAATCAAGTGTTCTAGCCTCTCCAGTAGTCCTTGAAAATGTAATTCAAGTTTTGCCATGTTGTTCCAATTAAGATAACGAGAGGCTTCAAACATAGTTTGTGCTAATTCTACCATCTTCATGCAAAGTTTTGTTCTCTCAATTTCTAGATCGGCCTTCGGATAGTTCTTGCTCATTTTAGCTATCTGGGGTCCTTCTTTTAATCTAGCCTGATATGCACGAAACATCATGTCTAGGTTTTTTGGTATGGGTTCCGCTAGAACTGATCCTGATTTTTGAGCTGGGTTCTCCTGATTCAATTCTTGAGAAGTCAATTCTAGAATTTTGGCTCTCGATTCCTTTAAACTTCCTTCCAACTCAATTATCTTTTTATTCCATGTTCTCTTAATCCTTTCTCTCGAGTCTTTCCAAGATTTTGTCTTTTTATTGCTAGACTCTCCAACTTCACTAGTCTCATCTATTTTCTCATGATTAAGCTGTTGATTCTGTAAGAGCGCCTGGGCTCTTGTTATAGCTTGGATAGGCATGTATGTAGGGTTGGATCCATCTGGATTGTGCACAATACCTATCACGTTGATCGGTGTTACATTTGAAGCATTCGTGGGGTTCTTAGGACACTCTTTGATGATATGTTCTTTACCACAATCGGCACAAAAGCTTATAGTATTGTGACTGTCCTGCTATTGGAGGATGTAGGCAATCCTTTATGAAATGATCTCCTTGGCACCTAAAGCATGGTCCTCTAGGGCCCTATGGTCTTTGCTGTCTTAACTAGGGCTGCGGATTAGGGTTGGTATACATGACGTTAGCGTAATCGGGCTCCCAACTGGGTTCCAATGGTGGACTATCGTATTGATATGTCTCCACATGTTCTGGAGACTCCATGTAATATGCAGGTGGACTATCTACATGAGTAGAGTCAAAACTGTTTGAATTCGGGTCACTTTCTGTGATCAGGGGTGATGAGGGCACTAAAGCCCTACTTAGGTTCTCTTCTGCAGCAGCATATTTGACTGAGATGACATTCGCTGGTGGGGGTGGCTGCTAAGCTAAAACTGGTTGAGGTCTCTGTTGAGCCTGATAAGGATAGTTCTGTGGAGGCCTATAGTAATGAGGCTGAGTATTATATTGGCCTTGATACCTACCTGGCTGCGGGTAGTTCTATCTTACTGCCTGTTTGTTGTATGGGTAGTCTTGAGTCGTATGAGTTGTGTATCGTCTCTCAGTTGTACAATACTGGCCACTAGGGTTGGCTTGCGGTTGCGTTGCATTGGGACACACATTTGCCATATGATCACCACCACAGGTGTAACAATGCTTGTTTGTTGTTAACCTAGGCATCTGTTTACTAGAAACTCCTAGTTTCTGGGCCACTTTTTCTGCTAGGTCCTCTATTGAGCTGGACAATTTTGAAGATGCTAGAGATGAACAATCTGAGTCTTTATAGACCTTCGAGAGTTCCAACTCTTCTCCAAGGTTGTCCTCAACGTCTATACAAATTCTCACACACTGCTCTAGTGTTCTGGGTTCCTTCAAGTACACATAGGAGCATAGCTTAGAGCTCAACAGGCCATCTAAAAACAATGACACTTGCTTGGCCTGTGAGGGTAGCTCTTGCATTGGGCATCTCTTCACATATTGTCTAAACCTACGTCCTGCAAGTCTAACTATTTCTTGAGGGGTCTGTTTGAAGCTATGAATCAACGAACATGTATCATGCCTGATCCCACTTTTAGAGAATTCCATGATGAATGACTCTAAAAAGTGATGGATATCTCTAAATTGCCTTTGTTGCAATGGTTGAAACCAAGTTAAATCTGTGTTCTTTAACGTTAGTCCAAATGCATTGTATTGAGTGAACATATCTTCTACTTGCTCTACTCGTAGCACTTGCTTAAATTCTGCAACATGATCATAGGGATCTCATGTCCCATCAAAGTAGTTTTCCATGGATTTTACTAACTGAGTGGGTCTTAATATTCTTGTGTGTTCACGTGATCTAGGTAGAGGAAAATCATCTCTACCACCTGGTATTCTCTGTTCTCTTTGTCTATCCACTCCGTCCGTGTCTATGGTGGTTCTATCTCTCCCTATGGGATGATTGAAGCTTACTTCAGGTCTCTCTTTGTTTTTCTCTCTTTGAGTGCCATGGGCTGATGATGTTCCTGCCCCTTGTTGGCTCGCGTTACGTTTGCTCGAGATGGAGGGAAGACTAATTCACCTCTCCATGTGTAGGTATTTCTTGCGTGGTCTAGTACCACAAATACTCTTTCTGAAGTTTTATCTAGGTATACAACCTTTCCAGGTGTATCCGGGTCCTTGAACGCGTAAATCATGATGAAGCCTACCTCATTAGGTTGTTCCATCCGGTACCTCCAAAACGCTTCATCAGTCTCCGTATTAACAAACAACTCTATGCTTCTGTTATCCTGAGGGATCCACTTGGGGATTATTACTCTTGTTAGTACAGATTTCCCTCTAGGTGTCCTAGGTTCTTCTAATGGTTCTTTTCCTTGGGCTCTCGCTTCCGTCTCTAACTGAATTACGCCAAACTCATTGGTATTATTTGGCTGAGTACTTATGATGTACATCATTCCTTCCTTGTCTATGTACGCATCTCTCTCAAATTTCACCATTGGACGTTCCAATCCGATGGGTTGATCAGGGTTGTGCATTTGCACCACTTGTCTTCGCAAACCATCCTCATAGATGCGAGCACCTAAGCGGTTGGTTCGAAGAAATTCTAACTGAGTTCTATAGGGTCCTTCGGGTCTTTCCAAATATGCTACATTTGACCCTCCTTCTGGTCTTTCCGTGCTAAAAGCCATTTCTGATTCACTCGTATCTGAGCTCAACTCGTAGGGATAACTATTATTCAATTGTTGTGCCCACGAATGTGCACTAGTTCCTACGCTTGCTTCTGATGATCTAAGGCTTCGTCGGTCTGACTTACCTATATGCTTGCCCGATCTAAGGTTCATGAATTTTCTTCGTGGCACTCTCTGATCATCAATGGTTCTTTGTTCTTTATTTCTTGTTTCTTTTTAAATGCTTTTAAGTTCTTGTCTTGTCTAACTATATGCGTCAGGAATCGACTTTCTGTGGTACTTTTGAGTTCTCGTTCCGTCAGACTTTAATTCTTTCCTTTAGGTTTTCGTATCACACACCTTAACTTTAGTCTTGGACTTGAAAAATTAAATCTCTTGAACTTGATGCATTCTTATTGTTGTTAATCCACAATGCTAACGTTTAGCTTAACCTAGTAATTGACTGAGGGGGTTGAGTATTCTTCCAACCTCAAGTCAGCTGCTTTGAGTGTGCTGATGCCCAAGAAGTCGCACTTCCCAAGCCCTGCGTTCTTCACTGCCTTGCCGTGGTTGCCCTTGATAGCCCTTGTTACACTTTTAAAGGTCCCTTCCCTTTTGCTCAAAATTTCAATGCCCCTTGGCTTTCTAGTCCCAAAGATGGTCAACCTCAATTTATCCTCTTTAAAAAACAACGTCTTCTTTTTGAAAAAAACAGTTAAGGTCACGTAGTACTCGTAAAGAGCTTTCTATCGAGATATAAAGCTCAAAAAACGAACTTTGGATGAACAAGATATGAGCGTTCAGGTCCTCGGGGGTGAAAACTAACAACCAGGTTTTTCTCCAAATATGAGCTAAGGGGTCTCATATGAGTGCAATCACCTAAAAATTTTCAAAAAATAGCCCCAAATTTTCCCAAAAAATCAAACCCTAAAAATTGCGTTTGGGGTGGACAATCGCGATGGTCTGTGACAATCGCGATGGTCTGGGACTGTCGCGATGGTGCAGATGAACCGTTGTGATGGCGTGGCGCATGAACTGTCGTGATGGTGCAAAAATGAACCGTCACGATGGCTTGATCCGCGGACAATCGCGACGGCATCAGTCAACGGTCAACGCAACAATCGCGATGGCGTGAGCCCATCGTGATGGTCACGAGGCACGATGGCTTGAGCCAATCGCGATGGTCTAATTTTTGAGGCGTCGTGATCGTGTACCTGGTGTCGTCACGATGGCGTGGCTAGTGAACAATCGTGATGGTCTGGCTTGACACATGGCAGGATCGGCGCGATGGCGTGAGCGAATCGCGATGGCGTAGGGTCGATGGGATCGTCGCGATGGTCAGGGACCATCGCGATGCTTCAATTGAACCATCGAGATGGTGTGAGACCGTCACGATGGTCCAGCCGAGTCGTCGCAATGGCGTGAGCCAATCCCGATGGTCCACCAAAATGCAAATTTTCAAAAAGCAAATGTGGATTCCTATGTGCACAAGGATCATCTACACACTGGTGTGGTCTCCTACCTCAAATTCCGAGTTTGCCAGACCATCGCGATGGTCTGACACAGTTGGAAATTTCTGACAGAAAGTATATTTTTTACCTTTTGGAAGCTTTTCTGATGTTCTGGAGCTCTGTACCTGCAAGAAAACTCAAAAACACATAAGTACACACAAGCACAAAAGCGCTCTCTCTCTCTCGCATGCACAAATTGTTAGGGGAACACTAGATTGTGCTCTCTGACTACAATAAACAAGATTTTGGAAATACACTTTTGATAACAAGAACGCCCACGAAGGGAAAACAATACAAGAATATGTGATTGATACAAGATGTCCCACAACCCGGGACTGATAGGTACGAATAACTTGAATAGAGATGATACAGGAGATCCCACAACCCGGGATCGTAAGTATGAGACAAGATATCTGGATTGCAAGAACTCCCTTCTCGGAGATGAACCAGATACAAGAAATAACTCGACAGGATCTCGTACTACGAGATTACAAGAGGACAAGATAGGAGGTCCAGGAACTAGACTAGAACAAGGAACAAGACAAGAACTAGAACTAGAACTTGAAGAGTACTTACTTGGCGGTCACGACTCCTTGAGCTCCCAAGACTGGTATTGGCAAGACTGATTATGAATGTGGCCAACCCCTCCTTATATAGGTTTTCAAGGGCGGTTCATGAAAGGCGGTTACGAGCTGATGATGTCATCGATGATGTCATCAATTCGAAACATGAGCTCTGAATATCCGAATCAGGCAAGTAGACAGTCGATCTTAGGGTTTTGGCACGTTCTGGACGCAATGGAAGAATTAGTTTTTCCTAATTTCGAACCAATCATGAGATACAAGGTTCACATGGAATCTAAGGTTCAGGATGGTTTCCTTTGTCCATGACATTACCTCCCCCTCAAGCGACGAGTTCCACGAGGAGCGGTCATGTTATCTTGTCTTGGCTTCGCTGGATTTCTTTTTTGGAATTCTCGAACTTTGATTGGTGCTCTCTGAAGGTTTTCTGCAGGTTCCCAAGTACGATCACTAATGTCATACCCTTTCCAATGAATAAGGTATTCCAATCTTCCTCGGGATATTCTGGAATCTAGGACATGCTCGACTTCAAATTCTTCATGATCATCAATCTCGGTAGGTGGAGAAGGACTAGGTCTCTCCCCCCTCAAGGGTGAAATCTGATATGGTTCCAACATGGATACATGGAAAACTAGATGTATTCTCATAGTACTTGGTAGCTGGAGCTTGAAGGTGACTGGATTAATCTTGGCCAAGATGGTAAATGGACCAAATCTTTGATGATCTAACTTTGCACAAGGCCTTGAAGTTTGCAAATTGTTTCTGAGTAACCATACTTTATCCCCAATTTGATACAATCGATTCTGGACACGATGTTGATCTGCATAATACTTATATTGTTGTTGAGCTTTATGGATCTCTTCCTTGAGTTCTTTGTGAATGTCCATCAGGTACTAGGCCTTGTCTCTGGCAGCTGGGTTCTTGACATGATTTGAGAGTTGTATATCCATCCTTGCATGTTGTCCATAGTTTGCAAAGAAGGGATTTTGCTTAGTAGATGCATGAACACTATTATTATAAGCAAACTCTGCAAAGGCTAACAACTCAAACCAATCATTTTGGTGATAGTTGCTAGTGCAACGGAGATATTGCTCTAGGACTTGATTCACCCGTTCTGTTTGTCCATCAGTCTGTGGATGATTTGCTATAGATAGTTTAACTTGAACACCAAGGAGCTTGCAAAGACTGTTCCAAAAGCTGGATATGAACTATGGACCTCGATCACTGACAATATCATGAGGCAATCCATGAAGCCTAAAGATGTATCTGAGGAAGAGTCTAGTAGTGGTTGCACCTGTGATTGCCTTTGTAGTTGGAATGAAGTGTGCCATCTTTGTGAATCTATCCACAATAACAAGAATGGCATCATACTTATCTGACTTTGGTAGATCTGTGATGAAATCCATAGATAATGAAGCCCATGGCCTTTCTGGAATAGGTAAGGGTTGCAAGAGGCCACGAGGCTTATGTCGTGGTACCTTAGATCTATTGCAAGTGTCATAGGTTCGGATATATTCTTTGACTTCCTTCCACATTTGAGGCCACCAAAAATCCCTGGATATGAGTTCTATTGTTTTATTTACTCCAAAATGGCATGCTTCAAGGTTTTCATGACATTGTTGAAGTACTTGGATCATGGGCTTTCCTGGAGGGACATACAATAGGTTCTTATAGAATAATAACCCGTCCTTTTCCTGGAATTCATTTACTTCTTGGACTTTTCCTCCTTGAGTTTTCTACTTAACGTTACAAAATAATTCATCTTGTGGTAGATTCTCACGAATCAAATGATTCAAGGCTGAATCTTCAGGATGAGTGGATGAGATAGCTGCTAACTGGAGATGCTCAGGTTTGAGTACGCTCTCCTGTTGATCAAAGGCCTCTTCACCCTTCTTTGGTGCAAGGTAAGATCTTCTTGACAAGGCATCTGACTGACACTGTTGCCATCCTGGACGATATGTGATGACAAAGTCGAACCTGGATAAAAAGTTACTCCATCGAGATTGCCTTTTGTTGAGGATGCGGGTGGTCATGAAATATTCTAGGTTCTTGTGGTCTGTATACACGATAACTTTATGAGCTGCTCCTTCCAGATGGTGGCGCCAGGTATCAAAGGCATCCACTATGGCAAGAAGCTCTTTGTCATGAATTTCATAATTAATTTCTGGAGGAGAAAATTTTCTTGAATGATATGCAACTAGATGTAGGTGTCCATCATCTCCTCTGATGCATCTGTCTCTAGGAAGAAGGGCTTGCTTGAATCAGGATGAACTAGAATTGGGGCAGTGGTGAATGCTGATTTCAAATTCTGAAAGGCTTTTTCTGCTTCCTTGTTCCATGAAAATTTTGATTTTCCTGTAAGCTTGGTAAGAGGTGTCACAATCTTGGAGTAATCTCTAATGAATATCCTATAAAAATTGGCAAACCCTAGAAATCATTGTACATCTCAAACACACAAAGTGGGTTGCCAATCAAGGATTGTCTCGATATTCTTAGGGTCCATAAAGATTCCTTTCTCTGATACAATGTACCCTAAAAACTCTACTTCTATCTGATGGAAATAGCAGTTCTCCAATTTTGCATATAACCCTTTTTCTCTTAGTTTCTCTAGGACTATCTTCACATGACATTCATGATCTTCTAGATTTTTGGAGAATATCAAGATATCATCAAGATATATTACCACAAAATCATCTAAATACTCTCGAAAGATATCATTCATCATATGTTGAAAGACTGCTGGAGCATTGGTGAGACCGAATGGCATAACTACATATTCAAAGTGTCCATAACTTGTTCGGAATGTTGTCTTCCATTCGTCTCTTTCTCTGATCCTAACAAGATTGTATGGTCAATCTTAGTGAAGAACTTTGCTTTTCCTAGGCGTTCCAAGAGTTCTAATATAAGTGGTAGAGGATATCTGTTCTTTATTGTGACTTTATTCAGACCACGATAGTCCACACACATTCGAAGAGTTCCGTCCTTCTTCTTTACAAATAGGATAGGGGCTCCAGCAGGGGACTTCGAGTGTTTGATAAACCCCTTGGCTAGATTCTCATCAATATTCTTACGTAATTCTTGAAGTTCCTCTGGGGATAGTCTATAGATTGGCCCGAAGGGTGGTTGTGCTCCCTCTTGAAGTTCTATGGCACAATCATAAGGTCTATGTTCCGGGAGCATATCTGCATTCTTTTTTTCAAAGACATCTTCAAACCCTTGGTATTGGTCAGGTAACTTCATTGAATCATCTTTCTTGGGCTCTTCAGTTGGTATGGCATAGATCATATATGTTGGTTCCTTCCTTACTGCATGTATGAAGGCTTTGGCTCCAACATATTTTGGGTTCTTCTGGATATCTCGACGGGTGATTTTATTATTCACCAAATTAATTTCTGGATTATGTTTCTTTAACCACGGCGTTCCGATGATAACCATGTTTAGTGGACTCGATATTACATTGAAACATATGTGGGAATCATGGTCACCAAGGTGTACTCTTAGTGGTATGGTTTCCATGGTTATATTCCCTGATGCTAGAGGCCGTCCATCTACTACTTCAGCCACTACTGGTCTGTTCTTCCGAAGTACTAGAATTCCATGTTTCTTAACGAGTCCTTCATCAATGAAACATGGTATGGTTTCCATGGTTATATTCCCCGATGCTAGAGGCCGTCCATCTACTACTTCAGCTACTACTGGTCTGTTCTTCTGAAGTACTGGAATTCCATGTTTCTTAACGAGTCCTTCATCAATTAAACATGAGGAGGCTCCTGAATCTACCAGAGCTATAAGGGAAAGGGTCTTCTCAGACATGATTAACTTGACAGGGGCAAGACATGTTTCTACGGGTGTGGCTCGGATTATGAGACCCTTTCTTATATAATGGTCCAGCTGTACGGTCTCTTTTACAACTGGACTTCCTCGTTTCCCTACTCTACAAGGGTGGTTGCGACTTTGGAGTTCGTTCTCTTGTTGGGACAATTAACTGCAATGTGGCTAGGGTTTCCACAATACATGCATAACTTGTTGTCCCTCCTTCTTTGTTTCTCTTGTGGTGTTAGAGGTTGGAACCGAGTTACATCTATCTGCATAGGTTCGGGCATAGACTCATCTCTAGGAGTGGGCTAGAAAGGTTTCCATTGGCGAGGTCTTCCTTCTACTTGTTTTTCTTGTTTCCTTTCAAAAAGGCAGTTATCACATTGAATAGCTTGGTTGATGTATTCATTCAATGTCTTCACCTCTGGCATCGTGAGTAGAAGGTCCTTCACATCATCTCTTAAGCCCCATCTAAATTGACTTATAAAATAATCTTTGTGCCAAGTGAGGTCACATATCAACTGCCTAAATTCTGATGCATAGGTAGAGGCAGGGGGGTTACCTTGACATAGCTTCCGAAGTTTTGTTTCTTCCACTTGACTCGTGTCTGCATCTCCAAATGTGGCGATGAGCTCTCTAAGAAACCCCTCATAGTCATGAAGTACGGCCATATCCTTCTCCAAGATTGGGGCGAACCATGATAAAGCTTGACCATAGAGCAAGGTTCCAATAAAACGGACCTTGGATGCATCATCAGGGTATCTATCAGGCTGCATGCGGATGTACAATTTGACTTGTTGCAAGAATCCTCCGAACTTTGTGCGGTCACCATCAAACTTTTCTGGCATGCAGATCTTGGGTTCCTTCATAAATGATGGACTAGGCCGTTGATTCACTTGAATACTCCCTTGATTTGCTTGAAGAATCCCGATTCGTTCTTGTAATTCTTGGAGGAGTGCACCTACATGCACTGGATGTTCCATCTCGACTTGTGTCTGTCGATGACTTAGATCTTCGACTTGTTGTTGGAGACTCTGAAGTGATGCTACAATCTGTTCATAAGCGTTCTCCATGATGCCTAGTCTTGGATAGACGATAGTCTTGCCAAAATGTCAGGGGAACACTAGATTGTGCTCTCTGACTACAGTAAACAAGATTTCGGAAATACACTTTTGATAACAAGAACGCCCACGAAGGGAAAACAATACAAGAATATGTGATTGATACAAGATGTCCCACAACCCGGGACTGATACGTAGGAATAACTCGACTAGAGATGATACAGGAGATCCCACAACCTGGGTCGTAAGGATAAGACAAGATATCTGGATTGCAAGAACTCCCTTCTCGGAGATGAACTAGATACAAGAAATAACTCGACAGGATCTCGTACTACGAGATTACAAGAGGACAAGATAGGATGTCCAGGAACTAGACTAGAACAAGGAACAAGACAAGAACTAGAACTCGAACTTGAAGAGTACTTACTTGGCGGTCACAACTCCTTGAGCTCCCAAGACTGGTATTGGCAAGACTGATTATGAATGTGGCCAACCCCTCCTTATATAGGTTTTCAAGGGCGGTTCATGAAAGGTGGTTACAAACTGATGATGTCATCAATTCGAAACATGAGCTCTGAATATCCAAATCAGGCAAGTAGACAGTCGATCTTAGGGTTTTGGCACGTTCTAGACGCAATGGAAGCATTAGTTTCTCCTAATTCTGAACCAATCATGAGATACAAGGTTCACATGAAATCTAAGGTTCAGGATGGTTTCCTTTGTCCATGACACAAATGAGGGGAAATGAGGAGAATGGGTGGATATGGTGAATATTCTGATTTTTTTTGGAGTGGAAGAAGATGATGCGGTGGTGAAGGAGGAGTGTAGAGGAGATGAAAAACACAAAAAACTAATGAAAAACAACAACAAAAACTGAAATTTTTTACCTTCCAACGCTACTTCTTGCTATACTCTTACCATCACACATTCTTCCTAGACTCGATCCCCACCAACGGCGCCAAATTTGGTGTTGCTCTAGCACAATGGTGAGAACCATGTTAAGAAGCTCGACCTCCTTAATGTCAATCCACGGAAGAGATAGGAGTGATATGAAGATCGTGAATGTGAGATGTAGTGAGAGTGAAGGTGAGAAGCATAGAGATGCACACACACATACACACACACATGTAGGAGGCAAGCAAGACACAATAGAAGGTAGGAAAATGGACTCTATTGCTTAAGATCAATTACAAGCTAAAAATAGCTCTAGGCTCTTCTCTACTCACACAAGCCAATCTTAAAAATGAGCTCTCTAGCTCTATTTATAGTTTTTAGACTAGTTTTGATCGGTTTCACATCTAGTGACTGGCATAGTTAAAAAATAGGTTCTATGTGCTTTTTGAAAGGGCAAATGGTGTTTAAAAGTAGCCAAAATTGGTAGGCTCATTCTACCTAAGCTCCACAAGCCCGAGGACTCCTCAACTTGCACAAAATGGAGCTACAATTTACTAAAAGGGTTTTTCTATGTTACATATGTTACAATAGTGATGAAAATCACTATTGGAGGTCTTTGAAAAGTATTTTGAAACATATTTGTTTGAAAAAATAATTCGACTGGCTCCCCGCTACTTTGTTGTGCTCTATCTTCACATGCTTCCGCGCCTTCTATGCCTCTGGCTACTGCCAACAAGCATATAACAACAAATTTCGACAGTCAAGAAACATTTCCACCAGGTGCCCTAGTATTTTACCCCCATTTTGAAGCCATTCGTGCAATCACAATTGCCATCAGAAAGACGGTTTGTGAGCTGAAATTTCAGCATTCATTTTAGCTTTCATTGAAGTGAAGATTTTATCTCATTCTTGTTCTTTTGAAATGGCGGGCAGCAATGACTTGTTTGGCATGCTTCAAGCTGAAGATAAGCTTGATGGGACCAACTATCTGATGTGGTCTTACATGATGAAGCATGTTCTTGTTGCTAAACAACTTTGGAACATAGTGGCAGATGTAGATCGAAGACTCGTAGGTTCTTCTACTTCACAATCTAATGTCACAGATGGAGCTTCTTCTTCGAGTACAGTGGTTTCTCCTTCTCCAGCTACACAGGAGAAGCTTAGATGGGATGGAAAAGATGCTCAAGCTCATGCATTTATTGCGCTTTCTGTGAAGCATCATATAGTTCCACACATTCGGTCATGTTCTACATCAAGACAAGCATGGGATACTCTTGCTTCTTTGTATGCCGTGCATAACGAAGCACGTGTTGCATACTTGAGGAAGCATCTTGAGGGTGTATGTATGGCTGAAAATCATTTGGTGGATGTGTATGTGACACACATCACGGACTTGAAAGAGCAATTAGCAAACGTAGATGAGATCATTCTAGATGCATCACTCATTTCTACATTGTTGAAAGGATTACAGGAATCTTTTCAAAGTTTTTCTACTACACTCCGTTTGGTTGCAAAAGGGAACCCTAATATGTATGCATTTGATGAGGTTGCATCTCTTCTTTTGCAAGAAGAGAAGTCTAGAGTGAATAGGAGTGGTTTGATTGAGGGAATGCAAGCACTTGCTATCTCACAAAAGGGGAAAAGCAAGTATGGTTCAACTTTGGGTTCATCAAAACCAAAGCCTCAACCTTCCTCTTCCACTCATTCCTCTAATGATGGTGATTTGCAAAAGAAGAAGAGATGCAAATATTATCAAAAGGCTGGTCATACTATTGATGAATGTAGAAAGCTTGCTAAACACAATGAAAAGAAGAAGGAATCCGGCATGTCTATTGCTGAAAATTCAGCAAATGTAAAGAATGATGAAGCTAACATGGCTCAAGATTTTTAGGCATGTTTTGTTACATGTCATTATGATGCTTCTTTACGTTCTAAATGGATGGTTGTGAGTGAGGCTGATTGAGATTGGTTCTTTGATAGTGGTGCTTCAAAGCACATAACATCATGCAAAAGATTTTTTGCCTCTTTGAAAGATGCACCCAAAGGAGGACATGTGGTGTGTGCAAACAATGCCTCTTATCCTATCATTGGAGTAGGATAAATTGAGTTTACGATCTCAAATGGAAGTGTGATTCTCTTAAAAAATGCATTGTATGTGCCCGGTATAAAAAAGAACTTAATTTCAGTTCCATTGATTGCCAAAGCTAGACTTCATGTACACTTTGTTGATGATAAATGTATGGTTCATAATTTCATCAATGGCGATATTATCGTGGTCCGGTACATTATGTAATGGCTTGTATCGCATGGATACATACAAGAGGGCTGCCTCGAATGCCTTAGTTTCTCATACCTCTTCCATGGCTGAAATGGAGCTTTGGCATGCTCATTTTGGTCACTTAAAATTCAATAGTTTGTTTTACTTGCAAAAGAAGGACATGCTTCTTGGCTTGCCTAAACTTGCGTCCATTGAAAAGCATGCATGTGAAGGTTGCATTCTTGGAAAATGCATCGTGCTTCTTTTCCAAAAGATAGTCATATACACACTACAAGAAAATTGCAGCTTGTTCATAGTGATGTATGTGATCCCATCAAGACTCCATCTTTTGGGAAGCATGTATATTTTGTTTACCTTCATTGATGATGCTACTTGCCATACATGGGTGTATCCTATGAAAGCAAATAATGAGGTAATTTCTTAATTCAAAGTATTTTTAGCTATGGCTGAAAATTTTTCTTCACAAAAGCTCTTGACTCTACACACGGATCGTGGGGGTGAATACATGTCACATGAGTTTAATGCTTTTTTTTGTGAAAGAGGTATTTCACACCAATGTACAGTGCCATATACACCTCAGCAAAAAGGTGTTGCTGAGCATAAAAATAGAACTCTACTTGAAATGGCACGATGTATGGTTAAAGGAAAGCACCTTCCTAATAAGTTTTGGATGGAAGCGGTCATGTGTGCAAACTATGTGTTGAATCACTGCCCTACAAAAGCATTGAGAGTCATCACTCCTTATGAGGTTTGAAATGGACATAAGCCCATGGTTAGTCATATGTGTGTGTTTGGTTGTTTGGCATATGCTCTTGTGCCATCACAACAACATCACAAACTTGATGACAAGGCAAAGAAATGTATATTTGTTGCTTATAGTGCTAAAAGTAAGGGATATCATTTGTATCATCCATTGATGAACACAATTATTATGAGTCGAGATGTGGTATTTGCTGAAAATTCAGTTTCCCTCTACTTGAATGCAAAAAACAGCCAACAGTTAGCTCGCAAGATGTGTTCGATACACTCATGAATTTGTTCCAAAATGGTGTGCTTGTCTATGGCCATGTAGACCAGCCAACTGAGGCTCAAAGGGATGAAAAATTCCAGCAAAATAGAGCTAAAAATGCAGAGAATTTCCAGCCAAACATGGCTTTAATTTTTCATCCAAAAAATGTCCAAACTGTTGGAAATTTCCAGCCACATACGGCTGAACATTTGCAACAAAATATGGCTGAAAATGAGCATAAAATTCAGCCCACACATGATGTACATATTGAAGATGTTTTACATAATGAACGCATGTCTATCAAGGGTGCACAAATTATGCAAAAGTGGTTGAAACAAACTTTGCAGGACAACAAATTGAGTGCACCTTTACTTGGTAGAACAAGATCAAGCTCTCACCATGCATCAAGTAATTTTGTGGATTATTCTCCTATTGCAACAACATGTAAAGAAGAGCCAATTTTGTTTAAAGATGCATGTGACAATCCACATTGTATGAGTGCTATGCAATCAGAAATGGATTCCATACATAGGAATGGTACTTGGGAGTTGTGTATTGCCGAAAGGAAATAATGCCATTGGTACAAAGTGGATTTACAAGATTAAGATCTAGAGAAAGTCTGATGGTAGCATTGATCGCTACAAAGCTAAATTGGTTTCCAAAGGATATGCGCAGCAATATGGCATTGACTATGAGGAAAATTTTGCACCTACTTCACGCATGACTACCATTCGTACCATGGTTGCATAAGCTACCCATAGAGGTTGGAAAGTGCATCAGTTGGACATAAAAACAACCTTCTTGAATGGTGATTTGCAAGAAGAGGCCTATGTGAAGCAACCTTGTGGATTTTCCATGAAAGGGAAAGAGCATATGGTTTGTCGCTTGCATAAAGCCTTGTATGGTCTCAAGCAAGCTCCACGTGCATGGTTTGAGAAAATCCATAAGCACTTGATTGCACTTGGCTTCACATGTAGTCCAATTGAAAGCACACTCTAAGTATGCAAAACTGGGGTTGATCTTACAGTGCATGTTCTTTATGTCGATTACATACTCTTCACTAGGTCATGTGATGCAAAACTTGACAATCTTATAGCTGATTTGCAACATACTTTTGATGTCACTTATCTTGGTCTTTTGAGCTACTATCTTGGCATCCAGTTTGTATCCGTTGAGGGGGGAATTGTTATGCATCAAGCAAAGTATGTTGAAAAAATCCTTCAACATTTTTACTTTGAGGATTTCAAGCCAATTTCCACACCAATTGAGACAAGATTTAGATTCTCAGTTGAGGATTCTAGTGATGCATTTGACACTTCTCTTTATCAGCAAGCTGTGGGATGTCTTATCTATGCATGCAAAACAAGGCCGGATATACAGTATGGAGTTTCCCAGTTGAGTTGATTCATGCATAGCCCTGGCACTAAGCATTGGCAAGCAGTGAAACGTGTGTTTAGATATCTCAGAGGCACTTTGAGCTTAGGTCTCTTTTATGGAAGAGATATTCAACCATGCTTGCATGCTTTTACAGATATCTTATCAAAAGACAATTTTAATAAAGGAGATTTATGGGCCTCATCCATGCCTTCCTAAGGGGAGAGGATAACATCAAGAATCAAATCCTTTTCCACTGGCACTCACAATCGCATCCATGAATGGCTCAACCTATCCACCCAAGCCTTCACATAAATCTTATATAGGATCTGAAGGCAAGTTATAGGCCTCCAATTAGACTTATATATATATATATATATATATATATATATATATATATATATATATATATATATATATATATATATATATATATATATATATATATATATATGATCTTGATCATACCACAATAAAGAATATGCCAAAGCCTAATGGGGGGGTGGGGGCAGGTCGAAAAGAGAAGTACTAGACAAGTACTAGACAAGTACTAGACAATCTCCACACTTATGCCATCTAGGCCTTGAGCTTTATTTCTCTTAAGATTCTTGATAGTGGTAGATCAACCACAAGAGGCAGGTTACCGAGATCCAAATCCTTACTCCAATCTTGGTACTTAGCATTTAATTTTAGGTTCTTGTGGGTGTTGAGGAAGTGATTGACCATACTGAGGTAGTTACTGATCAAACCGGCAATTCTAATCCACTTAAGCTCCGGGGCAACATTAGAGGAATGAATGATAGTATCGATTTTTATCTCAATTTGATGCTATAAGGAATCTAAGGAGCTTCTGGCTCAATCCGATCAAGCCACTACAAAAATCAAGAGTTAGGTTGCTCCAAAAAACAAGTGATAGGGAGGTGATCATAAACAAGGAATTTAGGCTAGGTCTGATTCCTAAAGGAGAAATTTGAGATCAACCAATTGTCAACATAGCATCTATGATTCCTCACACTAAGGTTGTTAAGGGGGGGGTTTGTTTATAGAACTAGGTAAAGATAAGAGAGGAAATCTTTCAAGGTGCATTTCTGATCCAAGTAGAACAACCCCAAAATTTCTACTAGAGAATACTTTGAAGACTCACTTGGCTGAAATCTTGATGACAAAATCTTGATGACTAATTGGTAGACATTGAGGAGACCAAGGCCACCTTTGATGATCTATAGCATGAACTCCACTCTATACAATCATGAACCTTATCAAAAGACAATTTTAATAAAGAGGATTTATGGGTCTCATCCATGCCTTCCTAAGGGGAGAGGATAACATCAAGAATCAAATCCTTTTCCACTGGCGCTCACAATCTCATCCATGAATGGCTCAACCTATCCACCCGAGCCTTCACATAAATCTTATATAGGATTTGAAGGCAAGTTATAGGCCTCCAATTAGACTATATATATATATATATATATATATATATATATATATATATATATATATATATATATATACATATATATATATATATATATATATATATATATATATATATATATATATATATATATATATATATATATATATATAGATGAGTATGATCATACCGCAATAAAGGATATGCCAAAGCTTAATGGGGGGGGGCAGGTCAAAAAGAGAAGTTCTAGACAAGTACTAGACAATCTCCACACTTATGCCATCTAGGCCTTGAGCTTTATTTCTCTTAAGATTCTTGATAGTGGTAGATCAACCACAAGAGGTAAGTTACCTAGATCCAAATCCTTACTCCAAGCTTGGTACTTAGCATTTAATTTTAGGTTCTTGTGGGCCTTGAGGAAGTGATTGACCATACTAAGGTAGTTAGTGATCAAACCAGAAATTCTAATCCACTTAAGCTCGGGGGCATTGAAATCATGAACCATACATTTTTTATCAACAAAGTGTAAATGAAGTTTGGCGCTAGCAATAATAGGAACCAAAATCATTTTTTGTATATATTGGGTATGCACAATGCATTCTTGAGGGTAAGAATACCTCCATTTGCAGTCGTAGGCTGAGTTTATCCAACTCCAATAATAGCATAAGAAGAATTGTTTAGACATACATGTCCTCCCTTGGGTGCATCTTTCAAAGATGCAAAAAATCTTTTACATGAAGTGATATGCTTTGAAGCACGGTTATAAAAAAACCAATTTGAATCAGCATCATTCACAATCATACATGTAGAATGTTGTGATGAGTAATAATGAAATGTAACAACATTTTCCCAACCATCTTGATAAAAATTACCTTTATCAATCTTTGCATTAGTGTATTCTCAACAATAAACATGCTAGATTCTCTCCTCTTTACATTATGCTTGGCAAGATTTCTACATTCATCAATGGTATTTCAACCCTTAGACAATACTTGCATCTCTTATTCTTTTGCATATGATCATCAAGAGAGGAGGAAGTGGAAGAGGAAGAGTGAGGCTTTGGTTTTGATGAACCCAAATTTGAAATATACTTGCTTTTTGCCTTTTGCGTTATAGAACGTGCTTGCATTACCTCAAGCAAAACACTACTATTCACTCCTGATTCCTCTTTTTGCAAAAGAAAAGATACAATTTCATCAAAATTATACATATTTGGATTTTGTTTTGCAACCAAATGAAGTGTAGTAGAAAATCTTTGAAAATTTTCTGACACAATCCTTTGAGAATTTTAGAAATGAGTGGTGCATTCAAAATGATCTCATCATTTTTTGCCAACTGCTCTTTCAAATCCTTGATGCTTGTAACATATAGATCCACTGACTCATTTTCACATATACATACATTGTCAAGTTTCTTTCTAAATTAAGCAACATGTTCTTCAATATGCATGGCATGCAAACAAGCAAGTGTATCGCAATCTTTTCTTGAGGTATTGCATGATTGAATGTGTGGAACAATATGCTGCTTCACAAAAATGTAATCAATGCATGACCTTGAGCAACCTTTCCATCCCATCTAAGTTGCTCTTCTATAGGTGGAGAAGGCATATTCACAGTACTTGAAGAAGATCCTCAATCTATGACAACAAGTTGCATAGTAGAAGAACTATTGGGTTGCTTGTTGAAATCTACCACTATGTGTGACACTTTCTCACTTTCTTCCTAAAATCTCTCCAAAAGAAAGCTTTAAGTAAAGACTTGAATAGTTGTGTGTGCAACTATCCTCCCATCCTTTATATCCTCTTGCACCCTAGATAGTAATGCTCTAGAATGCTCTAATGTGGACATGGTCATGATGCACAATCATTCCCATTAACCATTAGATACCTTAGGATATCCCTCAAGCTAGGGACCTTGGCTAACCTTAGCCCTTGTCCCACACACACACATAAGGTCTTTGTAAAACAATCTCTAACCCTCTCTCCCCCTTCTAAAGAGCATTATCCTCATTGATTGATGAGGGAAAGTACTTGTAAACCAAAGCTTTTGATTCCCAAGTAGAATTTGTAAGCATTAATCCTCTCCAAGCTACAAGATACTCTTGGATGAAAAAATTTCTCAAGCATTTCTTTCTCCTATCTAGTATCCTATCTGGAGAATGATCTTTGTTGTCATGTTCCTGCAAAGATACAAAACCCTATATTAGATTATCCTCCCTATAAATATATATATATTTATAAGTTTACTAACATTCAACACTTGATGTACTTTACTTTCTAGAGGAAGCTCTAAGTAGTATGCAACATCACTAAGCTTCTGAACTATCTTCTAATGTCCACAAAAGCTTGCTGAAAGCTTAGTAGACTTCATTATGGATAGTGAAGTTTATCTTGGTGGTACTTGAAGAAAAACTATATCTCCTTCTTCAAATATTCTAGGAGATCTCATCCTATCAACATATTTGTTTTCTCTATCAATTGTTTGCTGCATCTTGGCTTTTGGTATTTCTAAATTTGCTTGGAGATTCGTGAGGAACTCCAAAGCACTAGGACATTTCCTTTGCATTCCAAGGATACTAGGAGCAGTATGAATCATGTCATAATTCATCTCAAAATGAGACATTCCAATCATTTTATGAGGTCCATTATTATACAAAAAATCTACTAATGACAAATAACTATCCCAATTTGTCTCCCTCTCAAACACATATGCTCTCAACATGTCCTCTAGAATCTGATTGGCCCTCTCAATTTGACCATCTCTTTGTGGATGGTCACCACTACTCATCTTCATTGAAACTTTCAACTTATCAAAGACAAACTTCCATAAGTGTCTTGTGAATCCAACATCCTGTTGCAGAGCAAAGAGGCACGAAAGGGGAGCCCCAAAATTTTCAAATTAATGGGCATATTTTTCTTCTTCAAGGTCTTAAGAAATCCCCTCAAGCCATGTAAATGCACTAGAGGAGTCCTCTAGATGCATAATCCCAAATCATTGTAGTATATTTCTTGTAAAATAGTAGGAAAATGGTGATTAGTTAATAAAGTGCCGGTCACTTGTGTGAAAGGACCATTTTTAGGGCACATGTATATAAGTCACTTTGTGACTTGTAGAGACTTTTTGCCACTGTGAAGAACGAGGGCTCCTGATTTTCGAAATTGCTTCTTCCTTGCAGATTTTCATCTTCTCTTTGATCTTCTATGTGTGTGTGATGCTTGGAATGTGTGTGTAGGACTGTTGTCTACCCCTCCCCACTGTTTTTGAGCTACTGTAGTGTGTGTGTGAGCTAGTAGAAGTTGTGGAGTGAGTGTGGGTGTTTCCCACCATTCACTGTTTTGGTCATAACTTGAAGCACGGTTGTCAGAATCGAAGATGCGTCTCATCGAGAGCTTCGAAACGAACCCACTATTCACCATATTCGGAGTTCGGAGCTAGGAGAAATCCTCGATTTAGTGAAAACTGCTGTAAGTGGTATCACAAGAGATGCTTTCAATATTTAAGTGAGTTAGAGAGGTGGATTAGTCTTTTCTCATGCATATAAGTTGAACCACTTCATTTCCCATCACGCGTGCACACATCCTCATACACTTGGTTAGGTCGGTTCATCGGATTGACAAATAAGCGTGTGTCCAT
The DNA here is from genome assembly GCA_020310875.1 of Ceratopteris richardii. Lineage (NCBI taxonomy): Eukaryota > Viridiplantae > Streptophyta > Polypodiopsida > Polypodiales > Pteridaceae > Ceratopteris > Ceratopteris richardii. Next base: position 148,561,884 of record CM035426.1, on the reverse strand, counting down.
TCCCACTATATGCACTTGTGTGGCAAATGAGATTTAGTCTCTCTGGCACAAGTCCCTAAGACTTCTTGACTTAGGTACACATGTTTTTGGCATCGTTCCGGGGAACAACTCAACCAATGTGCCTTCGTGATGGTTAGAGCTCGAGAGTGACGAAATCCTACTTGTAGAAGTGAATTCGTTCAGTGGAAAGTAGTCAACCACTTTGGCACTTGTTACTTCACATCCTAGAGGTGTGTGTAATGGGTTTTTAGGTTTAGGGTTAGGAGAGAGGGAGAGAAGAAAGAGTTAGGGTTAGGTTAGGAAGAGAAGTGGAGTAGGAGTAGGCCAAGATTACCAAGAAAAATCCCAAAAATTTTGCCAAATTAGTGTAGTTAAGTTTCTGTCTCCAAAAAGTATAAAAACCAAAAATTTTAGCTCATTTCTCATTTGCACAGAAAGTGGTATCGTCTCCAGGCAGCGATCGGTATCGTCGGTGTGGTATCGTGTTCTCTAGGTCTTCCAAGCTAGCTAGTGAGCCCAAGGCACAAGTAGGACATCACAGAGGTAAGCTCCCATAAGATTCCAATAGCAAAAACACAATAGAAGTGCTCACGCACATGATTAAAGTTCCGATCGGTATCGCGGGGTGGAAGAGAGTGGTTTTTGTACTTCTTTGAGCGAGAAAGTAGGCTAGGACTGAAGAGGGGTGAGAGAAGAACCAAGGGGGAATTTTGTTTTTTGAATTTTGAGGTATTTTGGCTTGAGTATCGCGATCGGTTGAGTTTTTGGTATCGCGATACCAAAAATTCCCTTGTATCACGATACTCGCCGAAGTATCATATTGTCGATTACCAGCCTTGGTATCGCGATACCACTTTTGGTATGGTATTGCCTGGTTGGTATCGCGATCGCATTGTACAAGAGTGGTATCATATCGCAGTCCACTCTTTGTATCGTATCGTCTCACTTCCCAGTATCGTATCATGATACCATTTTAGTATCATATCGTGAAGTTGGTGGTATCGTATCGTCATTTGCATTGGTATCGTATTGCGTGAGAAGTCCAGTATCGTATCGGGCTCAGTAGCAGTATCGTATCGTGCAAAACTCAAGTGTCGTATCGTGCCAAATTTTAGTATCGTATCGCGGTTGATTTTGGTATCGTATCGCCCTCAGAGTTGGTATCGTATCGTGCACCAAAGATCGTATTGTCCAAAAAGTGGTATCATATTGTGCAGATTCTCGTATCCTATCGTCCCAATTTTAGTATCGTATCGCCAGAGTTCCTGGTATCATATCGGCCAATGCATAAGTATCGTATCGCCAGAGTTCCTGGTATCGTATCGACCAGTGCATAAGTATCGTATCGCCAGAGTCCTTGGTATCATATCGGCTAGTGCATAAGTATCGTATCGTCCAAGTTTTCTAGTATCGTATCATGGACTCCATAGGTATCGTATCGTGACTAGATTTGGTATCGTATTGATCAGACTTGAGGTATCGTATCGCCAGGGTAGCCAGTATCGTATCGTGCTCAACATCGGTATCATATCGTCTTTTGCTACAGTATCGTATCACTTAGAGAAGTGGTATCGTATCGACTCACAAGAAGTATCGCCTGGTGTAGTATCACCAAAAGTGGTATCGCCAAAAGTGGTATCGCCCAGAACATTTGGGGCATTTTCAAGGGTAAATTTAAGGCATTTAAGGAACCACTTAGGGAGAGTTTTAGAGACCTAGAGAGCCCCAGGAGGGTGAATGAACTTGAGATCAGGAAGGGTGCTAAGTAGCCAGAGAAGTGTCATATCTTCTCAGGTCAGTCACCGCTCAGGTCAGTCACCGTTCAGTCTATTCAGACACCTCTAGTGACTCAGAGGAGGAGATACCCATGGCTTTAGAAGACATGCAGCGTCCCACTCTCGGTAGAAACTTCTTGACCACTGTAGAAGGAGAATATCTCACTTCTTTACAGTACGTTTCTACTAATGCCCAGGAGATTCCCATCTATGTGGATGGATTAAACCAATCTATGGCTAGGATGGTAACTTCCATGGATGCAATAGTTGTGCCCAGACCGGCTGTTAAGTATGAGGGAGGAGCATACATGGACAAGCTGGGTCACATCTACATAGTGACTGAATACCCTGATTTGATCAATGAGAGGGGAGAGTTAGTGGGACAAGAAAACTCAGGGAGAACAAACCCTGAGGAGTCAATGACGACCCCTAGCGGCAAGTCCCAAGTGACGTGAGTCTTGAGAGGGGATTTGATACCTCAAGACGACTACTTACTAGAAGTCTATTTGATCCATGGTTTGGACTTGTTGCTTCAAACTGACTCACCGGCCCAAGGAAGAGAAGAAAAAAGCTCGATGACATTTTATGAGCTAAAGGATCCGGAAGACGAGACTAGAATAACATACCTAGATAAGAACCAGAGAAGGTATTGGTTGGTAGATGCCATAGACAGGGATCGACTGAAATACATGGGATTTCCTGTATTCCCTCAGAGAGAGCATGCAACCACCTCTCAGAACCCCTTCGGAACCCAACAAGAGGCAGAGCACACAATGTCGGGACAAACTAGCCAACAGAGCGTTCCGAACCGTGCTCATGTACAATTCACTACTCCAGGAGTGCAACCACACAATCAGACCCACCTTGGAGTAGGTAATCAATACCGATCCAGTAAGGCCACGACCACCAATGGGAGTGCAGCCTGGAATGCCCCCAATTAGACCAGCAATTCTTGCCTTCCCTGTAATGCCTAGACAACCAGAACCAATGAGAAGATTGAGACCTATTCAGGTGGCCAAATGTGTGAGGAATCATTATGAAGGATTGGGAGAACCTTATGATCACATTGCTGAATTTAAACAAGTTCTAAGAGCGGAACAAGTAGACGACTTCTTCGTGCAGTATGAGTCTTTCGGACTCACCCTCATCGGAACGGCTCTAACTTGGTTCCAACCATTAGACCCCAACCAATTTGGAGATATGGAGCAATTCTTTCAAGAATTCATTGGAGAATTCACTAAGAGAGGGATTAAACACAATTCTGCATCTTTAATCCATAGTTTTAAATAGAATCCTAATGAAACCGTGAAAACAGCTGCGTGAAAGTTCAATCAGTATGTTGATAGATGTCCAACAGCAGAGAGTCCCACTAAGCAAAAAATGATATCATTGTTTTTTGATGGACTAACGAATGGAACTCTAAGAACGCTAGTTTACGTGAAGAGGTTACAAACCCTGAGTGAGTGTCTTCAAGAGTGTACTGACCTAGAAGACAATCTAGCTGAGGATCCCAAGAGCACGCCCAACCCCACTAAATCACAAGACTCTCAGAGTACAATTACATACAACTTCAGTAATGTGGAGGAATTAGCGGAGCTACTGGCAAAGAAATTAGGAGTCCAGGGACAGAGGAATTTCCAACACCCAGACTTAAGAGTGCCTATGTTATGAAGATGTAGTCTATGTGGAGGAGATCACCCCACTCATTTGTGCGTCCAAGGAGGAGCCAGAGTACCTCAAACGTACCCCTACAATAGACAACATTACCCAGGAACTGCCTTGTACTGTCACATAGAACAAAAATACACTAATCACACCACAAAAAACTGCCCATTTAATAAGCAGGCACGACCTCTACAACCACCTCAGTATCGGCCATATGGATATCTACCAAGAGATCCAGGTAGAGATATGCCCAGGTACAATCCCTACCCAATACCACCAGGAGCACCGAGACCATATGAGCAAGCACAACATCCACAACCCCAACCAGTGTTAGGACCACAACTATCGCAGCCCCAACATGTGGTACCTGTGAAGTATGCCCAACCAGAAGAAAATTTGGAAAGAGCCATAGTACCAGCCTCAACGATGACCAGTGTAGAATCAGCAAACCCTGGATACGAGTTATCCCCAGGAGATTACTATCCCTATGAAACCAACATGTTGGAGTATGAACCACCATATGATTCAGCATACTATGGATATGAAGGCTATGATCAGGCTTATGGAACGGAGGTAGCTACTTTAATGTACACTGCACCCAAAGCACCCACACCTGGGAGACCACCCATTAGACCGCCTGTGCCGAGAGGACCATGTTATAGATGCGGAGGAGATCATTCTATTAGATAATGTACTCGACCTTACAACCCACCAATACCTAAGACTTGGGAAGGGTATTGCAATGAGTGTGGGAAGGAACATCTTTTCAGGGACTGCCCAAAGAATCCCACCAAAGTCCAAGACACTCCACCTATTAATGTAATTGAAGTGATAGAAGCACCTAGAGGTGATAAGGAATACACCATGCCCTTAAAGGCCATTACACGAGCTCAAACAAAGGAACGAAAAGAAAAACAACCGGATCGGGAACAAGAAAACAATAGCACCGTAAATCCCAAAATTCAAATAGTAGAAGATTCAGAGGATCCACGTGAGAATACCCAGAACATAAAAGCGCAAAAATGGAAGGAAAGAAGAGAGAAGCTCAAAGAAAAATGGATGAAAAACAAAAGTCAAGAAAATAAGAAACACACAAGAAGCAGTAAGGAGCATAAAGAACCAGAGATTCGGGAAGAAGTTCCCATTCCATCGCTTAGCCGAGAAGCAGAGAAGCCAGGATCAATTCTAGCTGACCCAAAACTGGATGATTTGGACATGTGGTTGAAAGCTTACCAAGCTAGAATTAAGACTGGACCAACTGTGGAACAAAACAAAAAACTTTACCCACAAGGAGAATGAGAAAAAGAGAGACTTGCATTATGCAAGAAACTTATAGAGGTAGCGCAAGCAACCCTAGAAAAGACTATCCCCGCCCTTCCAGAGACAAGGATAGCCGAGGAGCAATACAAGGAGTGTGTTAATGCCAAGGATAAAGAACTTAAAGAGAAGGATGACAAGTGTGAGGGAGTGAAAACCCAGGAGGAACCTATGTCAACAATACCTGACTTAGAGGCTAACTGGCCAAAGGAATTATGGAATAGAATCCGAGAAGAACAATGGAAGAGGAATGGAGTAACTAAGGCTCCCTTTGAGGAATTAGATGTGGAAGTTTATCAACCAAATCCCAACATGGAAGAAGTATATGAGGAAGTATCAAGATTAGATCGAAATAGAGAAGAAGCGTTGAGCATTTCAACCCTACCAAATTACATGGGAGAATACGAAAAGGAATCCATGATAATCCGAGCACCCACAGTACAAGGAAAAGGAAAAGGAAACTCAGATAAGAATTCACACAATCTAACGCAACTTAAGAAGACAAAGGTACAATGCAAACTGACTATGGAAGAATTACTTCGGGTTAAACCGCAATTATGGCAACAATTAGCAGGTCAACTGGAATTAGGATAGGAGAAGGATGAAAAGGAAAACAAGGGAAAAGAAAACCCATCTAAGATACAAATCCCAGTAGATAAGGTGGGAGAATTTAGTGAAGGAGACAAAGGTAATACATGTCTACCTGTCACTTACAATGGGTACATGACCAAGGCTATACTAGACACAGGAGCAAGAGTAGGAATTGCCACCAAGGAGATTTGGGAGAAATGGGGAAAGCCTGCCTTACGGCCCACATGCATGAAGCTCTAATTAGCAGACGGTCATGTGAAGAAACCCTTAGGAATATTAGAAAAGATCAAATTACCCACCTGTGGAGTTGAATTTGAACACAAATTAGCCATCCGTAAGTTTGAAAAGGATAACAATTACGAAATGAAATTAGGATGACCTTTCATGAGACAAATTCGGATAGTGCAAGACTGGGGACGAGATTCATTATACCTGCGACATCAAGGAAATACTACCAAGATAAACTTGCATACATTTTTATATAGAGATGTAACCCCATTACAGTGGAATCCCATACACAAGGAGGAAGATGACCTATCTATTCGTAGCGCTGGATCAAGCGATCAATCATGGATGCATGAGGACGCCCAATTATGGATGTGCAAAGAAGCCAAGAAGGAGGACAATAAAAAGCAGCTATGGCCAATAGGACATCCTAACTACTGACCTGTAGAGGACCCAAGGTATATGCCTCAAATCTTTCCTAACGAAACCTTTGAGCCGCATGGATGGATGGAAATCTTAGCCACCTTGGATGTATGTGTGAATGAGGAAGTTCTAACTATGAACGAGTGCATAGACAAAGAAGGCTATGATGTAAATTTGTACGTGGTTGTCCTTCAAGAAGTAGAAGTAGGGGAAATCTTAGAAAAAGAGTGGAAAGAGGAATATGAGAGTATAGAAATGGAACTAGAATTTGATTAAGAAGAAAGCTATCTAGACACCATTCAAACCAAAGATAAGCAGGAACTGACCAAGATCTTGGCAATAGAAGCCGCCCCCATAGTACAAGAGCAAGAGGAAAGCATGAGTAAAATCGGACCAAATCTGGATCTTTTTGAGGTTCCGGAGCATTTTAAAAGGTACGAAGTAGAAGAGAGAAAGATAGCCATCCAAATGCCTAAGAGAGAGGCTAGAGAAGGAGAAGCGTACGATAACAAAGAGCAAACAAAAAAGATCATAGTAACAGTGGAAGATGGAGAAGAAAGATGTACATACATAGGTAAAGATGTGTCAACTGAGGAGGAAGAAGAATTAATACAATTGATCTGAGAATATCGAGATGTATTCGCATGGACGTATAAGGATCTCAAGGGTTTGGAACCCTCGATTTGCTCTCATAGAATACCAATGACGGCGGAGGCAAAACCATCAAAACAACGCCCTTATACATACAATGAGGTCTATGCTGCTAAAATTAAAGAAGAAATAGAAAAACTACTAGCGGCAAGATTCATATATGAAATAGAACACGCGGACTGGGTATCACCACTAGTGGTTGTGCCTAAGAAGAATGGAAAACTCAGAGTATGCATTAACCTGAAAAAAGTGAATGCAGCCACGATTCACGATAGCTACCCTTTACCCATCACTGATCATCTATTGGAAAGAGTTGCAGGAAAAGAAGTCTATAGCTTCTTAAATGGATTCTCTGGATACAACCAAGTAGCTATTGCTATTGAGGATCAACATAAGACCGCATTCGCGACTGAATTGGGAGTCTATGCTTTCCGAGTGATGCCTTTTGGACTCACTAATGCACCTGCTACTTTCCAATGATTGATGTGTCATGTTTTCAAAGAATTCCTGAAGAAGAGCATGGAAGTGTATGTAGATGACATATGTACATATTCAAATTAAAGACAAGACCACATTTGTGAACTATGGAAGATATTTAATAAATGCCGACAATATAGAGTTTGCCTGAACCCAGAGAAGTGTGTCTTCATGGTAAGACAAGGGAAGATCTTAGGACACATAGTCTCTAGAAATGGAATATCCATAGATGAAGACAAGATTAAGGTAATTTTGGAGCTTTCTAGACCTAAGAATGCGAAAGAGGTGCAAGCATTTATGGGACATTGTGGATACTACCGTCGATTTATCCACATGTATGCCATAATCGCCAAACCCTTGTATGGACTTTTGACTCAATTCACATGAACACAGGAATGCGAGAAGGCATTCAATGAGTTAAAGAAGCGGCTTAGCACAACCCCAATTCTAAAACACCGAATTGGAACAAACCTTTTCATATTCATGTGGACGCTTCTAATTACACAATAGGATGTATCTTAGCCCAACCAAAAGATGAAGGAAAGTTAGATCACCCAATTGACTATGCGAGTAGACAACTAAATCAAGTTGAGAGGAACTATACAACTACGGAGCGAGAGGGATTAGGAATGGTCTATGCGGTGAAAAAATTTAGACACTATCTCTTAGTCAACAAGTTCAAGTTCTTCATAGACCATCAGTCATTATTGTACTTAGTCAATAGTAACACAGGAAGACTGGTAAGATGGTTTCTACTATTGATGGAGTTCGACTTCAAAGTAATAGTGAAAAAGGGAAATACACATGTAAGAGCAGATCACCTCTCTAGGTTAACACACGGAGAACCACCAAGTGGAGTACCAGACAAATTGCTAGACACTTATTTGTTTAATGTGGAAGTGTGTCCAAGGTGGGAAGAGAAACTAATTCCGATACTCACTCATGGTCCACAACACTCAATCAATAAAGAGAGTAAAAAGGAAACTCTATAGTCAAGGAATTTGCACATTATTGCGGGAAGTGTGTACTATAAGGAACTAATGGCGTACTGTTAAGATGTGTTGAGGAGGATGAGCAAAGGATGCTGATTGAACAAGCTCATGTGAACAAATGGAGGACACACAAAGGGACTTATTGGGGAATTAAAACGATTAGGAGTATACTGGCTTGACATGCCTAAGGATGTCCATGACTATGTGAGTGGCTGCGCAGAATGCCAGGAGACTATCCCCGAGGATCATACATCCATACCTTTCTCAACGATAGCACCCAATTGGAGAAAAACGTTGGTGAAATTCCTGAAGACAAGGGAACATGAGGAAGGAGTTAGCTTGGCAAGAAAACGATCCCTAGAAGAAATGAGTAAGGATTACGTACTCATGGGAAGACACTTGTTTAGGAGAGGAAAAGACAACCAATTACGACTATGTGTGCATGAAGGAGAATATTTACCCGTATTAGAGATGGCACACGTAGGTGCGACTGGAGGTCATTTCTCAACCGAGAGAACCGTGAAAATGATCCTCTTTGTGGGCTTGTGGTGGCCAACTTTACATATGGATGCGGAGACATATGTACGAAGCTGCGAGACATGCCAAAGGGCTAAATACCTGATTCGGAGAGATGACATGCCATTGAGACCTATGGTTTGTGCCAGAGCCTTTTCTAAATGGGGTATTGATTTCATAGGACCCATTAACCCACCGGCCAAAGGGTCACATGCCGAATATATCATAGTAGCCACGGATTATTTGACAAAACGGGTAGAGACAAAGGCTACTTGAAAAAACGATGCTCAAACCACTGCTAAGTTTCTTTTTTAGCACAGATTCACTTGTTTCGGATTACCAATTGAGATTGTGAGTGATCGAGGAACGCACTTCATTAATGAAGTGATAGAGTCTCTAATGAATGAGTTTTTAGTGATTCATAAAAAATAAGCCCCATACCACCCCCAAGCCAATGGTCAAGCGGAAAGTTCCAATAAGGTGTTATGCACAGTATTGACAAAGATTGTCAATAATGGGAGGTCTGACTGGGACAAACAATTGCATCATGCAATTTGGGCCTTCCGAGTCGCGTACAAGACTCCCATTGGAGCTACCCCTTTCAATCTAGTATACGGATAGAACACAATTCTACCAATTGATTTTTTGATACCCACTTTGAGAGTAGCCCAGCAGCAAGAATGGATCGGGCATGAATTATCCCAACAACTAGACCAAATCGAGAAGCTGCATGAAACTCGGTTGCAGGCTATCGCAGGAATCTATGCTGCCAAGAGAAGCCAAAAGGCCTATTATGATGCACACATAAAAGACAAAGGACTAAAAGAAGGAGACCTAGTCCTGGTCTACACCTTGAAGCAACATGCTAAGAAGTTACAAAAATGCCGATATGGACCTCTAATCATTAATAGGATCTGGACGAGTGGAGCAGTTAATCTAGCCACTCTGGATGGGGATATTCTTCCTAACTACATAAGTGGATGTAGAGTGAAACGGCTTATGGATCCATTCACGGATCAAATGTTAGCACGTCTCGTAGGTGCGCAAAATAGGAAGAAAGAGGAAGAGAGGATTAGAGAGGAGGCATGACAAGAAGCCTTGGAACGTATTAAGAAACGGAAAGAGTGGATTAGAGAAAGAGACAAATGGTACTTACTAGGTGAAGAGCCTATTCCCATGGCCAACTATCAAGTTCATCATTCCAATGGGCAGAATCATCGCATATCTAAACCCTACCTAAACCTAGGGATTGGCAAGACAGAGTACCAATTGATAGATGCTTTAATAGATTCAGGAGCAACACTTAGTTGTGTGTGGAATACAATCCTCATGCCCCTCCACGAAAATATCACACCTACTAAGGCACATATGATAGGTATCAGAGGTCAAGTCATAGAATGCATTGGAGAAACTACTGTGTCCCTCCACCTAGGAAATTCCTCCATGGAACAACGAGTCTTAGTGTGTAAAGATGAGGACCTCATAGAGAATCTAATACTAGGGCAAGAATGGATAATCGAGAATGAAGTGAGTATTCATCTAGCTCAAGGATACATCTCCGCCAAAGTGGGACACAAAGAAATCTTTAGCATTTTAGAAGAGAAACCATCTCATGGACCAAGCATCTTCGAGAATGCTAAGCACAGTACTGAGAAGGACATAGCACCTGAACCCATCAATGAGCTGCAAGAAAGACAACCAAAGGTAGATCATATTTTAAGCACCAAAGGGACAGAGGAGGAAGCACGTTCACTCCATGCAAATCATAAAAAAACAAAAATAGAACCAACCAAAGCCACACTAAAATCATCAACATGGAATTCTATCGGTAGAGTTCCACAATACAGACATCCTAACCTGAAATGGGTTTGCAAGGACCAAATGAATGGATCAGGGGGAGCAACACAAACACAAGTCAATCCTAATCAAAAGGTGTAGACGAATACGAATTCCTCATCACAAAGACCAGAATCAAAGGATCTGCTGAGAGTTTGGCTCTGTTAGACGGCCGCCGAAAAAGGACAAATGTACTAGGACAGGCGTCTTAAATGTAAAAGAACCTTTCGGGAAATGCGCAGGTAACTAAAGATTCGCGCACCCTTGTAAAAAATCTTCTATATAAGGCAATGAGAAAAGAGTGGCCGAGAGCCCGTTTGAGGAAGTATAAGCGTATTGTTTGAAGTGTGTAGGTCGTTGAGAGATTGAACTCTACTCTGTTCTGTTCTATTCTGTGCTCCGTCTAGTCGTTTATTCGCACCGTAGTGCAGAGTTACGAATCGGTTGTATTGCGTTACGAATCTGTTCTGTAATGGTTGAGTGTGTCTCTGAGTGTTATCAAGTTGCAGTGTGTTGTTTGTCAGTTCTTCAGCAGAACAAGGGAATGTGAAAAGTAGTCCCCAACTGTTTGCTTGTTAACATTTTCTGTAAGTGACCGAATTTGATACAGTAGTCTATGTTCACTGTTGATTCCGATCACAAGAAGACTAGTATCTGTAATGGTCTGAAGGTGAGTAGGACACTGATAAGTCTGTGACTAGTCGATTGTTATTAGAAGATTTGTTGTTCGAGTTTGGCATACGGTGAGTTCTCATAACTTCAAGGTATAGATGTCTGTTTGGTATACCTGTCTGTTCTGAAGAAGTGCGTATTAGGTGATCTACATTTACTGAAGTATATTATTCTATTGGATACAAGTAACTGGACTACTGCTCAGATCGCTATAGCAGGATCAGTTCAGAAGTTCTAAGTCCAGCACACCGAACAGTTATCAGTTGTTCAGAATTGAGTACTGAGCTAAGAGAGAGAGAGAGAGAGAGAAAGAGAGAGAGAGAGCATTTATGCTTGTGTACGAAGCTGGGAAAATAGTATAGGGCCTCTGTCTAATAGACCCCTACCACTGCCAAGAACCCACGTGGCTAAGAGTTAAGGTACTTTTAATTATCACGGTAGTATTGATCAGATCAACCAGTTAACCTGTACACGGAAGAATGGAGAGTCGGGTATGCCCAACATTCTAAAGTATTCGAAGTATGAAATCAGAGTCTGTAGCCGTCCAACGGCTAACATTTGGCGCCGTCTGTGGGAAGGTGGCATTAGAGTGCCAGCTGTTTGTCAAAAGCAAACATTCAGTTAACATTCGATTAACTAGCAGTAGCAACAGACCCGGATTGTTGCAAACTGCTCAGATAGTGTTACTGTGCAATGATACATGCCGGTTACTCGGTCTGGCGAAACATATCCTAAGAACCGTAAGGCTGAAGCACGTAAAGCGCTAAAGACAGCCTCGAAAGAAGAAGGTATAATTCGATCTGACCCAGTGGTCAAGCAAATTGAGAACGTTACGATTGATTCCGGTCATATTCCAGTGGAACGATCAACGCCTCTAGTACATTCTAGTGCTACTTCGACCCAGCCTATCGAAGATATAGTAATTCGAGAATCTACCAAGACGCCGTTAGAAACCAGTCTAGCAATTTTGAATAAAGACTCAGAGTTATATACAATCAGAAACACTCTAGGAAAAGAGATTGGTAAAAGTGAAAAAACACTGCATTCTGGCAAAATTTCGGTTCATTCCGGTGATATTCCGGTGATAGAATCACCAACTGTCGGCCAAGGGTTCGCATTTTTTGCGGAATCCTCAGCCCAACCAGCGTGCTTGGAAGAAAGATTTCGGATATTGGATATCCAAAAGGAAGGAAAACTCTTCGAAGCAGAAATCCGACGCATTCTAAGTAAAAACAGCACACCGAAAGGCACGCCATCCGGCGATACAAGTTCCGATAGTTCAACCAATCAACCTCAAGATACAGAAGGAAGGCCTAATACACTCACAATGAACGGACAACAACAACAACAATAGTTATGTCAACCAAGGCCGCCTCCAACAGGAGTAACATACACGAAATTTGGTGGATTCCCAGGAGATGATCCGGATGCTCACGTACGCACCTTCGAGATAAGTTATGCAGTTCTTAACCATCCACCGGATCAGGCGTATAAGGCCATTGTTTTTCAATCCACACTGGTTAATGAAGCAGCTAGATGGCTTACGGAATACGATATTAATCATTTCGGTACCTATGATGCAGTACGAGACGCTTTTCTGCAACGATTCAGGCTAAAGAAGAATCCCGCCGAAATCTTTGATTATTTACAAAACAACCGACAGAAGGCAAATCAGACTGTCCACGAGTATGCTACACTCTTTAGAACACACTTGCGGCAGATACCACAAGCCCACGCTAACTTACCTGATGATGTCATCACTCAGTGGTTCATCAATAGCTTAACCCCACAATTCAAACAGATCATGATCATAAGGTATGTCGGAGCTATGACGCTGGATGCAGTCATTGCCATGGATCTACAACTGGAATCCAAGGTCGATGGATTTACAGAAGATCTGGAGTGGTTAAAAACAAACAAAACTATGGCTGAAGACATAACCAGACAAGTATACTGTATCACATGCAAAAATTCAGGTCATACTAGTGCCAATTGTGCACTAAATCAAACGTTTTGCGCTATCTGCAACACTGTCGGACACACCACCGGAAACTGTGTTTACAATGCCAGAATACAGGGAACAGCAACGGTCAATGCAGTTATACAAGAACATGGACAGCCAGCGAATCACTATGTGCCTCCGCAATTGAGAAACAATCAACCGCAAGGATATCGGAACTACCGAGGACAGAGGAACAACAATTTTAATGCAAACCGCTGGCAGAACGGACCACCACCGGAAAATCCCAATCTACCACCACCACGCTGTCATTTTTGCGGCGAATTCGGACACATTAGAAGATTTTGCAAAGATGCAGCTGAGTATGATCAAAGGAAGAAGGAGCGACAAAACCCAATGGCCAACATGGTACAAATCACACCAGTAGAAACACAGACTGCTACAGTCCAGACCCGATCCGGTAAACAACTGCAGTCGGCAACAGAAATATTCGAACCTGGGATACGAGAACAACATAGGATGTATGACAAGGCTAGTCACTGGACCGCAACAGAACCACCAGTGTTCCCATAACCTATCCCGGTGACTCAGGCTTCGTCAACAAAGGAAGGAACGCAACAAAAGGAAGCAACAGCGGAGCCATCATCAGAAGTAGACATAACAACAGATACTTCTGCATCAGCGGAGACCTCAAGTTCAAAGGAGCAGGACAACCAATCTCAACAGGCCTAGGAAATTTTATCCAAGGTGTCTATCACTTTGCCTCTAGGCCAACTTCTGGCATTAGTACCTGGGATTCGACAATAGTTCCAGCAACAGTTCAGTCCGGTGCCTTCTTGTATTCCGACAACAGCAACAGTTCAACCAGAACCTGATTCTACTGTCGATCATTCAGTTCCCTTGATTACAGTATGGTATAAGAATCATAAAATTACGCAGGTATTGATTGATGGAGGCTCTGGTGTTAACATTGCGACTGCAGCCATATGCAAAAGGTTAGGATGGACCGAAATCGAACCAGTTCAATTTTTTGTCAGAATGGCAGATCAATCTAGAGTCCATCCCGTAGGACTTGTGCGGAATGTACCCATTACTTTACAAGGTACGACCTTCAAAATGAAGTTTGTTATACTAGATCTGCCGGAATCCACTTTGGATTACAACCTTCTGTTCGGCCGACCTTGGCTGAAGCATGCGAAGGTAATACAGGACTGGTCTGCACAAGAGCTTACGTTCAAAGATGCCAACCGTAGATATGTGGTAAAATTAGATGCTATACAACCTTGCGAACTTCACGCCAGACCATATTTTGCTGAACCAGTCCACATGTTAGATGGACTATCAGATGATGAAGAAGAGGAATTTCTGAAGAATAACGTTGATTTAATGTTTGTAGGAACTATTGATCTACAGTCTGTTATAGATAACTGGAACACTTCAGTTTGTACAATCGTACCTATCACCGAAAAAGCTAAGCAGGAAGATACTGTCCCAACACATGACGATGAATTACAATCGTTGTTCAAGTCAACAGACGATACAAAGAAACCGCAACAGTTTTACGTCCCCGAAGACCAGTTGACCACGTACAATCTAGGAGACGAAAATCATCCGCGACCTGTAAAGATAAGGCAAAACTTATCGGAATCATTTAGAGCTGACTTGATTCGACTTCTTCGCGAATTCTCAGACATCTTTGCATGGGATTACAAAGATATGAAAGGATTAGATCCGCGCATCTATCAGCATAGAGTCATGTTGAAGCCTGAAGCTAAACCGAACAAACAGCCCGGCTATCGGATGAATCCCAATTATGCATCACAGGTAAAAGCCGAACTTGATAGATTATTAAAAGTCGGATTCATCGTACCAGTAGAACATGCTGAATGGATTTCACCAATTGTGATCGTGCCAAAGAAAAATAAGCAACTACGAATTTGTGTAGACTACCAAAAATTAAACGCAGTAACAATACCGGATCCTTTCTCGATCCCCTTTTTGGATACAATGCTCGATAGGGTAGCAGGTCATGAAATGTATTCATTCTTAGACGGATACAGTGGTTACAATCAGGTTAGAATGGCCGAAGCGGATATACCGAAAAACTTCATTCATTACCAATTGGGGTGTCTTTGCTTGTACGGTAATGTGGTTTGGATTGAGAAACGCACCAAGCACATTTCAAAGATGCATGCAGGAGATTTTTTCTCCTTATCTTACTTCATTTATGCAAGTATACCTCGATGATTTTTCAATTTTTGGTAAGCTGATAGCACACCTGTTCCATTTACGGTGCTGCTTTCAGAAACGCACAGAATATAGATTTTGTCTTAACCCAAACAAATCTGTGTTTGCGGTTTCATGTGGCAAACTACTTGGTCATATTGTATCTGCCCAAGGTATCCGAGTAGACCCAGATAAGATTTCGGCAATTTTAGAAGCCCTAGTACCCGCTACTCCAAAAGAAGTAATGCGTTTCATGGGTCAAGTATGGTGGCATGGCAGACACTTACGGTGGCTTGCTCATCTGGCTGTACCACTGAACAAGCTAATCACAAAAGCTCCCCGACAGTTCGAATGGACTCAAGAATGCCAAACTACATTTGATCGACTCAAGTATTTATTGACGCAGGCCCCAATCTTACAACCACCGGACTGGGACAATCCGTTCCATGTTTTTGTCGACGCTTCAGATATTGCGATTGGTCGTATTCTGATGCAGCAAACACATAAGTGGTTTCGCCCCGTTTATTATGCCAGCAGAAGGCTTGCACCTGCAGAAAAGAACTATTCTACCAACGAAAGAGAATGTCTAGGATTAATTTACTCCATCAAAAAATTCAGACATTATCTACTAGGCCGGAAATTCACCTTCCATGTGGATCATGCTGCCCTCGTCTATCTAGTAAGACAACAGCATTTAGGCGGACGATTAGCACGATGGGTGCTACTCTTGCAGGAATTCGACTATGAAGTCATCCACCGACCCGAAAATGCACATGCCTTAGCAGATTTCTTATCTCGCCTAGATTCAGGTGAAGCCCCGATAGGCATAGATGACACGACTCCAGCGATCTATAGTTCTGAGCCACTGATTGATGAGACTGCGGAATCACAAGCACCACCTACATATTACGATCAGATTCTAACTTTTCTCACCGAAGGATGCTTTCCATCCGAGAGACAGCCAAGGCAGTTCGAAGGAAAATTGCAGTCTTTAGTCGCCGATTTCGGTTAGTTGCCGGAGAACTATATTATGTAGATCACACCGGAATCCTACTTCGCTGTGTCCCTCTGCATGAAATTAACTCAGTCATGACGATGGCTCACTCGACCCCTACTGGTGGTCACTTTGCCACAGATTTGACTCACCGGAAAATTCTGCAAGGAGGTCTCTGGTGGCCAACTATGTATAGAGATGTGGCCCAATTTGTCAAACACTGCGATAACTGTCAAAGGTCTGGACAACCGCTGCAACGGAACTTCTTTCCCTTGCAGCCAGTCATGCCATTAGAACCATTTCAGAAATGGGGATTAGATTTTATCGGTCCCATCACACCTCCAGCAGTCTTCACTAACAACAGATACATACTAACCTGTACAGACTACGCAACGAGATGGGTAGAAGCTTGGGCTTTACGGTCTGCTACAGCGGTTGCAGTAGCAAAGTGTCTGCTGAATGATGTCTTTCCACGTTTTGGCTTACCACTAGAAATTGTCTCAGATCAAGGTACTCACTTTGTAAATCAATTAATGAAGCTACTCACCCAATCCTTCCAGGTGACACACAAACTCAGCTCTCCGTATTACCCTCGTGCCAATGGTTTGGCCGAAAGTACAAACAAATCACTATTGAATATCCTCCGAAAACTGATCATGGAAGCACCGGAAAGATGGGATCAACTACTACCTACAGTATTATGGGCATACCGAACTACAAATAAGGTAACAACAGGCTTGACACCTTTCAAACTAGCTTATGGCTTAGAAGCAATAGCACCCATGGAAGTAGTCATCCCAAGTCTGCGTGTAGCAATGACTCAGAAGATGCTATCGGAAGATTCGCTGACAGCACGAATGGACGCACTCAGAGAACTTGATGAGCACCGATGGCTCAGCTTTTTAACCATGCACGAAGTACAACTAAGGCAAGCCAAGACACACGATCGATATTTGAAGACTCCAATCTTTTCGGTAGGTCAGCTTGTACTCTTCTATAACGCAAAGTCAGATAGAGCAGTAGGAAAGTTCAAACTACGATGGTTCGGCCCTTTTAAGATCTCAGAACAAATCGGTCCGGCAACTTTTCAGTTGACTACATTGACCGGAAAGCCACTCCCAAAAGTAATCAATGGGTCAAAGCTGCGGCCATATCATCACGCCACTAGCCCGCATTAAATTTTTCGGCGGTGGACCGCGTTTTGTTTAATCTTTTTCTTTCTCTTTATAAATAGCCGTGTTTTGTAAAATCTTTATGTGACCAGCCGCCCCCTTACCAGTCACTCGAGTACGCACGCCTGCATAAAAACAAGCATCATTCCCGCACTGCACAATGATACCCAACCCCTTTTTCCTCCCCACCGTGTTGTTCCTACTTAACTCTGTCGACAGCGCCGAAAAATGCTATTGTGTTGTATGTTAGTATTCTGAGCACTCGTGCATTCTGCATCCGTGTTCATAGTCTGTAATAGCAAACACCATGGAAGCGCTAGCCAACTACGCTGCCTTCCATGATGGTATCCCTACCGAGGTAGGAGAATACCTGCGCTACAGAGGGTTGGCCAACTTTGTTGAGTTGCCTTGGCACTCAGTGGAAGCCCATCCCTTCTTCGCGCAAATCGTCACTGCCATTGCTCAGTCCCCCGCCACCGAACGCCAATGGGTCTTCCTCTCGCTCCCTTCGCGAACCGTCATCACCTTCCAAGCGTTCTCTGAAGCCTTCCGCCTCTCCCCGCAAGGCCGAGAAAATGGCCCTAGTATCCCCCTCACCCGCATGACCGAACTGTTTCCCCGATCTTCCTCCAACGAATACGCTATTCTCTACCGTCCTGAACCCGAACGATCTGCCCTGCAATTCTTAGTCGCCATACTCAATCTTCAGAAGCGCACCTACGGCATCTCACGCCCTTTTTATTCTGCCATAGATTTAGCTGCCCGAGAACCAGTCAATTTTGCCTCCTATTTTTTTCATCGAATCCACAAAGAGTGCGTAGCTATAGTGAAGCAACTCCAAAAGGGAACCACCCCGTGCTCTCGCCTTCCCCATGTCATATCATTCCTCTTCCCAGCCATCCTTGCCGCACAACCACCACCCCAAGGTCCCGTACTTAGGCACGAAGAATCAGTCCAACCACTCGACGACGATGAAGAAGAAGATGAGGAGATCAACCAACTCTTCCGCAATAAGAGAATCCGGATCAGCTCCTCAGAAAGCGAAGCACAAGGATCCGCCAGAAAGGATCAGGACACCCGAAACGAAGAACAAGAAGAGACCTTCCACGACACAGCCACTTCCATCCACAACGAATCATCGGCCAATCACCATGACCAGCAGAATCACACAGAAGTAGAACCAGTCTCAACCGAAGAAGCATCAGAATGACGAGAAGACGAACAGCAAGTGGCCAACAGCGCACTCAACACCCTGCTGAAGGCCGTAGAATCCACCATCGCCCACAATACAGGTGAACACAAACCCATCCATCAGGTAACTCACCCTGCATCCCCTGGTCCTCAATCCCCACCAGTCAACCCTCTTCCCTCACCAATTTCCGAATCCTCTTCATCCTCCCCCAATTATTCACCCCCGACATCCCCCCAAATCCATACCCAAACCTCGGCGCCACCACCACACCCACTTCTCCTTCCCTCCATTCCGATCTTTTCCGAACTGGCCGCCATGGGCCAAATGCTCATTACCCTTTCACAACAACTTCCGGTACAGCTGAGTGAAGTCACGAACACGATTCGGCAAGATCTATAGCACAAAGTCGACCTCCTGGAAGCCGACATCATCCATCTCCAAGAAGAAGTCGATGCAGTAAAAGCAGAGAATCATCAATTACAGACGCAATTAGCAGACCTCCAAGCACAGTTTTCAGCACAACAGGCCTTGATACAACAAAGGGATGCAGCACTAGAGCAGCTTGCCGCCAAAGACCAGCTATTACACGCAACACACGAAGAAATCCGGGAATTGAAGACCGCACTCCAAGAAAAAGAAGACATCATCTCATCCGTCGAGGAATTGGTCGAAGAAACGAAGGCCCAATTGCAGGAAACCATCCAAAAAAATCATGACCAACAGAGAGAAGCAGAACAAGTCAAAGACGAGCTACGAAGAGCCCAGGAATGTTTGGACGAGGTGAACAAAATGTTGAGACACCAATTAACCAGGGAAGCCAAATACCAAAAAGATCTAGCAAATGCTCGCAGAGAACGGGATGCCTACTCCAAAACGATCGAATTTCAGAACCAGCAACTCGAGCGACTAGGTAACCAATTGCGAAATCAGAAGGATCGAGTCACGGATATGCAACAGAAAGTCACCGAAATGAAGATATCCCGGGACGCTGCATTATCCAATGAGTTTTATTTACAAGAGGCCTTCTTACAGACCCAGACCGAAATTTTGTTAACCCAAGCCATAGCTCTTAGCTCCGTTACAATGGACGCTCAGTTATTAGAACCGATTACTCTAGTTCAGATGATAGAAACCATTAAAAAGAAAATTACCCGAACATTTAGGCTCGCCCGAAGCATGTATCTAGAAGGTCTCGTAGCAGAACCATAAGAACCTGCGGGTTCGAGTCCACTGTGCGTGCCAGTGTTAGACGGCCGCTGAAAAAGGACAAATGTACTAGGATAGGCGTCTTAAATGTAAAAGAACCTTTCAGGAAACGCGCAGGTAACTAAAGATTCGCGCACCCTTGTAAAAAATCTTCTATATAAGGCAATGAGAAAAGAGTGGCCGAGAGCCCGTTTGAGGAAGTATAAGCGTACTGTTTGAAGTGTGTAGATCGTTGAGAGATTGAACTCTACTCTGTTCTGTTCTGTTCTGTGCTCCGTCTAGTCGTTTATTCGCACCGTAGTGCAGAGTTACGAATCGGTTGTATTGCGTTACGAATCTGTTCAGTAATGGTTGAGTGTGTCTCTGAGTGTTATCAAGTTGCAGTGTGTTGTTTGTCAGTTCTTCGACGGAACAAGGGAATGTGAAAAGTAGTCTCGAACTGTTTGCTTATTAACATTTTCTATAAGTGACCGAATTCGATACAGTAGTCTATGTTCACTGTTGATTCCGATCACAAGAAGACTAGTATCTGTAATGGTCTGAAGGTGAGTAGGACACTGATAAGTCTGTGACTAGTCGATTGTTATTAGGAGATTTTTTGTTCGAGTTTGGCATACGGTGAGTTCTCATAACTTCAAGGTATAGATGTCTGTTTTGTATACCTGTCTGTTCTCAAGAAGTGCGTATTAGGTGATCTACATTTACTGAAGTATATTATTCTATTGGATACAAGTAACCGGACTACTGCTCAGATCGCTATAGCAGGATCAGTTAGGAAGTTCTAAGTCCAGTACACCGAACAGTTATCAGTTGTTCAAAATTGAGTATTGAGCTAAGAGAGAGAGAGAGAGAGAGAAATAGAGAGAGAGAGAGAGATCATTTATGCTTGTGTACGAAGCTGGGAAAATAGTACAGGGCCTCTATCTAACAGACCCCTACCACTCCCAAGAACCCACGTGGCTAAGAGTTAAGGTACTTTTAATTATCACGGTAGTATTGATCAGATCAACCAGTTAACCTGTACACGAAAGAATGGAGAGTCGGGTATGCCCAACATTCTAAAGTATTTGAAGTCTGAAATCAGAGTCTGTAGCCGCCCAACGGCTAACATTAACAGCTCCCAAAGTCATTAGTAGCGGCAAAAAGGAACCACCGACAAATATGGATTCCAAAGAATGTTCGACAAGTAGTAGGACGGGAAATCGACAACCAAAAAGAAACAGCCTATCGACGAGCCAGCAGTGTGAGACCCAACAAGACCAAACAAGTACATCGGGAAAGCAAGATTGTAGCTAAGAAGACGTTGGTGATTCAGGTTGCCACATCAAGGAAAAGGCGACATGATGAGAGGACGAGAGCTCATACTTCAATGCTCCAATGGACATGGAAACCAAAAAAAGTGCATGAACCAGAACAAGAGAACCACCACGCTCCCAATTGCACTCATGAAGTATCGAATGCACCTAAAGTATGCATAATATGGCCACATTATGAGGCAAGGCATTTGGCACTTGATGTACATAATAAAATTAGTGGTGCACATTCTCCAATGGGGAATAGGTCATAACTTCAACTTCCTTAGGAATGAACGTACTCTGTAAATAAATAAATGCTTCGGCTATACTAATCCTTGTCTTCTTTCAGAAAAGAAAACAAAAATATGTGGTAAGAGATCTTACTCATGCAAGCAGGGAGAACGGAATGATGAAACGAATAGCATGTCACTACAATACACAGCACCATTGCTATATCTCCTATTGAAGCTAATGCTCTATTCATTACAAGTGCAGATGGCCTCCGAAGATTCTGAAGCAACTATTCAGGAAGAAGTATTGGAATTTGCTTTACAAAGCGTAACTAAAGCAAAGGGACACTGGTTTAGAGAAGAGCAATCGACTGGGAAGTATCTCTTCCTTGTGACCATCAAAATCATGGATAGCGATCATCAGTTCCCGGTTATGTCCCAAGATTTTAAAGTGGTGCATGAGCTTCCGTCTACCATTGACATCCTGAAGAAAGTGGGTATACACAAATATTTTGAATTGTCGATCTACAAGCCCGACTTTCAAAGGTGCACACAAGTTATGAATACATTACAGCCAGCACTACATGACCCATTGGTGCCAGAGGCCAGAGTCATGGATGCAGTAGGTGAATGGGTCGTGATTCAGTTTACACATGATTTAATCAAGGAAGCTTTTGGATGGGAGAAGGATGGAACTACTGTATTGAAAGAAGAAAGTCGAGGGGCAAAGACCAGGACCTTCAGTGACATCAATCGAATTGACATAGAAGAGGAAGTACGACTAATTCATCAGCACTTCTGTTTCCCTAACATGCATCGATACACTGCTCCTCAGAAGATCATCGTCCAACTACTATCACACGCTATCAAACAAATTGGAATTCAAATTAATCTGACTCCATACATACAGGAACGACTATTCGAGGCAAAGAAGCAATAGAATCACAAGAAGTTCTTGAACGGCAGTGTAGCTCTGACCATATTGATCTATCATGCTTTAGGTATTAGAGAGCACCTCCAAGAAATGCCCTCATCGACAACCATGGCTAAATATGCCAAGGTCGCCACAGTCCCAAGAAAGAAAAAAGGAGTCAAGATTGTCGAGGAGGTAGAAACTAGCTCTCAACCCAAAATGAGAGGTACAAAGAGATTAAGGGAAGTAATGCAAGTAGAAGCTGAAGTTCCAGATACAAAAAGGACACACGTGCTCCCAAAGACAAGAATTGAGGAGCACAGACCAATTACAGAAGAGGAATTAACAAAAGCCCCAGAAGACACACACCAATATACGAAAGGTCAAGTTAATCTACATGGGCACCATTATCAGTAGGCCCAACAAGACATGGAGGTAATTAAGAGGTTAACCAAGGTACATTGATATAGAGAATTAGGGTTGGTCAATTCAAGCTCCTCTTCAGATACACACGAAGAGCCTGACACCTCCCTATTAAATACGGACATTTGAAGTGAATCCAAAGATGATGGACAATGGGAAGAATTAAATGAAGTAAACTACAATGCAGAAGAAGAGGGCATGAAGGTGAATGGCACCCCCATTAACCCTAATCAAGACACGGCAGGCAAAGAGCTACCCCAAGAAGGAATCCATTTCATCAAAATAAATGAGACCTCAACCATTCAAATCCAAGAGACTAAGCTTACGGGAGAAGGTTTATTCAAGAATCCAAAGGAAGAACCAAAAGAAGCTACGGTGGAAGAATCAGAACCCTTCATTCCAATAAGGGTTGTGGCAGAACCCTCCCCCATGGATGTAACATTTCAAGGGAGTGCCACGAAAATTATCGATCTAAACAAAGAAAGAAAAGAACCAGAAGTCCAATTACAAATCAGACAACCACATAATGAGACTATCCAAGTGGAGCACGGAAAGGATGTACAAACAGGAGAAGCTCCAAGCATTCCAAAAACGTGGTTGAATGTTGATGTCGCTCAACTCAAGCCAGTAGTTCAACATATGATCAAAACTGCCATGGATACACAACAATTGATGCTTGAGGCTGATGCTGACTATGATAAAGCGATGCAAGAAAAGCATGAACTTCGAGAAATAGGTAAGAACCTTTCAGTCCAAATAAGTTTAGCACACGAAAAAATAACACTTAAAGAGAACGAAGTTCACGAGGCTAAGCAGCAATGCAAAACAATGGAGACAGAAAATGAAAAATTAAAAGAACAACTACATGAGTTACAAAAGAGATATGATGGAGCGAGGCCGAGAAGACGCGGATAAATGCAAGAAGCAAAATATTGGAATCACAAATAAAGGTATACATGGATGAGGCAGAGAACTTAAGGAACAGGAACAAGGAGCTGATGACAACTCTCCTGAGTAATCAACCTATAGAGGCTCAAGAAGTACCAGAAACAAACTTAAAGGAAATGGAGGAAAAGATAGCTAGGTATGAAGATCAGCTCAAACAGGAGCAGGCAATCATTGCCGAATGGGAGAAAAGATACATGGATGATACCACGGCTCTAAGGACAGGGTGGAAAAAGGCCGAGAATAGATATATGGCGCAATGTAAAGAAGACATTGATCAACTCGCTGTCGTGGCAGAAGAAATCCAAAAGAATAAGGAAACGATTTCTAAGGCCAATGAAGAAATCAAGCAAAAGGATGAGGTGATAAAGCAGCTACAAGAGGGGCTACAGCAGTAGGCAACAGAGGGGACACCATTAGTTCCAAAATCCACAGCGGCTACTGAGGAGATTGAGTACGTCCTCTCTCTCTCCCCTTACATCATTTGCCGATAAGGGAGGAAATGGACATCCAATCTGAACGTTATCATCAGGATATTGCAGAACTGAGCCGACATGAGAGGCCACTACTGGTGTCCCAGCTCACTGCAGAATTTGAAAATCAATTAATACCGATCATGAAGGAAGCTCAGATTGAAAGCAAAAATTTGGAACAAATATTGAAGCCATTTAATGTACCATATGGACTCCTTAAAGAGCAAACACGGCAATATATAAAGACCACGACAAATAAGGAGCCTGACAACAACCTCCAGCTCAGCAATAATACTTTCAACTATACTCAAGAAGAATTCGAAAGGGCTGATCCGATATCGAGGCGAAAACTTTTGGAAAAGAACTCTACACTGTGGGTACAATGGGAAGCATCGCCGTATGCACTTCAGGTGAATCCATCTTTTTCTCCAGTACCTCGCAGATGCTCCTGGTCGCATTTTTGGGAAGGACAGCGCCAGGGTAGCATAAATAATCAACTCAATTATCCGCTATTACCAAGTCCACCGCATAATTACCTACCAATGGAAGAATACATGGTGAAAACCATGGAATTTTGGATTGCTTGATATGCCACTGTACCGGATTTAGCAATCAAAATGACTAATAAGATTTTCAACATGCTATTTACAGTTATTAAAGTCTTCCAACATGCCAAATATACCTTTTTGAACTTCATCGGCATTACAAAGGGATCCAAAGCACTTATTTTTTATCTTTCCACTATCCCGAGCAGATTAACACTTATGTCATACTATTCACGGCTTATGTTCTTGCCAAGCACGTATATGCAGACTTTTGAAGAAGCATTTTTTATTGGCTTCTTTGAAATTGATTCAGAATTTTTTGTTAAAATGACTTCAAATCTTAATGCAAGACTGGTGGCTTATGAAACAAGCTTTTTTGCGGATCACCAACAAGCACCAGAGGATGGAGTGAAGTCAAGCCAGTGGAAAGAATTCATGATATGTCATGCCAATTTTCTTAATCAACGAGAGCAAGCTGCCATACAAACGTACTCATGTCGCCACAAAAAGCCTGTCGGGGACGACAGAGTTCAGGAGGAGGGACGTGTGGAAGGAGAATCAGGTAAGAAGAGAAGAAGAAGAAAATCAAAGACCAAAACTGCTCAGTAAAGAATGAAGATAATAAAGCTAAAGAACCACCATCTGCCCAAAGCCCCATAGGGGCACGCATCACGAAACAACGCCAAACACCCGGGTCCTAAGGAATGGAATTAAAGAATAATAACAACCAAGACATTTCATGGGAAGGACGGACCAGGGCCAGGAAGTATCCATGAAGAAGTGCAAGACAATACTTGGCAGGTAATACTCCTCCCGCTGATAGCGTGCGATGGCAAAAAATAAACAGGCTCAAAGCAATGCATTAGGTCAGATATGTGAAGGCAAAGACAAATCAGAAGACCAAAGGTTAGAAAGACGCAGAGGCTGAAAAGTTGAAGCGGGTGACTAAGAATACCATGTTCTTAGCCACTGATGGCATGCAAGGCTACCTGACTTAATATAGCAACGCAGATTTGTAATGTACGGAATACCAAGGGGCAAGCAGAAGCAAAGGACATACATTGGATAAGATAACCAATTGTCTGACAGTCCTTGATGCTTCTTCGATCACTGGGTGTGTGTATTCAGAAATCTTAGATGAGCTACAAACGCGAAGCAAAAGCCTGTCAAGGGACGACAGAGAGAAAGAGGGGGAGAGTGTTGCAGAGCAAAGAGGCACGAAAGGGGAGCCCCAAAATTTTCAAATTAATGGGCATATTTTTTTTCTTCAAGGTCTTAGAAAATCCCCTCAAGCCATGTAAATGCATGAAAGGAGTCCTCTAGATGCATAATCCCAAATCATTGTAATATATTTCTTGTAAAATAGTAGGAAAATGGAGATTAGTTAATAAAGTCACTTCTGTGAAAGGACCATTTTTAGGGCACATGTATATAAGTCACTTTGTGACTCTTTGTAGAGACTTTTTGCCATTGTGAAGAAGGAGAGCTCTTGATTTTTGAAATTTCTTCTTCCTTGCAGATTTTCATCTTCTCTTTGATCTTCTATGTGTGTGTGATGCTTGGAATGTGTGTGTAGGACTGTTGTCTACCCCTCCCCACTGTTTTTGAGCTATTGTAGTGTGTGTGTGAGCTAGTAGAAGTTGTGGAGTGAGTGTGGGTGTTTCCTGCCATTAACCATTTTGGTCATAACTTGAAGTATGGTTGTCAGAATTGAGTACCTCTAATAGATGCGTCTCATTGAGATCTTCAAAACGAACCCGCTATTGGCCATATTTGGAGTTCGGAGCTAGGAGAAATCCTCGATCTAGTGAAAAGTGTTGTAAGTGGTATCGCGACAGACACTTTCAGTATTTAAGTGAGTTAGAGAGGTGGATTAGTCTTTTCTCATGCATATAAGTTGAACCACTTCATTTTCCATCATGCGTGCTCACGTCCTCATACACTTGGTTAGGTCGGTTCATCCGATTGACATATAAGCGTGTGTCAATTCCCACTATACACACTTGTGTGGCAAATGAGATTTAGTCTCTTTGGCACAAGTCCCTAAGACTTCTTGACTTAGGTATACACATCCCTATTTATAATCATGGATGTAACCCATGCAATCTGAAGATATGTCACATAAATAGATCCATTGCCTCTCAAGATTCTACTGTCTCCTATGTGGCTATAAAATGAGTAAGATGTGAGGACTAGTATGATGACTATGCGCAAGTGACGGCACAAGTGCATGAGTGAGAAGCACACAAGCATGCACAAACATACACACATGAGCACACAAGGCAAGAGCAAAGAGACAAACAATGGAGTTCTTTGTATTACTCAAAAAGTCTCTTACAATAACTCAAAACTCTTACAAGCTAACCTCAAAAAATGAGCTCTCTAGCTTTTTTTATAGCTTCCTACTAGCTTTTGGCCCTGTCCAAACCTAGTGTTCGGTCGAGTTAAAAATTAGCTTCCAGGGCTTATTTGAGGGCTCAAACAGAGTCTAAAAATTATGCAAATTGTTACGTGGCTACTTTTAATACTCCTCAAGCTCGAGGACTCCTTGGCTTGCACAAAATGGAGTAGGGATAATGAAAAATGGTATTTACAATGGTGTGAAGTGACTAAAATCACTATTGGGGAAATATTTCTTCATGAAAAAGTATATTGCCTACTTGTCGGATTTGTGCCTGCTTAATCCTTCTCTTTTCTCTCACTCCCTTCATTGACTTCCCTGTCTCATAAGGCCTTGAACTCCTTGACTACTTCCAACACCCCCCTCTCTCACGTCCGTCGTCCTTGACAGACGCTTGTTGCTGGTAGTGCTTGATGTAATACTTGATGACGTATATGGCTAGGTGATGTTCTCGAATGTGTAATCCTCGAGACAAATCTATCATGAGATTATCCCAATCTATTGGACCTGGAATGTTTGGATGTCGCAAGCGTAACTGATCAACGTGTATGGCTTGTTCCACCACAAAGAGATGCAACAAATGTGTTGGTCTAGGAATAAAATTTTTGGAATGATATTCCCAAAACCCAATGCAGAATATTTCTTCAAAAGTCTCCTTGTTGAAAGTAGGTAAATACTTTATGCGCACATGCCAAGCATAGATTATGTTGATGGAGGGGGTCTGGCTCATGTCATAGACCAAATCTTTGTTACCTTCAGAAAAGCCGGGGGCAGAGATGTATGGAGCCTGAACCTTTCGAAAAGCCTTGAAGACGATCACCATGAGCTCAAATATTTTCATACACATCTTTGCTTTGATGTCTGGCACATTCTTTAAGCGAGTAGACTAGTGGTGTATAGTTGAGATCATATAGGCAACCGTTGGTGGTGCTTTGGGGGGAGAAAAATAGGGATAGTTCACCCAATTTGACCAACCTTTGTTGTTAGGGACTTTGATGGCGAGGGCTTGCCAGGACCTACGATAGACCACCGAGCAATAACATGGGTTATACTTAATATATAGAGGCATGGTGGCCCATGTTCTCATCATCTTGGGGTAGTCCGTTAATAACCATTCACACCAACATGGTTGGAAAATGGAGCTGACATGCACATCTTGAGGTATGTCATTAGTATCGAACTGAGTGGCGAATGTTGGCTCTTTTCTTGTATGCCTTTTGATCTCTGCATTATAATCAGCTATCAAGACAAAGTATGGCATATACTGGTTCTCAGATATGGTAATGAGTCGTTGATGGGAGATATTCTAAAAATAAGAAAATTTGAGGATAGTGTCTTCTAGATTGGCGAGTGATTTGATCTGCATAGTGACGCAATCATCATGTGTTTGCCCGATTTGTTCCATTCTCCTTAGAAAATCAGAGGCTTCTATCTTGAATGTGTCATGTCCCTCTTATGTGACATGTCTTCTAGGTACTGGTATAGGGTCATAAGGCTCTTCATAACTTTCTTCAACCGGAATTTCAACCATGGTTTCAGGTTCTAGCTCTTCAACTAGAGAGGGTGGCCATTCATATGGTAATAGATGTGCTTGTAGTTCTGCCACCTATTGCCTTAGGGCCTCTAATTCTTCTGTAGACTGTTGTGGAATGGCTGACTCTTGTTGAGTTGTATTGACATTGGCTAACTACTTCTTTAGGTCAGCACATTCTGCTTCTAACCTTTCATATGAATCCAAAAAGTTGGCATGCCCCTCAAGTAAGATTCATATATCTTCTGAGGGGACCGCTCTATACTTTGTAGGGCGAATTTCTGCTTTGGAGGTCTGTAGCTCAAGCGTAAGCACCACCTCCTTTACTTGTCAATCCGCGGAGACGTGAGGACCGGTATGAAGACCACGAGCAAGTGAAGGCACAAGTGCGTGAGTGAAAGCACACAAACATGCACACACATACATACACACGCGCACAAAGTAAGATCAAAGAGAGGAACAATGGAAAGCTTAGATTGCAAAAGAGTTCTCTTACAACAGTTCTATTCTCTAACAAGCTAGCCCCAAAAATGAGCTCTCTAGCTCTTTTTATAGTTTTTTGACTAGTTTTGGCCCTGTCCAGACCTAGTGTCCGGCCTAGTTAAAAATTAGGTTCCAGGGCTTATTTGAGGGCTCAAACGAAGTCTAAAAATTATGAAAATTGGTATGATGGTACTTCTAATACTCCTCAAGCTCGAGGACTCCTCGGCTTGAACAAAATGGAGTTACTAAAAATAGATAATGGTATTTACAATGGTTTTTAGTGATGAAAATCACTATTTTTGTAGGGGATTCTTCTGAAAATTTGACATACACTTCTTGGAGCTCCCTACTTGCTCCTTTTCCTTGTGTGTCCACCTTTTGATGTGCTTCCATGCTTTGTCCTTGACTTTGAGCTTCAACACTCCCCCCCCTCTCGAGTCTGTCGTCCCTGACAGACCCTTGTTGAAGGGCTGTTCCATGTAGTGCTTTGAGAGGTGGTGTCCATCCGTTGTATGAGCTGGTTCTTTGGATTCCAGCAAGAATGTGTCGTTGTGAGCGTTCAAAACTGCAAGTTGCTCAAAAGAGGTTGTCAAGAGTGATTTGGAGCAACTACTGGCTTCAATTTGCTTCCGAGATCTGGATGTTGTTCCCATAACGTCCGCTAGCTCTTCCAAAGATGATGTTGAGAGCAGTCATTCCAACTACTCATAACCCATAATGAATGATGGGTAAGTGTGTTCGTGCCTGGGTTGAAAAAAGTATGTGCCTTGTGCACGGCCTTGTAATGTAGCCCTACGCATGCTTACTTGGAAAATGCATTGGAAGAAGTATGGTGCAAAAATTGCAGGTCTTGAGCTAAGTGCTCAAGGGTATGCTGACGAGGAGGTTTCCTAAACTAGCATGGTTATGGTGTTTCCAGAGTAAAGATACTTACCATGGAGAAGGTTGATGGATGTTTGTCTCTTCGTGTTGTACACTCGGCCTTTGGGATGGAACCTTGTTGATGAATGTCCATGTTGATTGTCCACTGATGAGATCTTTGGAGTGGTGGATCCCCTCTCCTCTTTTCAAAGCAACCTTGGTCAGTAACAATGTGCATTTCTGAGCTTGGGCTCATGCACGTTCACTTCCCTATATTGACACTCAGAGGAATATTGGACACGTGCCGGTTTCTAAGAGATAACCATGCTGATTGACATAGACCATTCACCAGTGCTACTGTTCCATACTGGTTCAGGAAAGACTGAGAATTGAATTGCAACATCGGGAAACTACACGAAGCTGAGTTTCACATATTCTCTTTAGCTCACCATATGCAGGAGTCTTCTCCTCTAGAACTACCCTTTGCAGATATCTCCTTGAATGTGCTGGTACATGAAGTAGTTAAGCATCACTCAAGTTGTGGACCTTCAAGCTCTTCATTCCTGGGAACAAGCTCTCTCCTGCTTTTCTTTCTTTCTTTCTCCTTTTTTTTTTTTTTTTTTTTTTTTTTTTTTTTTTGGAACAGGATATCACAAAACAAGAACACAAAAGTTAGTATCAATAGAAATATTTGACATATGTCACTGTGCTCTTGTGCTTGGGATTCTCAAGAGTGTCTATGCACGGCCGTGTAATGTGGCCCTATAATAATGCATACTTTGGAAATGCATGACCTGAATGGTGCAAAAGATGGGGTTGTGCAAGGAGCACATGGTTGTTGCTCGGTTGAGGCTTTCGGTGTTATTTGTGGAGGTTGATGCCGACCTTGGTGGAGGTATCCATTGAGTCGCGAACTGATGTAATCCTCCTTATTGGAGTCCATTTTAGAACATCATTTGGCACTGTAGAGGTCACTTCAGGCGTCTTTCTCTTTGGATACTTTCTGAACTGTGGTATCCAGTGTGGTTGACGCCTTGGTTCGGTGGAGGCTACTTGTACTTTTGGCTTCCAAACCCCTATCCTTTTTGCATGTTTTCCTACTAATGTTGAAGAGCTGATTTGATCTTCCTTTGGTCTCTGTACGTGGTTCTTACCCTTTTCTCTTTTTGGCTTCTTTGTTGAAACCTTTTGCATGTGGGAGAACAAAGGTTGTTGTGGATGTAGAAGCTTCTTAGGTACCCACATCTGTAATTGCCCTTGTTGAGCTGCAGCTAACTTCTTAGGCACCCAAACTTGTTGGATACCTTGTGATTGAGCTTGTCTGAGCTGCTTCCTTCGTCTTCTGGCCTGGTTGGTGTGCATGGATGGGATTTGTGGGGGCAAGGCTGGTGGCTGCTCTCCTTTGCGTACCCATATCTGCTTCATGCTCGGAACTGCTTTTCTATCGAATGGTGTCTTTCTATTTGATGTAGCAGTTGTCGTGAACGGTTGTGTTTGCTTGTGTGGTGGACTCACTACTGTGGCTACTTGATTCTTTGGAGAAGAAGAAAGATCCACCCGCCTTTGAACCTGGTCTTCTACGATTGACTCCTTCTGCATCATAGAGCTTTTGACACATACAACATCGTCTTTCATATGATTAGTCTTGGAAGAACTAAGAGAGTGTGTGGTGCCATGATTTAGGAGCATGCAGTTCTCTAATTCTAATGTAATGCATTGTTCATGTACCCAAACTTGAAGAATTTGACTTCTTAGGTTTAAGTTAACTGCATGGTCATAGATCCAATCTTGACCCAAGACAAGTGGTTCTGTAAGGTTCTCATCTTGACATACTAACGCTTTGACTTTCATTGGAACATCTTGAAGGTAGATGGGAAGTTCCACCTCGCCCAAACAAGGGGTTTCCACACCTCCCAATCCTATGAGATAAGCTTCTATGGGATTGATGTTCAACCCCAAGTCTTGGCAGTAGGAAAGTCTAACTGCACTACTTGCTGCACCTGAGTCAATCAATGCTTTCACCATCCTTGCACCCTTCCCTTGTCCTATCTCTATGGTCACAAAGGGTCTTCGGTCAATGACCTGAGAAGTTGCTATGCCTGACTTCTGACACATATCCATGTGATATTTTGTGGCTTTTGAGTTGACTTCTATGCCTAATCGCCTTAACTTATTTCGCCTAATACGCTCTCTGGCCTCTACCTGTGCTTCTTCTCTCACTCTTAACTCTTCATCTTTTCGCTTCTTAGCAGTGTTGAGTCTCATTAGCATATCCTCAGTAAGAGGTTCTTGATATAGCTTGACTCTACAGCCACTAATATAGTTTGGCAAGATATCTCCTTCTAGCGTGGCCAACTGAACTGCACCACTAGTGGAAATTCTATTAATGAGCATGGGTCCGTATCCTCTTTTTTCCAACTTACGGGCATGCTGTTTTAGTGTGTATACCAACACTAGATCTCCCTCTTTCAATCCCTTATCCTTGATGTGTGCATCAAAGTAAGCCTTTTGCCTCTTTTTTGCAGCATAGATGCCTGCTGCCGCTCGTAGCCTCGTCTCACCCAAGCGTTCGAGATCAAAGATCCTAGAGGACAATTCATGCCCATTCCACTCATACTCTTGTGCTACTTTTAAGGCAGGGATTAAGAAATCTAATGGTAGCACAGCGTTCTGTCCGAAGACCATCTGAAATGGGGTGGCGTTGAGTACCGTTTTGTAGGCAACTCGATAAGCCCAAACAGCATGATGAAGTTGTTTGTCCCAATCAGAGCGTTTATTATTTACCAGTTTTGTCAATACGTTACAGAGGATCTTATTGGTACTCTCGGCTTGTCCGTTGGCTTGTGGGTGATAGGGGGCAGATTTCTTATGTATCACCAAGAATTCTTGGAGAAGATTTTCAATGACTTCATTCAAGAAGTGTGTGCCTCTATCGCTCACCAACTCTATTGGTAGTCCATATCTCGTGAACACATTTTCGAATAAGAACTTAGCCGTAGTCTGAGCATCATTCTTTGTTGTGGCTTTGACTTCTACCCACTTTGTAAGGTAATCTGTGGCTACAATGATGTACTCTGCATGGGAGTTTCTAGCTGGGGGGTTAATAGGACCTATGAAGTCTATGCCCCACTTTGAAAATGCACGTCCTCCCATCATTGGCCTCAAGGGCATCTCGTCTTTTCTCACTGGATATTGTGCACGTTGGCATGTGTCACATTTCTTCACATAGGTATGTGCGTCCATATGAAGAGTGGGCCACCAAAGTCCTGAGAATAGAATGGTCTTGATCACTCGGTCAGGACCAAAATGTCCACCTGCAACACCGCTGTGTGCAGTCTCTAAGACCTTTAAATAGTCTGATTCATGAACGCATAGTCTTAAGTAACCATCTTTGCCTCTTCGGTATAGGTTGTCCCCTACTAAGGCGTAGCCTTGAGCCTCTTGCTCCATGCTTCGTCTTCTTGCTAGACTAGCCTCTTTGGGTAATCGTCCCGATCTCATAAACTCTACCAATGGAGCACTCCAATCTCGAATTAATGATACTTGATAAAGGGTCGCATGCTCCACTGGGGGTCTCTCTCTGCACCTTGGACAATTCTTAATCCACTCATGTATTTCTTTGTCCATGCTAGGCCAATACACTCCTAAACGCTTTAGATTCTGCAATGTTCGTTGTTTAGAATAGTGATTTCCTAGCATTCCTTCATGGGCCTGTTGCAACCAACTACTATGTTCATCATCCTCCACACAACAAGCTAATACACCCTCAGTATCTTGTTTGTACATGCTTCCTGCTAATATGTGATATTTTTGTGATTTTACAATTTCTTCTTGTGATGTTTTCACATTCTTATTTGCAGGGCCAAAGGTTAGGACTGGTACCAACTTATTTGCCCATTTAGGAACAACTTCTAAATTGAACAGATAAGCATCGGGTAATTCATCAGACACTCCTTGCGGTGACTCTCCTGAAGTGATGCGAAAAAGGTGATCTGCCCGAAGGTGGGTTCTACCTTTCCTGACAACAACTTCAAAGTCATATTCCATTAGTAAGAGGAACCATCTTACTAAGCATCCAGTATTGCAAGGTTTATTGACCAAATATAACAAAGCTTGATGATCAGTGAAAAACTTGAACTTGTTGGCCAATAAATAGTGTCTAAACTTCTTCACAGCATATACCATGCCTAAGCCCTCTCGCTCAGTTGTGGTATAGTTCCTTTCAGCTGCAGTGAGCTGTCTACTAGCATATGCTATGGGCAAATCTAAGTTTCCTTCAGTTGTGGGTTGTGCTAGCACACATCCTATGGCATGATTGGATGCATCCACATGGACATGGAAGGGTTTATTCCAATCAGGAGTGGTGAGTATTGGTGCCGTGCACAAACGTTTCTTCAGTTCGTTGAAAGAATTCTCGCATTCGTCGTTCCACTCGAAATTAGACAACAAGGCATAAAGGGGTCTAGCTATGATCGCGTACATGTGGATAAACCTACGGTAGTATCCACAATGGCCCATAAAGGCTTGTACCTCTTTAATATTCCTTGGTCTTGGTAGCTCCGCTATGGCTCGCACCTTATCTTCATCTGTTGAGATTCCATTCTTAGAAACAATATGACCTAAGATTTTACCTTGACGCACCATAAACACACACTTTTCTGGGTTCAGACACACTCGATATTCTCTGCACTTGTTGAAGATTTGTCTGAGCTCAGGGATGTGAAACCTTCTTTCTTGGGAATGAGCACATAAATCATCCACATACACTTCTAAGCTCTTTCGCAAGAACTCTTTGAAGACATGACACATGAGCCTTTGGAATGTTGCAGGTGCATTGGTGAGCCCAAATGGCATCACACGAAATGCAAAGATTCCCCATTCTGTAGCAAAAGCTGTTTTGTGTTGATCTTCTGGGGCAATGGCTACTTGATTGTAACCTGAAAATCCATCAAGGAAGCTATAAACTTCCTTGCCTGCAACACGCTCCAATAGGTGTTCTGTGATTGGAAGTGGATAACTATCTCTAATCGTAGCGGCATTAACTTTTTTAAGGTTAATACACACTCGCAACTTCCCGTTCTTCTTGGGTACCACAACAATGGGGGACACCCATTCGGTATGCTCAATCTCATAGATGAATCCAGCTTCAATCAACCTATCAATTTCTTCTTTTATTTTGGCTGCATAGGTATCATTATATGTGTAGGGCTTCTGTTTGGTGGGCTTAGCATCAGCAGTCATGGGGATAGTATGAGAGCAAATTCTTGGATCTACCCCTTTCAAGTCTCTATAGTGCCACGCAAACACATCCCTAAATTCCCTTAATAGAGCGACAAGCTCCATTTCTTCTCTTGCACTTAGGTCATCTCCTATGTATGTGCATCTCTCTTCATTCTCTTCGATGGTCACTACAATCTTCTTGGTCTTTTCTTTATTATCATATGATTCTCCTATGATGGCCTCTCTCTTAGGCATTCGTACCAAAATTTTGCGGTCGTCAACTTCATATTTCTTGAAGTTTTCTGGTACTTCAAACAATGATTCCTCCTCTTCTTGTTTCACTGCTTTTCTTTTCTTTTTCTTTTGACTACTCTCACTTCCATCCTTTGAGTTTACTGTTTTAATACTTGTGAGAGGTTCTTCTTCTTTCTGGGTGAACACTCCTATATCTTCTAGATAGTGCTGCTCTGAGTTAAAGCAACTATCCATCAGAATAGATTCCAGATCATCGTCATTCTCTCCTTCTTCTATGACATCACTAGGGTCACATTCTTCTAGCAAGGGTTGACACATGAACACTGAGATATCATAACCCTCCTCATCACAATGAGGTGTCCACTGTTCCTCATTGACAGCAATGTCCATGGTGGCTAAGATTTCTGGCCAGCCATGAGGCTCAAACTCCTCATCTGGAAAGATCATCGGTGTGTAGGCTGGGTCTCTAACTGGTCTATCTCCTGGCGAAGTCCCTTCTTCTCTTGCCTTTAAACGTTTTTCCTCTTCCTTTGCGACCTTGCACATCCACAAATGAGTATCTTCATGCAGCCATGATGGATCAAGTGAACTTTCAAATTGCACAGAGATGGAATCTTCTTTCGCTTTGTGGATAGAATTCCACTGTAGGGGTGGTACATCTCTGAAGGTGTAATCCTTCAAATTGACCTTGGTGGTGACCCCTAAGTGCTGTAAGTACAAGGAGTTAGTTCCCCAATCCTGTACTATTTGCAATTGTCGTAGGAAGGGTCTTCCTAGGATCATCTCATAGACATTATTTTTCTCAAAGTCACATATAGCAAATGTATGCTCAAACTCTACACCACAAGTGGTTAGAGTGATCCCTTCTAGCAATCCTAGAGGTCTTTCAAAATGACCATCAGCCATTTGAAGCTTCATTCTAGTTGGTCTTAATGTGGGCTTGCCCCATTGCTTCCACAAGGAGGTGGTCGCAATAGCAACACCAGCACCTGAATCTATGATT
This sequence comes from Ceratopteris richardii, assembly GCA_020310875.1. NCBI lineage: Eukaryota > Viridiplantae > Streptophyta > Polypodiopsida > Polypodiales > Pteridaceae > Ceratopteris > Ceratopteris richardii. Next base: position 148,525,416 of record CM035426.1, on the reverse strand, counting down.
GCTTTGGTTGTGTAACCTTGGTAGGTGATTGGAAGATAAGTATTACCTTCTTCACCCTCACACATGTCCCCTATTTTGTCTAGAGGTATCTCTGGTACCCTTTGCTTGGAGCCTGCTTTTGGCATGTTGGAATCCAGTTCCGGAACCTGATCCTTCACATGATTCCAAAGCTCAGGTTTTGCTTTGAGCAGCTCTTCTACGGTGAGATGACACTGAACCTTAGTGTTCTTCACGACATCTGTGTTCCTTGGAACCACTGAGTCTTCATTTCTTACTAGTATTGTGGGAGCTCTAATCTGGAGAGATTCAGATTCCCATGGGCCTGGAAACTGAGGCAGTTCTTCTAAGGTATTAGATTCAAAATCTAACCTTTCGTCTTCTTGTTGTTCTGCTTCATCTCCGTAAATAGATGGAATGTCTTGGGGAAATTGATCATGAAGATCATCAATCTCAGGAATAGGAGGGGAATTACCCTTCTCCTTGCCCCATTTCTCTTCTTGTATTTCCCGCAAGAATTCTTGAGAGTACTGTTGAATTGAAGGAGGTATTCCTGGATCTGTGGAATTAGGAACATAAGCTCCCATTGGTGGTGAGCTTCCTCTTTCAATAACTGGTTGAGCCTGTGGAGGTAAAGAAACTTGTGGTTTGTTTACCAACTGCTCTAATCGTTCTAGTAAGCCCTGGAAGTGCAATTCCCCTTTGACAGAGTTTGTCTGATTGAACTTTTGACTAGTCTCAAGTATAGCTTGAGCTTGTTCTACCATTTTCATGCACATTTTCATCCGTTCAATCTCTAAGTCCGCTCTAGGATAACTCTTGTCTAGGTTTGCAGCTGTAGGCCCTTCTTGAAGTCGAGCCTGGTAGGCCTTGAACATCATGTCCAAGCCTTCTGGGGTTGGATCTGCAAGAACAGACCCTGGTTGTGGTCTATTTACAATGGGTGGTGGGGTGGGATGAGGTGGAGTGGATGGAGTTTCGGCATGCGAGGGGCTTTGAGATGCAATGTCTTCTATTTTTGTTTTCGCTTCTTTTAAGCTTTCTTCTAGTTCCGATAACTTTTTATTCCACTTGCGATTGGCCTTCTCTCTGGTATCCTTCCATGTTCTTGTTTTCCTCTTACTAGGCTCTCCCGATTCACTCGACTCTGATTGTTCTACCGGTTTATCCTGTTTTAAGGTTTGTGCTCTAGTGACAGCTTGTATAGGAGCCACATTGCTACTACTTGAACTTGCATCTGCCACTAAGCCTACCACATTAATGGGTGTAATCTTGGGTGCACTGGAGGGGTTTCTTGGACAATCTCTGGGGAGATGGTCTTTGCCGCAATCAGGACAAAAAGCCTGTATTGTGATAGCCTGTCCTTGACTCGGAGATGGTGGGTGGGGACAGTCACGAATGAAATGGTCACCTTGACATCTGAAACAAGATCCTCTAGGGGCTTGTGGTCTCATTTGTCTCAACTGGGGCCTAGGGTTAGGATTTGTGTACATGACATTGGAGTATTCTGGCTCCCAATTTTGCTCCATAGGTGGTACCTCATATTGATACGAGTAAATCTCACTATGTTCAGGTGACTCTGTGTAATAAGCATGTGGACTACCTTCATGGGAGTAGTCTGAACAATGAGCATGAGAGTCATTATCTGGTATCAATGGGGTTAGTGGCACCAATGCTCTATTTGGATTTTCTTCTCCCCCAGCATATTTGACTGGAATCACGTTGGCTGGAGCTGGTGGTTGGTTTCCCAAGACAGGTTGTGGCCTATATGGTACCTGATATTGCTGTTGTGGTCTATAATATGGCTGTTGGTATTGGTTCTGATACCTACCTTGTGGGTAAGGTTGCTGATAATTCTGTCTAACAGCCTGCCTATTGTAGGGACCATCTTGAGCCGTGTGGTTTGTGTATTTCCTCTCAATAGTGCAATATGGAGCATTCCTTTCTCTAATGTTTTGGTTTTGCATTGGGCATACATTAGCCATGTGGTCGCCCCCACAAGTATAACACCGATTCACTGGAGTGACTCTCTGTGTTTGTTTATTTTGGACTCCCAGCTTCTTGGCAACTTGCTCAGCTATCTCTTCTATTTCTGTGGAGATCTTTGAAGTATGACTAGTAGAACTATCCGAATCTTTGTAGAGTTTGGACAATCCTAACTCCTCACCCAAGTTATCTTCTATGTCAATGCATGTCCGCACGCACTCTTCTATGGATCTAGGCTCTTTCAAATATACATATGATCTTAACTTTGTGCTCAGTAAGCCATCTAAGAACAAAGCCACTTGTTTGGCTGGTGTGGGTAACTCGGGAGCAGGGCATCTTTCTAGGTACTGTCTGAACCTTCTACCTGCTAGTCGCACTGTTTCTTGGGGTGTCTGCTTGAAACTGTGGATCAAGGATGATGTGTTATGCCTGATACCACTCTTGGAAAATTCTACAATGAATTCGTCTAGCAGTTGACCTATATCGCGATAGTTGCGACTACTCAATGGTTGAAACCAAGCCAAGGCAGTGCCCTTAAGAGTCAAACCAAATGCCTCGTATTGGGTGAATAAATCCTCAACCTGTTCAGCTCTTAACACCTGTTTGAACTCGGCCACATGATCATAAGGATCTCCTGACCCGTCAAAATAATTCTTCATTGCCTTGATCACTTGAGTGGGTCTAAGGGTTCTTGGGTGCTCTCGGGGTCTAGGCAATGGAAAATCATGTTCATCTCTTTTTTGCCTATGTGCTTGATATCTCTCTCTTTCAGGTCTTTCATTTTCAAATCCTGATCTATTCCTGCCCACGGTGTGTGCAAAACTTATCTCAGGTCTCTCTCTAGTTCTTTCTCTCTGGGCTTCATGAGCGTGGGAAGATCCTACTCCTTGGAGGCCATGGGAAACATTGGATCTTGGTGGGGGGAAGATCAATTCATTCTTCCAAGTGTATGCATGTCTATCATATTCTGTTACCAAGAAAATTTTCTCTGATGTGTTATCCAGGTAAACAACTTTGCCTGGTATCTCAGGATCTTTGAATTCATAGATGATAACTATGCCCAATTGGCTAGGTTGATCTGGCTTGAATCTCCAAAAGGCTTCTTCTGTTTCTCTATTCAAAAATAGTTCTATGCTTTTGTTGTCTTGAGGGATCCAGTCCGGAGTAATTACTCGGGTCAAAACTGACTTACCTCTAGGCGTCTGGGGTCCTTGTCCTACATTTCCTTGTTCTAGGTCTCCTATTTCATTCTCAGGAATGACATTTCCAAACTCATCCGTCCTATCTGGTAGGTTGGTGACCACATACATGGTTCCTTCCTTATCAATGTATGAACCCTCTTCGAACTTGACCACCGGGTGTTCAAGTCCAAAGGATTGATCTGGATTTTTGAGTTGGACCACTGATCGCCTCAGACCATCCTCATAGATGCGAGCACCTAATTGGTTGGTCCGAATATATTCCAACTGTGTCTTATAGGGACCTTCTAGTGTTTGTAGATGGGCAGTCCCTGAGCCACCTGCAGGTTTTCCCATACTAAAAGACATTTCTGAATCACTTGTGTCTGAACTTAGTAAAAGATGACCACTTAGTTGTTGTGCCCAAGACTTGGATGTATGGTTGACACTAGCCTCAGAAGATCTAATGCTTTGTTTATCCTTGCCTAAGTGTCTACCAGATCTCAGGTTCATAAGCTTTAGTCAAGAGTCCAAATTTTCCCTTTGGTATGGTTCAAAATTCTTTGGAGTCCCCTTGGTTCCCTAGTCCCACTTGAGGGTCAACTTCAAATTATCCTATCTCAAAATCAACGCATTATTCTTGAAAAAAACAGTTGAGGTCGTGTAGGATTTGAAACAAGCTTTCCAACGAGCTATAGAGCTCAAAAAATGGACTTTGGATGAAAAAGTTATGCCAATTCAGGCTCCTGGGGGTCAAAACAGGCAAACAGGACCTTTGGAGAAAATCGCGATTTTGTGAACTTCCAGAAAATCGCGATGTTGAGACTCAGAAAATCGCGATGTTGAGACTCAGAGAATCGCGATGTTGAGACTCAGAGAATCGCGATGTTGAGACTCAGAAAATCGCGATGTTGAGACTCAGAAAATCGCGATGTTGAGGCTCAGAAAATCGCGATGTTGAGACTCAGAAAATCGCGATGTTGAGACTCAGAAAATCGCGATGTTGAGACTCAGAAAATCGCGATGTTGAGGCTCAGAAAATCGCGATGTTGAGGCTCAGAAAATCGCGATGTTGAGACTCAGAAAATCGCGATGTTGAGCACAAAATCGTGTTTCTGAAAATCGCGATGTTGAGCACAAAATCGTGTTTTTGAAAATCGCGATTTTGACTCAGAGAATCGTGATTTACAAAATCGTGTTTTTTTCTTCACAAAATCGTGTTTTCTCAGAATCGTGTTTTTGGCATGAAAATCGCGATGTTGAGCACAGAATCGTGTTTTAGAGAATCGTGTTTTTTGACATGAAAATCGCGATTTTGAGCACAGAATCGTATTTTTTGAAAATCGCGATTTTGACTCAGAGAATCGTGATTCACAAAATCGTGTTTTTTTTTTCACAAAATCGTGTTTTCTCAGAATCGTGTTTTTGGCATGAAAATCGCGATGTTGAGCACAGAATCGTGTTTTAGAGAATCGTGTTTTTTGACATGAAAATCGCGATTTTGAGCACAGAATCGTGTTTTTAGAAAATCGCGATTTTGAGCAGAGAATCGTGTTTTTATAGAATCGCTTTTTTCCCAAAATCGTGTTTTTACTGAAAATCGTGATTTTTTGAGAATCGCGATTTTGAGTAGGGAATCGTGTTTTCTCAAAATCGTGTTTTTTTTTTTTTTTTTTTGCTGAAAATCGTATTTGTGAAAATCGCGATTTTGAGCACAGAATCGTGTTTTTAGAAAATCGCGATTTTGAGTAGGGAATCGTGTTTTCTCAAAATCGTGTTTTTTGCATGAAAATCGTGATTTGTGAAAATCGCGATTTTGAGCACAATCACAGAATCGCGATTCTGAGAATGACCACAGAATCGTGATTTTTCAGTCAACTTTTAGGCGGGAAAACTGAAAATCGTGATTTTTCAAAAAATTTTGAATTTTCACAGAATCGCGATTTTCATCACAGAATCGCGTTTTTTGGCGGGAAATTCAAATTTCTGAGCGCCGGCTATGGCGAGCTCCGTATGAGCAGAAAATCATGAAAAAAACACAGCGCTTGCTCTCCCTTGCTTCTCCTAACTCCTTCCCACACAATAATGCATGAAAAATGGTACGAAGATGGTGAAAATGCACTAAAAAACAAGAATTTTCTATGAAGAAGAAGATGGAAGAAGGTGGAGATGATGATGATGATGAAGAAGAAGAGGAAAAAACAGAAAAGGAACTGAAATGACAGTTTTTTTACCTTCCAACGTCGCAAATCTACGATCTTACCATCACAACGCTCGTCCTCGAAGCTCTCTCCCCGGCAACGGCGCCAAAATTTGGTGTAGCTCAAGCGTAAGCACCACCTCCTTTACTTGTCAATCCGCGGAGACGTGAGGACCGGTATGAAGACCACGAGCAAGTGAAGGCACAAGTGCGTGAGTGAAAGCACACAAACATGCACACACATACATACACACGCGCACAAAGTAAGATCAAAGAGAGGAACAATGGAAAGCTTAGATTGCAAAAGAGTTCTCTTACAACAGTTCTATTCTCTAACAAGCTAGCCCCAAAAATGAGCTCTCTAGCTCTTTTTATAGTTTTTTGACTAGTTTTGGCCCTGTCCAGACCTAGTGTCCGGCCTAGTTAAAAATTAGGTTCCAGGGCTTATTTGAGGGCTCAAACGAAGTCTAAAAATTATGAAAATTGGTATGATGGTACTTCTAATACTCCTCAAGCTCGAGGACTCCTCGGCTTGAACAAAATGGAGTTACTAAAAATAGATAATGGTATTTACAATGGTTTTTAGTGATGAAAATCACTATTTTTGTAGGGGATTCTTCTGAAAATTTGACATACACTTCTTGGAGCTCCCTACTTGCTCCTTTTCCTTGTGTGTCCACCTTTTGATGTGCTTCCATGCTTTGTCCTTGACTTTGAGCTTCAACACGGTCCCTTCCATAGCGGCCTCAAAATTGTCTTGGTTTTTTTGCTGAAGCCGCTTGTTCTCTTCCAAGGCCGCAACCATTTGCTTCCATAGTAGCCCTAGATTGTGTCTTACTATAGCATTGGTGAGCATTTGTGCTTTCCGCACATTTTCCAAATCTTTGATTGCTTTATCATCCACAATAGACATCTTGGACCCCAATCCGGTGTGAGCCTATTGTAAGGTGGTACACTTTGCCAGAAGTGTGTGATAGTCAGCTTTGAGTGTAGCGACTCTAACTTGTAGCCTCTGTGACTCTGCCTGGAAGGTAGCATTGCGCTCTTCCAATCATTGATATTCTTGTTGTAATTGAGATGCACATTGAATTAACAGATTGAATGAATTATTTACATTATGAGATGCGAGGGGAGGAGTTTGGAATGCAGCCCGAATGGGAGTGGGAAGGGGGGTTGTGGATGTTGTGTCTACCAACGAGGTGGTGAGTGGTGATGTGGGGGGTAGGCGAGTGGATGATGGTGGAATTGTAGGGAGAGGATGGGGTGTTGTGGGTGGTGAAATGTCCATGGGGTCAGATAGTGCAATGCATGCAGGGGCTACCATGTATGTGGGTATGGTAGGTGAAGTGAGTGTGGTGTCTGTGTAGAGTGATGTGGTTGTGAGTATCTATGAACCTAGCATCTGAGAAGTAGGAGCATGAATGAATTTTTCCATGAAGGATATGTAATGAGGTGGGCCGATTGGGGCTAGTGAGGTATAGGGGGCGGATGGGAAGTATGGATCCCTCGAAAGGGGAATGTGTGAATATGGGTAAGCAAGAAAGCCTAGACTACCTTCTGTGGTCCATGTGTGTCCCTCAATGCTAGGTATTATTGGATGTCCAATGATGGGTTCAATAGGCGAGAATGGTGAAGTGATAAAAGGGTTTGTAACATAAGAAAAAAGGTTGGCCTGGGATGTTGGCTCACAAAAAGAAAAGGATGTTGATGGGATGGTGCAAGAGAACAAGGATTACGACCACCACATGCTAGAGAGATGACTCTCCTCCCAACCAAATGCCTCTATATATAGCTCTCTCCAGGGGACTGCCTTCTTGGGCAGGTGGATACTAGCGAGCCATGTGTCGGCCATGTAAGTGCATGTGCACCAAGTGTCCCAGTCAACTTGAGTTAACTCAAGTGGATGCTTCTAGAAGGCTCTAGCTCTCTTTGGGCAAGATACTCTCCCCATGTTCCCCATGGGGATTGAACCCACGACCTCCTCCTTCATATCCTTGAGACTTAACCACTAAGCTAAGTGGATCAGTTGTTCACAAGAGCACAAGACCTCCTAGTAAGTCTAAACTCGAGATCTTTGGTCATACATACGGGTGACCAAATGATGTCCGATTTCAGATCTGTCTGAATCGACCGGACCCTTGGATCATAGACTTACTTTATTATAGATGGTGGTTTGTGTCATGGTGGTTATTACAACAGGGGTTTCTGTAGTGGTTGGTGGTGGGGGTAGGGGAGATGAGGGACATGGAGGGTGTTGGGGTGAAATTGCTGAAGTCTGTACAAAGGTTTCTCTGATTAGATCGATGGTGGGTGTTGTGGTAGTTGTCAGCTCTATGGTAGGTACGCGTTTGGTTACTAGTATTCATATATTTTTTCTTGCTCGTGGTCATGTATCCACTCTACGATGGTAGTATCGGATAGATTCTTGAACGACTATGTAGACAGCCTCTTGAACTCCCAAGGATTCGTACAGTACTTGGAGGGAATTTATTGAATTGCGGGTCCTCTCCTTCATCTACTAACATATGTTCTATAAGGGCTTGGCATGATGCAAAGGAAATTTTGTTCCTCTCTTGCACTGCTCTGATCGTGTCATATAACCTTTGCAACTGGGCTGTGTATGTAGGAGCACCTACAAGTTTTGGTACTCCTTGCTGCTCATCTCAGTATATTTCTTCATGCCTTTCCTCGCCTTCTTCAGATTCTTCATCTTTTCCATTGTCTTCATCCTCTTCTCCCTCCACATCAACAGTGGTAATGGGTACTTGTGATGTTGTTATTTGTAGTTGAGCTCCTTCCACTTGTTTTTCTTCTTCTGCTTCAAGATTCACTTCCTTTAAAATCTTCTCAAAGTCTTCATTAGTGAGCTCTTCCAAGGGTGCTCCTCTGGGGAATTCTAGATCCGTGGGAACGGGCGGAAATGTCAGATTGGGACCTTCAGAGCTTTTCCATGGTAGTCGTAATGTGAATGGACCGATCCTTCGAGGTGAGGGTAGCGTCGGGGGTTAGTGTTGCTCCACAGGGTTGAGCACAAGGTACTTGTACAGTCCCTCTCATCCTCTTGGAAGCGGGTCTAGTTGATGTTCGGCCTTTGAACTGCTGCACTCTGTTCCACATTAGGGCCTTTGAAAAGGAATGTCATAAGCTAAACATCTGTAAATGATTCTTGTCAAAGTGCAACATCCATACAAGACTGATTTACATGACCATCTCTTGTGAGCCAAGTGTATCTGGTCGATGATCCAGTGGGGTAGGTTGATGGTGAGGTTCTATGTCTCTGAAAGGTATAAGCTAAACCAAAGTTTCTTAGGTGGCATGGTGAACCTATCTTGTGCTTGAAATGCAAAATGTTGCATGCACATTCTCAAGTGAACTGTGATGTTTGGTGTCATGGCCACCATGTCCTTGGGCTTGGTGAGGCTTTGATCTTCATGTTATCAGGCACCAGGACCTCCTTCTATGTAGGTATATGCATGCCTCTCATGTCTAGGGCCTCTCGCACTAAGTTGTTGGATAACTCAAACCTTTTTAGCTCATTTCCCCTTGTCAAAGATGGGAGCACAAATGTGCTTGTACCTCTGGGGTGCTTGCTCGGAGTCAAGGTGTTGATAAAATAGTAGCATCTCATGAAATCAAGCTTTGGGAGCTGAGCACCAAAGTATGCGTCAAATCGAGCTTTCTGTCATACAGGGTGTAGTGCTTCTGCATTTTTTAACTTTTCACATTCTCATGTAAAGAAGTGATATTTGCCCCACTTGCCATTGTGTTCTAGCTCTGCTTCCCAAAGGTACGATCCTTTCCCCAACGGCCCTACTACTTCACTAAACCAATAAGATGTCTTGCCCATAGGTGTGGTATGGCCACTTGGGGGGTCCGATATCGGTATGATTTGTATGGCTTGCAACTCTTCTGGTCTTTCATTTGGTTCCGGCATGATTGGTAAGCTCACTAGATCAACCGCCTGCTGGCTTGTGCCTGCTTGAGAGCTAGTTCCTACTACATCAACCATGATATCACTTGGAGAGTCTAATGATCTTATCTGTTGGAAGAAGAAAATCACATTAGCATTGCATAGGAAACATGATAATATCATGTTCCTTTTACAATACCAACATGTCATTCTTTGGGTTAGAAGCTAGTTAAGAGTAGGGTATTGTGTGTGTGTGAGTTATAGTAAGGAGCTTAGTGATGTCCCTATATGCATACTCGGTTGCGCAATGTACTCAAATGCATCTAAGTCTATGCACAGTGCTTTACATGGTGGGGCCAAGTGTTTTATCACAAAGTTTAACTCTCCAAACTTTATGTGAAAGGTGGTTTCTTTTGGTTGAAATAATCTTCTCATGTTTTTGAATCCTGTTGTCTTGGATTTGGGACTTTTTGGGTACCCATTTCGGAGTAGTTCTAGGTGTGGTCGCATGTGTGGAATGTTGGAGTGCAGATGTGTGCCCTGAAGTGTGTGATGTGAATGATTGTGAGTGGCATTTTAGGCTCATGAGCTTGTGTGAAACTAATTGGGCATGTAAGCAAGTCTTAGGCACCCATATTTGTTGTGCATTGGACCCAGCCTTCATTGACCGCTTTGGGACCCAAATAGAAATGGTCCATTTTGGGAAATTCTTGGAATACTCACTCTTTGTAGTCCTTGTCCAAGTAGATGGTTTCCTGCATCATTAGGGATCCGTCACCAAAGCAGAGGGTTGTTCACCCTTGCATACCTAGATCTGCTTCACATTTTGAGTCCTCTTGTTTTGTGCTCTCCAGTGATTATGAGTATAGACCGTCTGCTTCCTCTACTTCTTGTACTCCTTTGGTTGTGGGGTCTCGATCACTTTTGGAAAAGAAGGGAGTTCCATCAGATCCTTGGCTTCTTTGTTGAGAACATCATCCTTCTACATCACACAGTTTTGGACAAGAACAACATCTTTATCTTCATGTGTACTCCCGAAAGGACCAAGAGTTGGTGCCTTTCCTATTTCCTTGAGTGCTTTATTTTCTAACTCAATGGTAATGCGATTTTGATTTACCGAGACCTGAAGAAGTCCACTTCTTAGGTTCAGGTTGACTACATGATAGTAGATCCAGTCTTGACCTAAGACAAGAGGCTCAGTGGGATCCTCGTCTTGACACACTTCCACCTTCACTGTCATAAGAACATCTTCAATGTAGATGGGAAGCTCCACCTGGCCCATGCAAGGGGTTTCCACACCTCCCAATCCTATGAGATATGATTCTATAGGATTGATGTTGAATTGGAATTCTTGACAGTAAGAAAGTTGAACTACACTAGTGGTTGCACCTGAGTCAATCAATGCTCTTACAATCCTTGTACTATCTCCTTGTCCTACCTCTAGGGTCATGAAAGGACATTGGTCAACTATTCTACTGGAATGTAAGCTTGATGCTTCACACATGGCCATATGGTATCTTGGAGCTTCATGAGCATCTGATCTAGGCTCATCTCTGCCCTGTCTTCTCAATTTCATTCGTTGAATGTGTTCTAAGGCTTCTACTTGCACTTCTTCTCGAATTTGTCTTTCTTCTTCCTTACATTTCTTAGTGGTATTGAGTCGATTTACTATCTCCTCGGTGAGGGGCTCTTGATATAATTTCACTATGCATCCATTGATGTAACTAGGTAGGATGTCACCTTCTTGAGTGGCTAATTGGATGGCTCCACTTGTTGATATTCTATTAATAATCATGGTTCCATAGCCACACTTCTCCAACTTCCATGCGTTTTGTTTTAGTGTGTACTCAAGAATAAGTCACCTTCTTTCAATCCTTTCTCTTTGATGTGTGCATGTCTTTTCTTTGTCGCACAAATCCCTACTACTGCTCTCAATCCTCTTTCACCTAAGCGTTCTAGATCAAAGATTCTAGATGAGAGCTCATGGCCGGTCCATTCATGCTCTTGTGCTACTCTCAGTGTAGGTATCAAGAAATCTAATGGTAGCACTGGATTGTGGCCAAATACCATCTGAAAGGGAGTGGCTTGGAGTACTGTTTTAAAGGCAACTTGGTATGCCCAAACAACATGATGTAGTTGGTTGTCCCAATCAAAGCGTTTATTATTCACCAATTTAGTGAGAACATTACAAAGAATCTTATTCCTGCTCTCAGCTTGTCCGTTAGCTTGTGGATGATAGGGAGCTGACTTCCTATGTACAACCAAGAATTCTTGGAGAAGGTGTTCAATGAATTCATTCAACAAGTGTGTGCCTCAATCACTTACTAGCTTGATTGGTAATTTGTATCTGGTGAATACATTCTCAAATAAGAACTTAGCCATCATCTGAGCATCGTTCTTTGTTGTGGCCTTCACTTCTACCCACTTAGTCAGATAATCAATGGCCACAATGATGTATTCAGCATGTGAACCCTTAGCTAGGAATTAATAGGATCGACAAAGTCTATTCCACACTTAGAGAATGCACGTCTGCCCATCATGGGTTTCAGAGGCATCTCGTCTTTATGTATTGGGTGTTGAGTTTGCTGATAAATATCTCACCTCTTCACGTAGGTATGTGCATCCATGTGAAGGGTTGGCCACCAAAGACCTGCAAATAGTATTGCCTTGATCACACAATCTGGTCCAAAGTGTCCTCTTGCCACACCTTGGTGAGATATCTCTAATATCTTGAGATACTCACTCTCATGGACACATAGCGTAAGATATCCATCTTTTTCGTGCTTGTATAGATTAATGCCAATGAGTGCGTAATCTAGTGCTTCTTGTTCTAAGCTTCGTTGTCTAGCCAATGTCATCTTGAGGGAATGTTTTCCTCCTCAACAAGTTCACTAAGCATTCACTCCAATCTGGCACTAAAGACATGATACAAAGTGGCTTGTTCCATTGGGCTTCTAGTGCTACAACTTGGGCATTCCTTGCACATCCTATGCACATCTGTTTCCATTGTTGGCAAGTACACACCTAGTCTTTGTAGTGTTTGTAGAGTTCATTGTTTCGAGTGATGTTGTTGTAGTGCACTGACATGTGCAATTTGCAACCACTTTGCATGCTCATCGTCATCTATGCAGCAAGCCAATATGCCTTGATTTGTATGCTTATACATGCTACCTACCATTATGTGATATTTTTGAGTCATCGCTACTTCTTTATCTTTGGCTATCAATGCATGATGTTTAGGTAGAAAGGTGAGGATAGGCACTATATTTTTAGCCCACTTAGGCACTAATTCTAGATTGAACAAGTAAGCATCAGGAAGGTCATCTGATACTACTTGAGGGGACTCTCCCGAAGTCAATTGAGAAAGGCGATCAGCTCTCAAGTGAGCTCTACCTTTCCTAACCACAACTTCAAATTCATATTCCATTAGTACGAGGAACCATCTTACTAATCGGCACTATTGCATGATTTTCTCACTAGATATAGCAATGCTTGAGGTTCTATAAAAAATTTAAACTTATTTGCAAGTAAATAGTGTCTAAACTTTTTAACCGCATATACTATGCCCAATCCTTCCCTCTCAATGGTGGTATAATTTTGTTCAGCCGCATTCAATTGTCTACTCGCATAGGCAATGGGAAGATCCATGTTACCTTCACCAGTAGGTTGTGCCAACACACACCCAATAGCATAATTCGATGCGCCTAAATGAACATGAAAGGGCTTATTCTAATCTGGTGCAGTCAAGATTGGTGTTGAACACAATCGTCTCTTAAGCTCATTGAAGGAGTTCTCACATTCATCCATCCACTCAAAGTTAGTCAAGAGCGAGTATAGAGGCTTTCCCATTATTGCCCACATGTGAATGAAGCATCGATAATATCCACAGTGCCCCATGAAAGCTTGTACCTCCTTGACATTCTTTGGCCTAGGTAGCTCTACAATAGCTCTCACTTTCTCCTCATCTATGGATATGCCATTCTTTGACACTATGTGTCCTAGAATCTTGTCCTGTCTAACCATAAAAACACACTTTTTAGGGTTCAGGTAGACTTGATATTCTCTATATTTGTCAAAGATTTGTCTAAGTTTAGGTATATGTGTTTTTCTAATGTTGGAATGAGCATAGAGATCATCAACATAGACTTCCAAGTTTTTCCTCAAGAACTCTTTAAATACATGACACATCAACCTTTCAAAGGTAGCTGGCACATTGGTGAGACCAAATGGCATTACCCAAAAAAGAAAATATGCCCCAGTTTGTGGCAAAAGCCATCTTGTGTTGATCTTCTGGATCAATGGCCACTTGATTGTAGCCAAAGAGTCCATCAAGGAAGTTGTATACTTCCTTGCCTGCCACTCTTTCTAATAGATGCTTAGTGATCGAAAGTAGATAACCATCTCTAATTGTGGCTGCATTAACTTTCTTCAAGTTAATGCACACACATAACTGTCCATTCTTTTTGGGAACCACTACCATGGGGGATACCCACTCGGTGTGTTCTATTTCATAAATGAATCCAGCTTCTATCAACCTATCTATCTCCTCATTGACCTTGGCAGCATAATTATCGTGATGTGTATGGGTTTTTCTTAGAGGGTTTGGCATTTGAGGTCATGGGAACCGTATGTGAGCATATGTCAGGGTCTACTCCTTTTAAGTCTTTGTAACTCCATGCAAAGACATCTCTGTATTCTCTTAACAAGGCAATCAACTCTTGTTCCTTGTCCTCAGATAGTCATGTCCTATGTATATGCATCTTTCTTCTCCTTCTTCTATGGTTACAACAACTTTCTTTGTTGTCTCTTTTTTATCATAGGCCTCTCTTGGTAGGGCTTCTCGTTTCGGCATCTTTACCATGACTCTTCTATCTTCTATCTCGTACTTCCTAAAATTTTCAGGGACCTCAAACAAAGATTCTTTCTCCTCTGATGTGACTTCTCTCTTCTTCCTTTTCTTGCCTTCTCTCTTGGTGATCACTTGTGTGGTTAACCTCACATCATTCGTAAGTTCTTTGTGTCTTTGCAAGTGAGCTTCTACTTTGTAGAAATATTCCTCTTTTGATGCAAAAAGAGGATCTATAATGATTGATTCTAGATCAGAGTCACTTGCTTCCTCAAGTACATTAGTACTCGGTTCACACTCTTCAATAATTGAATCACACATAAGTGGTTCTATAGTGAAGACTGGAATTTCATAGCCACCCTCATCACATTGTGGTGTCCATTGCTCTTCATTGATGACTACATCCATTGTCGCTCGAATTTTTGCTCAACCATGAGGTTCAAATTCTTCGCCTAGAAATACTACAGGTGCATAGGCTCGGTCTTGAATTGATCTATGAATTTCCTTCGCACCTACTTATCTGGCTTTCTCTCTCTTCTCTTCTTCTAATGCTACTTTGCACATCCATAAGTGGGTGTCTTCATGCATCCATGAGGATCCTGATCCTATGGAGTGCAATGAATCCGTATCATCTGTGGCTCTATGGATGGGATTCCAGTGGATGGGGGTGCATCTCTATGAGAGTAATCCTTGAGATTGATTTTGGTTGTAACACCTAAGTGTTGCAAATACAAGGAATTGGTTTCCCAATCTTGTACTACTTGCAATTGTCTCATAAACGGTCTTCCCAAAATCATCTCATAGGCCTGATTTTTGTTGAAGTCACATATAGCAAAAGTATGCTCGAACTCTACACCATAAGTAGTGAGAGTTATCCCTTCTAGCAATCCTAAAGGTCTCTCTATGTGACCATCAGCCATTTGTAGTTTCATTCTTATCAGCCTAAGTGTTGATTTGCCCCAACGCTTTTGTGGGCAAGTGTTAGCAATTGCAACTCCCACACCTGAGTCCAAAATAGCCTTGGTTGTGTAACCTTGATGAGTGATTGGAAGATAGGTGTTTCTTTCTTCTCCTTCGCTCATTTCTCCTATCTTGTCCAAGGGTATTGCTGACACTATTCTATGAGATCCTACCTAGGTATGAGGTTTAGCTATTTTTGTCACTTGATTGGCTAGATGTTTCCACAATTCTGGCTTAATCTTGAGGATCTCTTTTGAAGTGAGGTTGCATTGCACTTTAGTGTTCTTCACTACCTCTGTGTTCCTAGGTATGACTCAGTCTTCGTTTCTTATCATGACCGTGCATGCGCTCATACAAGTAGACTTTGCTTCCCATGGGCCTCTAAAATGGGGTAGTTGCTGCAAGGAATTAGACTCGAAGTATAATCTCTCACTAGATTGGGCATCCTCCTGCTCTCCATAGATGGAAAGAATGTCTAGTGGGAATTGGTCATATGAATCATCCACAAGTTCAATGGGAGGAGGATTTTCACTTTTTTTAGCCTCTTCTTGAACCTCTCTTAGAAATTTTGGGAAACATCAATTCATAGAAGAAGATGTGTCTCGTTCTACGGAATTAGGCACATAAGCTTCCTGGGGAGCAAGGCTTATCCTTTCATTTGCCTTGTCCTTTCCCTGGGAGGTGGCTTCCTTTCTAGATTTTGCAATTAGGCTCTCCAATCTTTCTAACAATCCATCAAAATGCAACTGTGTCTTAGCTGAACTAGAGTAGTTGAAAAGGTGACTGGCTTCAAACATGGTTTGAGCCAGTTCTACCATCTTAGCACAAAGCTTTGCTCTCTCTATTTCTAGATCAGATCTAGGGTAACGTTTTTCATGATCTATCACATTTGGCCCTTCGTGGATTCTGGCCTGATATGCTTTAAGCATCATGTCTAGGTCCTTGAGAGTGGGATCTGCTAAGATTGATCCTACTCTGGGTGGTGGGTGGGTTACATGTGGTGGATTAGAAGGTGATAGGGATGGTGATGGTGGTGGTATGTGAGAGTGCATTTGAGAGGCAATTTTGACTATCTTGGCTTTTGTTTCTCTTAAGCTTTCCTCAAGTTCACTCATTTTCTTAGACCATTGACTTTTCATTCTCTCTCGGCTATCTTTCCAAGCTCTCATCCATTTCTTTCTTATACTCTCGGTCTCACTAAGCTCCGAATTTTTTTCTTGACCTAAGCCTTGATTTTGTTGTAATGCCCGAGCTCTTGTGACCACTTGCACTAGGGTAAGTTACACTTCCTGTAGAGAATAATACTAACCCAATCACATTAATGGGAGTGATCTTCATCGCATTGTGTGGGTTCTTTGGGCAGTCTCATAAGAGGTACTCTTTCCCACAATTGTGACAAAATCCTTGAATTGTCACTGATTAGGGTTGTGTCGGAGCAGGTAAAGGACAATCATGAATGAAGTGATCTCCCTGGCATCTGTAACATGGCCCTCTAGGTGCTTGGGGTCTCATCTATCTAGATTACGGCCTAGAATTAGGATTTGCATACATGACATTGGCATATTCAGACTCTCCACTAGACTCACTAGGGTCTTTGTAATAGTAAATTTCATTATGCTCAAGTGACTGCATATAGTAAGCATGTGGGCTATCCATATGAGTAGAGTCAAAACTATGATCATTTGGGTCACTTTCTAAAAGCAATGGTGTTACTGGCACTAAGGCTCGTAGCTACATACTTCACTGGGATCACATTGGCTAGAGTTGGAGGTTGCTAAGCTAACATAGGTTGAGGCCTTTGTTAGGCCTGGTAGGGTTGTTGATAGGGTTGTTGTGGCCTCCCATATTTTTGTGGGTACTGCTACTGTTATCTCCCTTGTTGTGGATATGGTTGTGGATAATTTTGTCCAACAACTTGCTTGTTATAGGGGCAATCTTGTGCGGTGTGGTTAGTGTACCTCCTTTCTATGGTACAGTATTGGCTATTTGGGTTCGCTTGGGGTTGAGCCATAATTGGACACAGGCTAGCCCTTATGGTCTCCTCCGCAAGTGTAGCATCTTTTTGCTAGGGCAAATCTAGGTATCTGTTTGCTAGATACTCCTAATTTCTGAAGCTACCTTCTCTACAAGGTCCTCTATAGATGTGGATTGTTTGGAAGTGAAGCTAGTTGAGCTATCTGAATCTTTATGGACATTTGAAAGCTCTAATTATAATATAAACCATGGCAATGGAAACTCAAAAATCAAAAGCCTTTACATGGAAGAGCCGAAAAATAAAAAAATGGCATGAGTACGCTATCTACTTTATGCATCAAACAACCATGCATAGAAATTTTGAAAATTATGATACCAAAAAGATAATCTTAAAAAAATGATGGAAGTGATCTACATGAATTTTACCCACAAATGTGCTTGCGGGCACATAATAAGCAACATAAGACATAGGGCACTACACACCCTATACAAAATCCATGTGCTTGCAGCATGGATATCAATTTAACATAAGCACACTATATGCTCTTGCTTTCTCCTTGCAGTATGTGCAATAAAATCATGCTACCATCGTATTTCCCCAAAATTACAGAGATTCACAAACATATATATAAGCATATATGCATGTGTGAAAAGAAAATTCCTATCAAAACTCATAGATCTCAAAGCAAGGATTTCATAAAACTTGGAATCATTCCATTTGGATGTCAAATGAGGAAGTTATGGTCATTTTCATGGAGATAACTGTTGCAAATAGGGTCTCTAAAGAGTGTATGAAAAAACCACCTCCTTTCCTCCTCCTATGAGCTCCACCTAGAGGCAAGGACTTAAGATTGTGGGGTGCTGATCCATAAGTCACATATGTGATGTCTTCAATCTCAAGAGAAAGGAGATAAGGAAAAGAGATCTCACATACTCACACACAATTTTGTGAGATATATCAAACTTCCCACACTTTTCCTATAAATAGTGGCATTTTTCATTGATTCAGCTGATGTAGTATCCAACTTCAAATTCTGATCTAATGGCATAGAAATTGGCTTATAGTTAGTCATACCATATTTTGTAGCATACTCAGAACATATTGCTTGTGAGGAGATGTTTGGATACACTCCAAAGATAAGTGGTGTTGCAATAATCTTCCTCTACACTTGCCAATTTGACTTTAGAGTACCTTAGTAGACACCTTTAGATACTCAAATATGAATTTAGACCAACTATGTAGCTTGAAATATCATTGTCATATAGTTGTGTCAAAACAGATAACTTTCAAGATATAGGAACTTCTAAAACTTGCTATTTTTGGACTTGAACTTCTCATAAAAATGCTCAGTTCTCTCTCTGATAGCAATTGACCCGAGAGCTTTTAGAAACATCTAATTTATGACCTTAGCTAACTATCCCAAGTTATTTAACTAATTATAGTGAGTATATGATGCGAAATCATATTAAGAAGTTAGGGGTGTAATCATAACTTTTCAAGAGGATGATAATATGCAGACATATGTAGCTTGCAAAGAACGTATATCAAGATCTAATGATGCAAATGAAGTGAAAATTGATATGTAGGAACGAGAATCATCATGATACCTAGCCTAAGTTAAATAAATTCAAGAGATTGAGTCCACACAGAGAACTCGATTGATCAAATTCACTAAAATGATGAGATAGCAGCAGACAATAGTAGACAGAGATTAACTTGCACTAATGACTCAAAAATGTATATGATTATGAATGCATGATACAAAGGAGATGAAGTGGACTTATTGATACATATATGTGCTAAGTGTAAGCTCAACCATGAGGCTCAATGGCTCATCTTTCTCTATCATTCCCCGCAACTAAGAATCACTCCTATTTATACTCATAAATGCATTTGAATTTTGAAATTCTTCCACCTAAAAGTTCCTATCCTTTTGGTGGTGACATTTGATTCCAAACACTAAGTAGTTGTGATGCATGAATTTTACTATCATGATATTCCCTCAATCCTTTTCCTTTTACTTTTATCTCAAGAGTTAGTCTATGACTTTTACAAGGGGTGTTCATGTGCACTTTAAGAGTGATAAAAAATGGATATGTGGTAATTCCTTGCTATTTGGTCAAGCATCAAGGCTTGCCAAATGTACGATCAACTCCCCCTCAAGCCTAAGATGCTTGAGTCTTCAATCCTTTGATATCTCCTACAATCCAATCATGGATTTAAACCTATTTAGTTTGCTTCCATCCGATGATTTGGTCATCATATATGCACATTGCATATGAGTGGATACATAAGAGATTTGTATCTCCTTACTCACAATATCTTCCCTAAAAAAATGATAATGGACTTCTATATGCTTAGTCCTCGCATGAAAGATAGGATTAGCAGCTAAATGAAGTGAGCTCATCTCCAAATATAAATGGAGTACCAAAATCCAACCCTAGATCTGTGTATAGGGTCTCTATCCACATAGCTTCTTGTGCTGCATTTGCTAACCCTCTGTATTTAGCTTTAGTTGAGGAAAGAACAACTGTAGGTTGCTTCTTTAAAGACCAAGATATGAGATTTGTACCTACAAATGATAAGTATCCTGATGTGCTTCTTCTATCATCTTTTCAGCTTGCCCAATTTTGCATCCGTGAATAGCTTGACATTCAAATTAGATGTGTAGGATTAGTATAGACCTTCATTAATTGTTCCTTTCAAGTATTTCAATATCCTCTTGGGTGCATCCATTTGAGGTTTCCTAGGAGTGTGCATGAATTAGATAACTACACTTAGTCCATAGCAAATATCCAACCTAATTAGGGTAGCATAGTTCAAGCTTCCAACTAGACATTGTTAGCTTGTGATGTCTTCAATAATTTCTCCTTAATGAGCACTTAACCTGTGGTTGACCTCCACGAGAGTACCTGCAACCTTAACGTCTTGCATTTTGAACTTTGCAAGCATATCTTTAATATATTTCCTTTGTGTAAGGAACATTCCTTGATCTGTGTAGACTACTTCTAAGCCAAGGACATAAGTGAGCAATCTGAGATCACATGTCTTGAATTCTTCCTTCATTTGGGCTTTGATCTTTCTGATTCCATCAACACCATCACCTATAAGAATGATATCATTTACATACACACAGGTATATTAATTCAGACTTACTTTTCTTAATGAAAAGTGATGAATTAGCCTTGCTCAATTAAAATTCTTTGTCCTGCAAGAATGTAACTAATCTATGGTTCCAAGATCTAGGAGCTTTCGTTAGTCCATATAGAGCTTTTTTGAGTTTACACACATATGCAGGGTGTGATTTATCGACAAATCCAAGAGCTTATTCCATGTACACTTCCTCTGAAATCCAATCATTCAAGAATGCATTTTTTACATCCATGTGATAGATGTTCCAATTCTTTGAAGCAGCTATACTCATTAGTACTCTGATCGCAGGCATTTTTGCCACAAGAGAGAAAGTCTCCTCATAGTCTATGCCTTGGGTTTGACCAAACCCTTTTGCCGCATGCCTTGCTTTATACCTGTTTATTGAACCATATGTTTTTTTTAACCTTATAGATCCATGATGGCTTCTTGGGAACCAAGTCCCATGTCCAATTCTCTTGAAGGGCTTCTATCTCCTCTTCCATTGCTTCCCTCCATTGTAATTTCTTCTTAGCCTCTTCAAAGGTTGATGGTTCTTCTGAATTAATATCCTGAGCAATATAGATTGCGTGTTTAGTGACTAGAGAGGTGTTAAATCCATACCTTTCTAGCTTCCTTTTTTGACTAATTGATCTTCTTATTGTTTGTTGACAAGATTCTGCAACATCTCTCAACTCTTGCATCTTTTCTTTACCTTTGTTGTTCCAACCCTTGCTATTCCTCCTTGGTGTCTTCTCATCATCATCAAAATTACTTGACTCTTCATGTAGGTGATTATTTACCTTTTTTAATGTTGGGAAATCCCTCTAGGTCATAAGGTAGCTTGAGTTTCTTGCAATCATCTTCAAACCAAGAGCTATTCTCATCAAAGAAAACATCTTTGCTAATAATAAAACCTTTAGTACTTGGATTATATAACCTGTACCCTTTTTTATTTAGATCATATCCAATAAACACACATTTCTCTGCTTTAGGATCCATTTTACCTCTTATTTGTGATGGAATATGTGCATAAGTTATGCATCCAAATATCCTGCAACGATCAAGGCTAGGTCTTCTTCCATTACATGCTTCATATGGTGTCATCCCATCCAATTCCTTTGATGGAAGTCTATTAATGAGATAGGTGGATGTAGATATAGCCTCTACCCACAAATAACTAGGTAATTTTTTTCTCATTAAGCATGGACCTTGTAGCTTCAACTATGGTCCTATTCCTCCTCTCTCCTACTCCATTCTATTTTGGAGTGTACCTAGTTGTGATCTCTCTCTTGATGCCTCTATCTTGGAGATAGGCATCAAACTCATGGGAGAAATATTCTCCCCCTCCATCTGACCTTAGCCTCTTTAACGTTTTCCTTGTTAGATTTTCAACAAGAGCAAGGTACTTCTTGAAAAAATTGAATACTTCATCCTTGTGCTTCATAAAGTATAGGATGGCCCATCTACTACAATCATCAATAAAAGATACATAGTACCTAGATCCTGAAATTGATGGCTCCTTGCTAGGTCCCCAAACATCTATGTGGACTAGCTCGAACAAGTCACCATGGATGTATCCTTTCTTCATAAAGGGTTGTCTATGTGATTTTCCAAGTTGACAAGCACTGCACTTGTATATCATATGTTGCTTGGATATATTAGGTAGGCCAAGCACACTTTGATCCCTACACATTTGCTTCAGATTTCTTTCACCTATGTGAGCCAATCTTTTATGCCAATTTCCAATTTTGATGGGGTTTGACCTCCATAATTGAATAGAGCTATATTTCTAGTGTCTTGGAGTTCAAGTGTAAAGAGTCTACTACTCTTTTCTGCTTTTACAATTCTCTTGAATCCCTGTTGTGGATCTTCAACAAATGCTCCATTCCTTGTGAACCTTACTTGCAATTCTTTCTCTACAATTTGTCCAACACTTATGAGATTCTTTGTTATGGTAGGTACATACAATACCTTGCTAAGAAGATTCATGGTTCCATCTAGAGTCTTCACATTTCCAATCTTTTCCATTGAGTGCCTAGTGTCATCTCCTATTTGAACCTCATGACTATTTCTTGGATCTTCCAAGTCTGATAGTAAAGCCACATTCCCTGCCACATGATTTGAAAAATTAGAGTCTATATAAAATACATGCTCATCTGCTTTACCTTACTTCATAGTCATGTTCATCAATAGAAGTGATTCCTCTTGAGTTTTCTCTTCAATGTAATTGTTGTAGTCTCTCCTTCCTCTATATCCTCCTTGATGATTTGTATTGTTGAAATTGTTGTTGTTGTAACCATTGGAGTTATTTGGGGTGCCTCTTGTATTTCCATAGCCTCCTCTATTGAAGCCTCTTCTTCCTCTTTGATTTTTGGGATTCCTGAAACAATTCTTAGTAATATGCATTTAGACCCATTATGTAGCTTGGAGCATCATTGCCATATAGTTGTGTCAAAACAGATAACTTTCAAGATAGAGGAACTTATGAAAACTTGCTATTTTTGGACTTGAACCTCTCTGAGAAATGCTCATTTCTCACTCTCTGATAGCCATTGACCGGAGAGCTTTTAGATAAATCTATAGAATGACCTTAACTAACTATCCCAAGTCATTTCACTAATTTAGAGTGAGTATATGATGAGAAATGATATTAAGAAGTTAGGGGTGTAATCCCGACTTTTCAGGAGAATGATGGTATGCAGACATAGGTAGCTTTGAGAGAACATATCTCAAGATCTAATGATTTAAATGAAGTGAAAATTGATATATAGTAAATAGACTGATCATGCTACATATCCCAAGTTAAAGCATTTCAAAAGATTGGTTACAAGCATAGAACACAATTCATCAAGTTCACTAAAAAGTTGAGATAGTGGCAGACAACAATAGACAAAGATTAACTTGCACTAATGACTAAAAAATGTATATGATTATGAATGTATGATACAAAGGAGATGAAGTGGAATTACTCATACATATGTGAGATAAGTGTAAGATCTCTTAGAATTTTGGCAATCTCAAGTGTGGGAACTCATGCTAAGTTGAAGTGCCACATCACTCACACTTTTTGGTAGAATATACAACCACTTTTCCACGAGTTTTCTCAGCCCTTTACTCACCTAATTGATGGAGAAAAGTCGGGATCATTTGGAGGGCATTTTTGAATTCAAATTTACAACCACCTTTTTGAGCATTATATAAGCAAAGACATGGAGCAAAGTCGTGGCCATCATCCTCTACCATTTGAGCACTTGTAGGCTTATTAGGAGTGTTTACTCCAGGTCTAAGCTAGCCCCTAGCTAATCAAGCCCCTTGCTTGCTGAATTTTTCTCATAGGAAGTGATCTTTGATCACCCATATCTCTTTGTGTAGTAGTCCGATTCATTTGCAAGATAGCTCATTTTGTTTCTATGATTGTAAGCTTTCTTTTGGATGTAATCTTAGTATAAAGTGTTCATTAATCTTGAGTATATTGAGCTTGAAAGTTCTCTGGCCTGATCTCTGCATATTCCCAAATATATGTGTGTTGGGAGGTACACATAGGTGCAACCACCAATTTGGGCAGATTTTGGTCTGCCTTGTGCAAGGAGTTTGGCATAGCTCACATTCTCCAAATTGATTGATCTATGGCTTGTTGGAAAGATTAGAGAGTCTATTTTTACTGTGCAAAATTTCATAGGTTCAGTCTTAAG
Source organism: Ceratopteris richardii (assembly GCA_020310875.1). Taxonomy (NCBI): domain Eukaryota; kingdom Viridiplantae; phylum Streptophyta; class Polypodiopsida; order Polypodiales; family Pteridaceae; genus Ceratopteris; species Ceratopteris richardii. The sequence continues at coordinate 148,501,540 of CM035426.1, read as the reverse complement.
GTCCAGAGAGCAATTCAATTTTTGGTGGAGTCTCGTAGTGAACTGTTTGGTCCTAGGAAGGGCCTATCATTCTTCTGCTACAACTAGGAGTGGATATACTCCATCAGTGGTATCAGAGCTCATCATTGAGCATTGAAGAAATCAAGAGGAGGCCTTGAAGTTGCTTGAGAGCCAAGGATTGAAGCAAAGACCAGCAAGATTTGAAGAAGGATTTGAAGCAAGGGGGAGCTTCTATCATCATCGAAAGTTCACGACAAGTGGAGACTCTTGTGGGAAGGTAACATATCATTCTTTCTCACATCTATCACAACCCAAGGAGGGATTAGGATCCACATATAGTCTCATACACAATGGGAGACTATAATACTCAGATTGAGAAGCTTGAAAAAAGCAATTACCAACCTTGGAAGTTTAGAATCTCTAACTTCCTCATGGGAAAGGGTCTTTGGGGGTTGGTTAGTGGTACTGAGGTGAAGCCATACATAGATCCACATACACCTACTGAGAATCAAAGGAGAGCCATTAGAGAATGGGAAGAAAGGGATAGGAGAGTGATCTTCATTCTTTCTCAACACATAAGTAACTCCATGATAGGTCATATCCAAGACCTAGATACATCTAAGAAGGTTTGGGAGTGTTTAGAAAGGTTGTACTCTACCTCTACAAAGGCTAGAAAAATTCAGCTCAAGAATGAGCTCAACAACCTTAGGAAGTCATCAAATCAGAGCATTAATGACTTCATACTCAAAGTAAAAGAGATCTCGGATGCACTTGGTTCAATAGGATGTGTTGTAGATGATGATGACCTAGTTGCCCACACACTTAATGGGCTTAGAGAAGATGATAAATGGAAGGCATTCACAACCTCTGTGTATGTAAGGGATTCATTACCAGATTTTAAGCAACTTACTTCTCTTATGGTGACTAAGGAGCTCAACCATGGAGGCAACAAGTCAAAGGGCAGCCAAGACCAACTCTTCTATGTAGGCAAAGGAGGAAGAGGCAAAGGAGGAAGAGGCAAAGGCAATAGAGGTGCTTCAAGAGGAAGAGGTAGAAGCAACTACCAACAAGGCAGCCAAAGCCATCAAGGGAGTCAATCAAGCCAAGATGAAGGTCAATCATCAAGAGGAAGAGGAAGAGGAAGAGGTAGAGGAGGAAGATATGGAGGTCGAGGATACTCCAACTCAAATGGATGCTTCAATTGTGGGAAGCAAGGACACTATGCCAAGGATTGTTGGCAAAAGCAAGGTTGGAACAATTACAAAGGGCAAGGTAATTATGCTAACTCCTCAACAAATTCAGAAAATGAGCATTTGTTAGCTATAAAGCATAAAAGTGAAGGTCAACCACATGATGAGGTGTGGTATATAGATAGTGGTTGTAGTAACCACATGTCAGGTAAAGAGGAGTACTTCGGCAATCTTCAAGCACCCAAGCAAAGAGGATTTGTGGAGACAGGAGACAACATAGAGCATGAGATACAACAAATGGGAGATGTGAAGCTTGAAGAAAACCACAAAGCAAAAGGATTATCTGAGGTATTGCATGTTCCTACTATTACAAAGAACTTAATCTCTGTTGGACAGATGGTTGAAAAGGGATACCAAGTCAAGTTCAACCACAAAGGATGCTTTATTGAAGACCCAAGGAATGGCTATGAGCTGATAGCCAAAGGAAAGAAGGAAGGAAGAATGTTCACTCTTGACATTGGCAAAGAACAAAGCAACAAGGCAATGTTCATCACCTATGGCGACAAGAAGATTGGAGATTTGGATTTGTGGCATAAAAGGTGTGGTCACATCAACATTCAAAGGTTTAAAGACATGGAGAAGAGGCAATTGGTAAGAGGTTTACCACATTTTTCATTACAAATGTTGCATGAGATGTGTGAAGCTTGTCAACTAGGCAAGTCTACTAGGCAGCCCTTCAAGAAGAGTGGATATGTAGCACATGGTGTGTTAGACCTTGTGCACACAGATGTGTGGGGGCCAACCAAAGAGCCCTCTCTTGCAGGTAATAAGTACTTTGTAACCTTCATAGATGACTACTCAAGAAAAGTATGGTTGTATTGTATAAAGCAAAAATCAGATGTGTTTGATGTATTCAAAAGATTCAAGGCACAAGTTGAAAAGGAGACATGTTGCTACATCAAAACCCTAAGGTCCGATGGAGGGGGAGAATACTTCTCCCATGCTTTTTGTGATTTCTTGCAGGACCAAGCTATAAAGAGGCAAATCACTTGCAGGTATACTCCCCAACAAAATGGGGTGGCAGAGAGGAAGAATAGGTATATTACTGAAATTGCTAGGAGTATGTTAAATGAAATGAATGTGCCTTTAACATATTGGGCAGATGTTGTATCTACTGCTGTGTACTTGATGAATAGGTGTCCCACATCAGGGGTACATGACATGACACCTAAGGAGGCATGGAGTGGAAGGAAACGTGACCTTTCACACATTAGAATCTTTGGTTGTGTATGCTACACACATGTGCCACAAGAGTTGAGAGGTAAGATGGATGCAAGGGTTGAAAGATGTATGTTTATTGGTTATGCTATGGAGCAAAAAGGTTACAGGTGCTACAATCCTAATACAAAGGAGTTAAAGGTATCTAGAGATGTAGTGTTTGATGAACTCAAACCATGGTATGCTTCCAAAGCTCCATTGTAGGATGAAGATATTGAAGAAGCAGAGAGAAGATATGAAGCTAGGTTTCAAGATAGCTTGGAAATCAATGGTCCAAGCATACAAAGGAGTTCAAGCATGGATTCAGCCCATCAATCAGTGAATAAAGGAAAGGCAAGATTGGTAGAGCTTGATGAAGATGGACATGAATTTGAAGACTTTGAAGAACTTATGTTAGAAGGGGGAGCTACATCAAAAGTAGAAATCAAGGCACCAAGGCAAAGAAGGTTCATTCCACCAAAAGGAGAAGAAAGGAGGTCAACAAGGGTAAAACATCCAATCTCAAGGCTTGTTTATGATAGTTATATGGCTAGGCATTATGCTTTCATGACTAAGGTTATCAAAGATCATGAACCTTCTACCTATGAAGAGGCCAAAGACACAAAGGAATGGCAAGAAGCTATGGAAGAAGAGTACAAAGCCCTTGAAGACAACAACACATGGAGTCTTGTTCCAAGACAAGAAGGGATGAAGGTAATTGGCAACAAATGGGTCTATAAAGTGAAAAGAAATTCTGATGGTTCAATTGCTAGGTTCAAAGCAAGGCTTGTGGCAAAAGGATTTGCTCAATCCTATGGGATTGACTATGAAGAAACATTCAGCCCGGTTGCAAAGATGACAACAATTAGGGCAATCATTGGGGTTGCTACATCTAGGAGGTGGAAAATCTATCAATTGGATGTAAAGAATGCTTTTCCTAATGGTGATTTGCAGGAGACAGTCTACATGACTCAACCATTAGGGTTTGAGAACCCTAAATATTCAGATTTTGTTTGTAAACTTAGAAAAGCATTGTATGGTTTAAAGCAAGCTCCTAGGGCATGGAATCAAAGGCTTGTGGAGTATTTGTGCAGGTGTGGATACAAGCCAAGTGATGGAGATCCTTCCTTATACCTCAAGAAAGAGGGAGGACTAGTTGTCTATGTATGCATATATGTGGATGACTTGATTATAACAGGAAGTGATGATGCAGGTATCACATGGATCAAGGCCAAGCTTGGAAATGAATTCAAGATTTCAGATCTTGGAGTTCTTAAATATTTTCTTGGGATTGAAGTTATTTATGTAGAAAATGGTATTTACCTTGCTCAAAGGAAATACTTGCTAGATGTACTTTATAAGTATGGTATGAGTGGATGTAAGCCACTCACACAACCTGTGGATCCAAACACTAAGCTATGTGCAAGTGAAGGACAACCTCTTGAAGATATTTCAGCATATAGAAGCATAATTGGAAGCCTTAATTATGCTACCATCACAAGACCTGAATTGTCTTATGTTGTAGGATTTCTCTCTCAATTTCTAAATTCACCAACTGATGTTCATATGAATGCATCCAAGAGAGTGCTTAGGTACATCAAGCACACTATCAACCAAGGGTTGTACTACCCTTATGGAGATGGATTACAACCTCAAGGCTTTAGTGATGCTGATTGGGCTGGTTCAAAGGAGGATCAAAGGAGCACATCTGGCTATGTCTTCATGCTAGGTCAAAAAGTCATTTCATGGATGTCCAAGAAGCAACCTACAGTTGCATTATCATCTACTGAGGCTGAGTATAGATCTTTAGCACTTGTTACATGTGAGATCATGTGGCTCAAGAAGCTCTTCAAAGAATTGGATGTGGAGGTCAAAGAGTTCACTCTATTTGGAGATAATATGTCAAGCATTCATCTAGCAAGCAACCCTATGTTCCATGCAAGAAGCAAGCACATAGAGATCCATTATCACTTCATCAGAGAAAAGGTACTAGCAAAAGAAGTGGACATCAAGTACATCAACACCAAAGATCAGATAGCAGATATCATGACCAATTTTATGGATGCAAGCAAGTTGGAGAAGTTCAAAATCGACCTCAACTTAAAGGAGATCAATGGAGACTAACACGAGCTTGAGGGGGAGTGTTAGAATTTAGCAATCTCAAGTGTGGGAACTCATGCTAAGTTGAAGTGCCACATCACTCACACTTTTTGGTAGAATATACAACCACTTTTCCACGAATTTTCTCAGCCCTTTACTCACCTAATTGATGGAGAAAAGTCGGGATCATTTGGAGGGCATTTTTGAATTCAAATTTACAACCACCTTTTTGAGCATTATATAAGCAAAGACATGGAGCAAAGTCGTGGCCATCATCCTCTACCATTTGAGCACTTGTAGGCTCTCATTAGGAGTGTTTACTCTAGGTCTAAGCTAGCCCCTAGCTAAGCAATCCCCTTGCTTGCTGAAGTTTTCTCATAGGAAGTGATCTTTGATCACCCATATCTCTTTGTGTAGTAGTCCGATTCATTTGCAAGATAGCTCATTTTGTTTCTATGATTGTAAGATTTCTTTTGGATGTAATCTTAGTATCAAGTGTTCATTAATCTTGATTATATTGAGCTTGAAAGTTCTCTGGTATGATCTCTATATATTCCCAAATATATGTGTATTGGGAGCTACACATAGGTGCAACCACCAGTTTGGGCAGATTTTGGTCTGTCTTGTGCAAGGAGTTTGGCATAGCTCACATTCTCCAAATTGAGTGATCTATGGCTTGTTGGAAAGATTAGAGAGTCTATTTTTACTGTGCAAAATTTCATAGGTTGAGTCTTAAGGTCCAGAGAGCAATTCAATTTTTGGTGGACTTTGGTAGTGATCAAGATCAACCATGAGGCTCAATGGCTCATCTTTCTCTGTCATTCCCTGCAACTAAGAATCACTCCTATTTATACTCATAAATGAATTTGAATTTTGAAATTCTTCCATCTAAAAGTGTTCCTATCCTTTTGGTGGTGATTGATTTGATTCATGACTTGTAATGTCACAAGATTCCCTCAATCCTTTTCCTTTTACTTTGATCTCTAGAGTTAAAGTCTATGACTTTTACAAGGGGTGTTCATGTGCACTTTAAGAGTGATCAAAAAATGGATATGTGGTAAGTCTTTGTTGTTTGGTCAAGCATCAAGGCTTGCCAAATGTACCAACATTGCCTTATGCGACATCCATGTACCTATTTCTGTATGTATAAATGCAATGTCCAAAAAATAGCACATCACACCAAGAACTTTCATGTTCAATTCCTGCATAAGAAATTGCTTTACCTCCTTAATGCTTTCTTCATTATCACCACCTACATCAAGTCATTAACATAAATAGCCACAATCATTGCTAGCATGCAACCATTTCCTGAGGAATATGATAAAATACTCCACTCGTGCTATGAAAAAATCAAATATGTCCTCATAAGGCTCGATATGAATGAATAGACTGTAAGCTTGTAAATCCCATGACTCAATTCCCTTCCCATAGGTTAACTATATTGTGCATGTGTTGGAAAGCAAGGAAAAGCAAGTAGAACAGCATGCAGTGAATACAATAGCCATAGAAGATGTGGAAACACATGAGAGGAAGGCGTCACAGTTCAAATTCTACAAAATAGTCAATTCATTGTAAAACAATGATTTTCATCACTAATACATGGTACAAAAACCCTCTATTTGTAAATACATGCTCCATTTTGTGCAAGCCGAGGCATCCTCAATCTTAAGGAGCTTAGGTAGAAGCTATGTTTCAAACTTCATGTTTTTTTATTTCCATTTGAGCCACCAAATTAAATTTAGAACCTAATTTTATGTCAAACACTAGATTTGAAACTGGTAAGAACTCACCTACAAATTATAAAGGATCTAGAGAGATCGTTTTTTAGGTTCCTAATTTTGGAGAAGGCTTGTAAGAGAGAGTAAAGGGCTTCTAATCTTGTTCATGAATAGAAGAATACCCATTATTCCATCTCTATTTATCTTCCTTGTGTGCGTGTGCATCTAGTGGCTTCTCCCTTCACATCTACACACATCACTCGCACATGATCATCATATCAACCTCACGTATCCTTCGACTATAAATTACTAGATGGATCTTCATTGACATTGATGCTTATCACTATTATAAAAGTGACACCAAGAAGTTTTGTGCCATTGTCAGGGAGCACTAATCGAGGGCGGGGGTGTGTGAAGGAAAGAGAGCTGAGTAGAGATGTTGGAGTGTAGGTAATTTGGTAAGTTCTTTGTTCAAATTTGTTTTTCATTTTTCTTGATTATTTGCATCTCCATTTCCATGCCGACCACATCCTTTCATCCCCCTTTATCCCCTTCCATCATCTCCATATTCAGCTTTCGGACCATATACCCATTATCTCCTCACGTCTCCTCATTTTATTGTGTGTGTGAGAGAGAGAGAGAGAGCTATTGTGTGTGTTTTTTTTGTGTTCTTATTTATTTATTTTCTTGCAAATATTGAATCATCATCAGCTCAATTGGACCTACATAGGTATGACATACAATTTTTTTGTACCCAAGGAGACAAATAAAGAAAGTTACATTTTAGGAAATACACCTACAGATGGTTGTAGATCTTCTCTATGACATCCTTGTGGTGTAGATGAGGCAAGAAAATTCAAAGTTTTTGGCTTTGTAGCAAGATACTAAAGACTAGACAGGGAGGCTCTATCACAACAGACCTTGCCTATCATGAAAGACCCTATCTATCAGGATAGACCGCTCTATCATGATAGAAAATCATCTATCTAGACAAACCCATCCCATGACAAAGCACATCTATCATGACAAACCACCTTTTGTTGTGATGGACTCATCTATTGCAATATACCCCCAACCTATCACCATAGATTGAGCTCCTAATAGAGTTTTTCTATTGTGATAAACCCCCGCTGTCGTAGAGGGGTCGAAGGGAGGCAGACGTTCATCTAAAAGATTCACGCTAACCTAACCATGTGACTGCACGTAGGGTGCTTCTAAGTATGCCTAGGGACTTGGATTGAATTTTCAGTTTAAGAGAGATAAAAGCTATAGGTTTCTAATCTTTTCGAGTGTAATTTAAAACTAAGATTCAAAAGAACTAACTAATTTTTTTATTTATCATAACATATTTTCTTATCATTGCTAAATGTATAGACATATGAAAGTTCAAAATAAAATCTTAATTATATCGAAAAGTGAAAGTGCTAGAAAACTTTAGGATCAATTCTTAAGCCTATACAAAAACTTATGATAAGTGCTAATACAATATCTTTGTACATAATCATATACAACTTAATAGTTCTAAATGAACATAATTTGCTTCAAGCTTCAAACATCGCAATCTCGTAAACTCGTAATCTCGTAAACTTGTATTCTCCTTTGCCATGATCTGAAAAAAAGACATTAGAAAAAACAAATAAAACTCTACTTACATATATAAACACAAGCTTTCATGCGGTTTCTTTTTCCTTTCTTGGTAACTACACACATGCCCCTATAGCTTATACTTTCTTTTACTGTCGTGCGCATACTTTCTACATATGTAAATACATTTATGCAAATATTTTATTTTGAATCTAAATTTATATACGCATTGGTCCAAACATAAATTATGAATTAAATATACTAATCATTAACTTTATTAGTTCACTTTCATGTTGGCTAAACGTGTATATTAAAATAAATATATCCACTCATACTAGCATATATTTAACATGTATCAATTCATATATTAAATCAAATGGGGATCATATAGTAACATATATTAAATCATACACACATATTTACAACCATACATGATGGGAATCATGCTTTTAAACATAACCACTTTATCTTATATATATGCATAGGTAATGCTATATAAATTTAGAAACACATTTTCTTAGTTTTCAAACACATAAACAATGATGGACAAAAATATACAGGCGCAAATACAATTCAATTTTACCCACATATTTAATATCAATGTATATATATTTATGTGGGTAGATCTATTATCCTTATCACTCAAGTACTTAGGGTATATTCATAAGTTTTTAGGCTCATATTTATATCTGTACACGTAGCCCTTGAACCTAAGTTTCTAGACACTCTCGTAAACATATATAAATATATACTCTTATGATGCACATTCAAACATAAATGATTGTCCATGCACAAATGTATAGGCAAAAATACACTCACATTAACTTATTTGCTCGCATATTTTTTAGATTCACAAAAGCATATAGGAGAGAACCATTTATTTACGAAAATCTGAAGTAAAACAAAATTGGATGAAAAAGGATGTACAAAAGAAATAAAGCAAATGATTTTAATCAATGTTCAGTAATCCTCTCCCATTCGGATCAGATACATACTCAACTTCTTCAACCTGCAAGTACTTAAACAGATTAGTCAAATTAAATGCTCACATAAAATATATTTTTGGAGATATAGAGATAACCATTTTAAAAGAAATTTTTTAATTTTTCTATATGCCAATCTGTGTGATGAAATCGTTCCGACATCTGCCCCCACCAAACCTGCACATCGTCCTCGATGGGCCAACCTGCAGTTCAATAGGAAAGCAGTATCAAATTCTTTGTGAAAATCTATAATTTAACTCTAAATTATAAAAAATGCTTTTAATTTCTAATTATGTTTCTGATAATAAAGAAAATTTCTAAAATTACATAAATATGAATTAGAAATCATTTCAGTCAATGCATATAGTCAAAAATACAAATTTAGAAAATCCTATAAAGGCTATTTAGATAATTGAGGTACTTACCATTCCATTAACCCTGTTCTTAAGTAAAATTTAATTTATATAAGTATGCTTTCTTTTATTTCTTAGATGTCCGCTATAAGATGCATCGAACTAACTCTCCTGCAGCAAACCTCCACCTTATATAGCCCACATAATATTTCAGGAGTGGTTTCAAGACCACAACTGAATCATATTTTTCTTTTTCTTTTCTTTTGTATCCCCTTTTTTCTTTTCTTTTTTTTTTCCCTTTTCTTTTCTTCTCTTTTTCCCATCTTGCAGTAGCCATTAATATACTGCTTGATGTTCTCATTTTTCTCTTTTCTTAATTTTTCTTCGCAAATTTTTTGTTTAAGGGGAAAGGCTCAACCCCTAATCAGAGCAAAGGATCTAGAAATTTGCTACAACTAGAATTAGGATCTCATTTGCTAGACGGGTTCAAAAAGTAAAGAATTCTACTAGTATAAAATAAATCTCTCTTTTACTAGGGGTCGCAGTTCAAGTTTTTTGCTCTCCTATCTTCACAACGCATTATAAGTTCTCTAAATCAGACTTTCAACCTATATACATTTTCCTACTTTAATTTCTTGATCATTATTTACGTAATTTTAATAAATTCCCTCTTTATATCAGAAACAAATAAAACTCTATTTATGAAATGCATGAAAAAGAAATTAATTAATACAAATAATTGGAATTAAGTCACCTGGTTATTCTTCGTCTTCATCTTCATTCTCCAGGAAGTCTTCTTCTAACTCGAACTTATCGCTTTCTGTTCTTTTAAATAGCTTGATTCTTTTTCCTGGAATCAAATTCCTTAACATAGAACCGTCATATTCACGTAATTTATATGTACCGGTTTCATAAACTGAAACAACAACATACGGTCCGAACCAACATTTAGTTAGTTTCCGACGTGCATTGTATTGAGTATCAAACGTACTATCAGACACAAGCACCCAGTCACCACTCTCTATTGGTTGCGGCCTTAGTCTATGTTTCTTATCAAAATATAATTTATTTTTCAATCTAGATGTTTTTTATTTTTTTATTGCTTCTTTAAGATTTTCATTTCCTTGTTTTAATTGCTTAATTTTAAGTGTTAATAATTCCTCTCTTGAAATATTATCCTTCCAACCTAGATCCATCCAATTAACTATCTGAGTATGAACAGGAAATAATGGTTTCTGACAGTACATGAGTTCAGCCGGCATAAAACCAGTTGTTCTCGTGTACGTCATTCTATCAGCCCAAAGAGCAAATGGGAGATATTTTGACCATTGACCAATATCTCCATGGCAAGCTTTAGAGATGGCCTTCACTATGGAAGGATGCCCTCGTTCTATTTTTCCATTTGCTTCTGGATTATAAGCAGTCGTAAGAGACAATCGAATCCCATGCTATGCAAAGAATTCTTTTGCCTCTCTCGCATCTAACTCACCTCTATCCACTACTACTTTTTCTATATATCCAAATCTGGATAATACTTCTTCCAAAAGGAATACGCATACATTATAAGTAGTGTTGGAACGAAGCGCTCTACCCTCGACGTGGTTTGTCAAATCCTCTCCGTGCAAGAACAATATATCTCATGCCATTATTGCTTTTAGGCATGGTCACAAGGTCAACTACCCACTTGTAATGGATACAAGGTGGATAGGTCGGGTGAAGGGGATCTCTATGCTTGACAAAGGAATGTAAGTGGCATGTACTACAAGTGTTCACAAATTCTTTAACAGTTACGTACATCCTCGGCCACCAGTAGCTTTCCCTAATCTTTTCATATGTAGCTACAAAGCCTTTATGACCAGACCAAAGGCTTTCGTGCATCTCTTGCATAACTTGCACTTGAAAAACCTTCAAACCTAGAACTCTTTGAGGGTTTTGAACCTTTCCTCTGGCGTGTCTCCAAAGATCTCCATCTTTCAAGAAGAAGTTAAAAGACTTCTTTCTGATGTTTCGGAATCGATTTGAAGACCAGTTTGGGGAAGGCTGAAATGAACTCAGATAGTTTCCTATATCTCGCCACTCTCCTTCATAATCATTTTCTCTAAATCTCTCATATGTATAGGTAAATGTTTCATAATTTATTAAATTAATATGATTATTTAATGCTTCACTATTATTGTCGAATTTTGCTCTTGAAAGCATGTCAGCGACAGTGTTATGTTTACCGGCTATATGTACAAAAGCAGGATTAATGAATTTAATAAAGGCTATCCATCGTAGCATAGCTATGTCTGGAGAGGAACAATTAGCTATTAAACCTATTAACGGAAGACAATCAGTTTCTACTATTAGATTAGCTCCTATAAAGTATTCTTTATCTGTTTTTAAAGCTGTAACTAATCCCCATAATTCTCTCTTAATTTGAGGGTAATTCTTTTGAGTATCATGAAGAATTTTTGCTCCAAAGCGAACTGCGTACCTTTGCTTCTCCTCATCATCCTGTCCAATGACCCAGCCTATACCAATAGGACTAGTGTCAACGGTTAGGATTACAGGCTTATTTCCTATATAGTCAATACGTTTCAAAATAGGAGCATTGATTAGCAGTTGCTTTAGACGTCTCATTGTTCTAGAATGCTCATCAGTCCAAAAGAATTTCTTTCTTTTTCTCAATAAATCATAAAGCGGATTCGGTACATGAGCAAAGTGAGGGATCGAGATGACATAGAAAACACATGCACCTAGGAATCTCCTTACTTCGCGAACATTGTGACATCTCTCAAAAATTCTACTAATGGCATAATTTTTTTCTGGATAGGGCCTACGACCGTAATGGCCACATAAATGCCCAACTATCAACACTTCATTAACACCAAAAGTTGATTTCTCTAGGAAGAAAGTTAGTCCAACCTTTTCAAATCTTTCAAATATCTTTTCACAATCTGAAATATGGTTAGAAACAAACTTTCTACAACCAGATGAATCTAAACTTTCATCTTTTTCTGTTTCCACACACCCTTTTATTGGAATGTCATCAACAAAAGGCATCGTCACTTTTGGTATAAAGTCATGTAGGACCAGATTCATAGCATTCATCATGTGTGCCACAGGATTCATGGCTCCTTGTGGTAAAGTACACATGCGTACTAACCCCAAAGGAGTCTTCATTGTGGTCACATCTTGACTCTCAATTGCTAATTGAAACTGATCGTACCCTGAATACAGGTCTCCCATTGAATAGATGGAATGACTGGCAAATGCCTCGGCAAACTCATCTACAATGGGTCATGTTCCTACATTCCTAATAGTGACTTTATTCACAGGCTGCAGATCCTGAATAAAGCGTAGCTTCCCGTTCTTTTTCGATACAGTGAACCACCTATTGGAATATGGTGCTGAAGACGGTTCCAAGATTCTCATGGAAATCTTCTCCTTTAATAGTCTCATTAGCTCAGGTAAATGAGCCTTTGGGACTGGAATTGGACGAAAATTCCAAGGAATGTGTGGTATGGTGAAAATAATCATCGGAGCTACTAACTTTGGGTCTGCACATCCTATCTCATGTGGGAATAAGGAAAAAGCTTTACCATGACGAACAATCATCTTGGTAAACTGCTCTTTTTCAATTTGAGAAAGAAATTCATCACCAAATTTAATATATTTCTTACTCTCATCAGTAAATATGTGACCTATCTTAGATCGATCTCTAAGAATTGGGTCATTTGATACTCGCCGAAATATATCATGACTATCTTTGGGTAAGGGTTGAGCTACAGGTTTTATTTTCTTTTCTACAGTATTATATTTGGTTTATATGCTAACTTCATGTTCTAGGATGAATTCACTAATAATTTCATACTCTTGAATAGAGTTAAGAATTATTAGATTTGATTCTAAATTTTCATGAGAAACATTTTCTAATTCTTCTAATAAAGTAAAACTTTTTTATAGTTCAATTACACATTCAATTTTCTCGTCATTTGAAATTAATCCTGATTTTCTAAAAAAAAATTCAGTTTGTTTTCTAAATGTTTTTGTAAGATTTTCTTTAGTAATATAGTGTAAGCTAGTCGTAGGAGTATAAACTAAATAATTCTCAAATTTATATTCATTGATAGGTGAGACATCAAAACAACGTCCACTATTGTCTCGCTCAATAGTGGAGTCTAACAGAAATTTTGATCATAGTAAGCCCCATTTTCTCTTACAGCCGGTGGATCATCACATCCATGACTGATCGAGTCAATGGGATTTCTTCTTAAGCTCTTTCTATTTCTAGTGTGGTCTGGGCACACTGTCATAACTTGCAAAGAATCCATCCCTGATTTAGATCAAATTCTTGCATACATTGACCCATCGTTCATTGCTTTTGTTTCCATTCTCATCTCAGCTATAAATGGTTGTCCGAGAATCACTTCATACGAACAATTATCTTGAACAAAGAAGTGAAACTCTTCTCGAACACCACCTATCATTATAGGCACATTCACACATGCTCCTAATAATATGCCAGAGCCATTGTCAGCTGTTCTCATCCACCAACCGTGCTCTTTATCGATTGGCCATCTAAATTTGTTGAAAAACTTCTTTGAAATAACGTTTATCTCTGATCCCGAGTCAATGAGAGCTAGAGCCAAACAGGAATCCTTCTCATCTCCAATTCTAATCTTCACTTCTGGTGTGCCTCGTGCCCAAAAGGTAGAATTGAATTTACTTTCACTCTTTAACATTTCTTCATCAGGTTGTATAGGTCCTAGAAAATTTCTATTTACACTACCTGTTGTAAATTCTTCTTCATCCTCATAGTCACTTTCATTCAATGTAACTGCATCATTCATAGCTAGAGTTTCCTCTGCCACGTCTTGCATATCCTCATCTTGTGGCAAAGGAAAACGTCTTCTTCTAATCAATCGAATAAAACTGTCCTTGAACTCTGGTTTCGCTATGGAAAACACTTGCTCAAGTGACATCATTACTTGACTTTTTAGAAGAATGTCATTTAAAATCTCTCTAGCATCATTTTTCTTTTCGAGCTCAGAAATCATAATAGCACGTGGAGCTCTTCTACCCTTTTTCTTCCCTTTCTCTTCATTTTGCTTTTGGTCCTCTTTATCTTCAGGTTTAGAGGTTTCTTTTTCCAATTTCCTCTGCTCTTCTTGCAATTGAACATTGTCATCAGTCGGCTTTTTGCCTTCCTTTATCATTTTTCTCTTCTCTTCTTGAGATAAATTAGATTCATCAAACTGAACTTTTTTATCAGTTTTCTTTTCTTCTTCTCTCGATTGCCTCCTAGTCACCCTCCTATCTCCTTCTTCTACATCATCCTGCATATCTTCTCGTCTTCGTTTTTCCTCAACATTAGCAATGTGAGAAAAAACAGAAGATTGATCTACTGGAGATTTCCATGCAGTCTTGTACATTATCTCGTCTCTAGCTCGTACCAGTGCCTCTATTGAATATGGATTTTGGCTAGGCATTGAAGAAGGCCTATCCTCAACTGGCTCTAGTCTTGCAGCCGAAGTACTGGCAGTTGTATTTGAGACTGTTAAATTTTCGTAAAGCTTTTTCATTCCTCCTTTACCCCAATTGACGGACAAAGGAAGACGTGACCTAAAGTCACATAGTCTTCTGTCTATTTCTACGACTAATTGATTCGCCTTAGCACTTTTTAATTCTTCACAAGAAAATGCTGCGTGTTCCTGACTATCGCACCATACACAGCGCTTCCCGCCAATCCCTCTTTTCTCATTATTTCTTTGAAAGGGTGGCTGTGCAGCAAACTGTGGAGTGGGCTGCGGTGCAAATTGAGGAGTTGGTTGAAGAGGAATGTATTGAGGCATAACTGGTTGAACAAGTTGTGCTTGCCTTACACCACTACTGCTAGCCCCTGGATCATTAAAGATCATGGAGTAAACTTGTTTATTCAAATTGGCAACCTCTTTTGAAAGAGATGCTTGCATATTCATAACATTCTCCATTTGTTTACATAGAATATCCAGTTGCAATTCAATCGGAGCTTTAGTAGCAGCTTCATTATTAGCTATCGTCGTAGTAGTAGGCATTGGCATATCAACTTGCCTTGTAGTAGGAAACTCTTTAGGCTGAGAAGCATTAGGTTTAGCATACAAAATCATTTGCCTTTGCTTCATTTGAGCAACAGCTTCTATCTCTTTTTTTACCTTCTCCCAGTCATCAGTTAGCCCATACCTTTTTCCAGGCTCTTCTATACGCCTATCAATTTCAACTCTATCCTCAGGACTAAGTATCTTAAGAAAATATATAATTACATCTGGGTTTATAGCATTTCTATCATCTTCAGGAAGTTGAGCAAGACGTCTCATAAACTCACCGTGAAGATGAGTTAAAGACTCATTGCTCTTAACAGTGTTTAACCAACGTAGAAAACCTTCCCGACTATGTTGGCTAAAATCCTCGAGGTAGAACAATTTATGTAGTTCCTTTCTAAATTCCTCCCAAGGTTTGTTGGCATGTTCTTGTATAGTTTCTAGAATTGAACTAGAAACTACACGACCAAAGTATTTAACTAGCACATCATCAGGTAATCCTTGGATTTGCACTTGCTCCTCAAATGCATCCAGGTAATCCATAATGTTCAATCCATTAAATTTTCCTTTCTCTTTTAGAATAGCTTGGACTGTACGAGTTCCTTGCTTTTCTATCATCATGTTCTTGAACATCTCCTCCATTTTTCGTTCTTGATAACGCCTCGAATGGAGAAGAAGGTCCCTAATAGCCGGATCTAATTGCTCTCTAAACTGTCTAAATCTATCACTAGTCGATAATGCCAGGGATGGCGTTACCCTAGTCCTAGGCCTTACTAATTCTAAACTTCTTTTCTAAAACCTTTTTGATTTCTAAAACCTAAATTATCTCTATTACTTAAAATTTAAAGGTTTTTATTAAAATAGTTTTTCTTGAATTAAATCTTTTAATTTATTATTATTATTATTATTATTATTATTATTATTATTATTTTTAAATCTTAGTTTCTTTGAAGAAATAAAAGCTTTAACTATAAATCAAAAGAACCCTAAATTTAAACTATTTTTATGCTAAAAGATTTCTTTTTATGCAATGAAAATAAAGCAAACAATCTTTCCTTTTCAAAACTTAAAATCTTTTCTTTTTTATGATGCAAAAATAATAACTCTTCCTAAAATCTAAGATGCAATTTTTTTAAATACTTTAAGTAAAACTATCTATCCTAAAAAAGAAAAGTTTAAATACTCTTTTAATGCAAATATGAAAGTGCTTAAATCCTAGTGTAAATGAAAACAACTTTTCTCTTAAGTGATGTGTGTAAAAAAAAGAACTTAAAATACACCTTACTTGATGTTTGCTTGTTGAAGAGGTTTTAAAGTGAACGTTAAACAATCCTAAACATAAAACTGAAGTGACTAAGAATATATCTTGATTCTCTTGTATGTTGATGGGGGGGGGTTTGAAGCGACGAAGCTCCACTGATTGGATATCCTTCTGCTCAGGTCTAATGACCAGCCCACAACACCAAGGAGAAAGAAAACAGCAAACTCTTCACGTTTTGACACAGCTTCTCTCTTCAATTTCCTGCGTACAAGAAGAAGATGAAATTAGTAATTTAAATTAAAACTGAAAATACAACGTAAGCCCTAGGTACACTGTCGTCACGCTTCACGTCGGGTTCACCAAAGTTGTCGTAGAGGGGTACGAAGGGAGGCAGATGTTCATCTAAATGATTCACGCTAACCTAACCATGTGATTGCACGCAGGGTGCTTCTAAGTATGCCTAGGGACTTGGATTGAATTTTCAGTTTAAGAGAGATAAAAGCTATAGGTTTCTAATCTTTTCGAGTGTAATTTAAAACTAAGATTCAAAAGAACTAACTAATTTTTTTATTTATCATAACATATTTTCTTATCATTGCTAAATGTATAGACATATGAAAGTTCAAAATAAAATCTTAATTATATCGAAAAGTGAAAGTGCTAGAAAACTTTAGGATCAATTCTTAAGCCTATACAAAAACTTATGATAAGTGCTAATACAATCTCTTTGTACATAATCCTATACAACTTAATAGTTCTAAATGAACATAATTTGCTTCAAGCTTCAAAGTCGCAATCTCGTAAACTCGTAATCTCGTAAACTTGTATTCTCCTTTGCAATGATCTGAAAAAAAGACATTAGAAAAAAAAAATAAAACTCTACTTACATATATAAACACAAGCTTTCATGCGGTTTCTTTTTCCTTTCTTAGTAACTACACACATGCCCCTATAGCTTATACTTTCTTTTACTGTCGTGCGCATACTTTCTACATATGTAAATACATTTATGCAAATATTTTATTTTGAATCTAAATTTATATACGCATTGGTCCAAACATAAATTATGAATTAAATATATTAATCATTAACTTTATTAGTTCACTTTCATGTTGGCTAAACGTGTATATTAAAATAAATATATCCACTCATACTAGCATATATTTAGCATGTATCAATTCATATATTAAATCAAATGGGGATCATATAGTAACATATATTAAATCATACACACATATTTACAACCATACATGATGGGAATCATGCTTTTAAACATAACCACTTTATCTTATATATATACATAGGGAATGCTATATAAATTTAGAAACACATTTTCTTAGTTTTCAAACACATAAACAATGATGGACAAAAATATACAAGCGCAAATACAATTCAATTTTACCCACATATTTAATATCAATGTATATATATTTATGTGGGTAGATCTATTATCCTTATCACTCAGGTACTTAAGGTATATTTATAAGTTTTTAGGCTCATATTTATATCTGTACACGTAGCCCTTGAACCTAAGTTTCTAGAAACTCTCGTAAACATATATAAATATATACTCTTATGATGCACGTTCAAACATAAATGATTGTCCATGCACAAATGTATAGGCATAAATACACTCACATTAACTTATTTGCTCGCATATTTTTTAGATTCACAAAAGCATATAGGAGAGAACCATTTATTTATGAAAATCTGAAGTAAAACAAAATTGGATGAAAAAGGATGTACAAAAGAAATAAAGCAAATGATTTCAATCAATGTTCAGTAATCCTCTCCCATTCGGATCAGATACATACTCAACTTCTTCAACCTGCAAGTACTTAAACAGATTAGTCAAATTAAATGCTCACATAAAATATATTTTTGGAGATATAGAGATAACCATTTTAAAAGAAATTTTTTAATTTTTCTATATGCCAATCTGTGTGATGAAATCGTTCCGACACCGCTATCATGACAAGGCCACTATATCATAATAGATCGACCAAAGGAAGCACCTGCCTATCGGGATAGACCACCCTCTGCCATTAGAGAGTGCATTATCTTGAAAAAAACAGCACCCTTCACCCCATGATAGACCATGTCTATCATGATAGAGACCCTCTATCACAATACACCAAGAACACGATAGAACCACTATATCATTATAGACCCCATCTATTGCAACATAGAAATTTATCGCGATAGAACCACCTTTGTCATGATAGACCGGTGTCATTGAGATTTTCTCTACTCTCTCACTCATGAAGGCCTACACGAAACACATTCAGTGAAGGTAGCCAGAATTCCCTGAGAAGTCCAAGATGCATTAAGGATGTCAAAGGGAGTTCACATGCAAACTTTGGAAGAAATCAAGCAAATACAGGATAGCGGTCAAAGCTGGTCACATTTTGGAAATTAGGGCAAAAATTTCAATGTCTCAAAATCACATGAAAATTCATATACTTATAAAGCTTATCAAAGGCAACTCTACAGCCTAAATTTCACATGTAAATGGATTTTCTAGCACATTGATATGCCATGTGCATTTTGTAAAAAAATTAATTTTTCCACTTAGACCCTACAAAATCTTGTAGAGGAATTTTTGTTAACCATATGGTTTGGCATATATAAAGACCATATGTGTCTACATATTTGTACAGATTTTCAAGGCTATCAGATCTTCCTAGACACCTCAATGCCATCTTACACACTTCCAAATGTGGTCAAACTTGTATAAGGGAGATTCAAATGGGAGTTTTTTTTGCATATTACTAAAGGATACCTTTCAAAACATTAAACAACAAATTTTCATCTTCATCAAAGGTTACTTGGAGGGTCAAAGAGCACAAAATCCAGTTTTTCAAGGTCACCATAATTTTCTAGAATAAGCAAATTGAAGGCTTGAAGGGCTGCCACATGGCAAACAATGATTGAACCATATTGTACGGTAGGATGAGCTCACATTCAAGGGTGGAGATGCACTAAAACTTAAAGCAAGGAGGATCCATGAGTTTTTTCATCAGGTAAGCCTTTTTTGATGGTCAAAGACCAATAATGCAAAGTTGGTCCAAAAATAGCAGCTTATCTTATCCAAATTGATGTCAGCACTGATCCGATGGTTCAAGTCAGCCCCAAATCCTATGGTGGAGAATTAAGGTGCCTATTCCCCCCCCCCTTTGCCCTAGATATCATATAAGCAACCAATCTTAGCCATCCATTTGATAAATCCAATGGTTCTAATCAAAAGCAGTTGATCTTAGGGTTGAGAGTTGATTTCTCTAGATCTAAGGGCCCAAACTCATTCAGAAAGCCAAACCCCCCTACAAATTCATAGAGGATCATTGTTAGGCATCCATAGGGCCCTTTCTAGCACATGGTTTCATTGAGACGATCACCCTCAGTTGAGCGTGTGAGGATCCAAGGTGGGCTAGTAAGAGCATAGTTCCTAGAATCAATTTTAATTTAGACTTCCAATCTAGGATAGGATCATAAACCCAATGGTTTCTCTTTCTTTGCTCACCCTGAGTGGAGTGTGTGATTGAGTTAGAGTTGGTTTTATGAGTCTTAGAATTCTTTAGTTATACATTTCAATCTTAAAAAGATATAGGGTCAATGAAGTGGAACATATCCTCATCAAAATTGATTCATGTGTGTGGTTTTCTTTTTGTTATCATCATGCATACATCCACAAGAACCCATGCATATGAATTAAATTTTGAAAGTGTATAAGAAGCTCCATTTTTTTGTACCATTCTTCCTTTCCAAATTGATTCATGTGAATGGTTTTCTTTTGTCCTCGTCATTCATGTTTAAATGTAACAACGTGAGTGAGGTACGCAGATTTCTTAGTGCTTGCATCTTTTATGTTATTTGGGTCCCACACTTTGCTCATGTTGCTAATTGTCTCTATGACTTGAGGAAGAAATGAAAATTTATTTGGACTGAAAAACACACACAAGCTATGCGCAAATTGAAGAAATTATTGCTTGAAGCTCCCATCCTTAAGCATGTAGACTATTCTGTTAACAAACATATTATATTGATTGTTGATACTAGTCCTATTAGTATAGGTTGGGTCATAATTCAAGATGATAGTGAAGGGAATAGATATGCAATTAGGTTTGGAGCTAAAATTTTACATGAAACACAATGAAAGTATCTAAAGATCAAATGAGAACTATGGGGTATGGTAACAGCTTTGAAAATAGACAAAAAGAATATTTCCTTGATGCAAATGTCAAAGTTGAGACTGATTGTTTGCCTCTCATTGGAATGATAGCCAATTGTTCATCTCCTGATATAGCCATGCTTAGATGGATCTCATATATTAAGTTCATAAATCTTGAGTTAGTTCATATTTCAGGTAAGTCAAATTCAATTGCTGATATGTTAACGAGAGCTAGATTTGATGATGATCTTGAAAGTGATCTAATAAAGAATGTGAGCTTAGTTGAATATATTCCACATATATACTAGTATGAGCAATTTCATGAGTCTGAGTATGAAGATGAATGGAGAGACATAGGAAAGTATCTAAGTACACCACAACCATTACTAGTTGGACTATGAATAGACTCGGTAACATTAGGAAACGAGCTTATAATTTTTTCCTACGTAACGGTTATATGGAGACATGCTAAGGGTAAGGTTAAGAATCCACAATGAGTCCTAGGAAAACAAGGTCTTCAATTGCAAGTAATGAAGGAAATGCATGAGACATTATGGGCAGATCATAAAGGATTTTTTGGAACATATGAAAAAAATTAGAAGTACCTATTATTCGCCTAAGATCTATGTTGACATTAGAAAATATGTTTCTACATGTTCTACTTTTCATCTTCATTTGTCAGTCAAACATAGAGATCATTTGCATCCTACTTATCCACCTTGTACTCACTACAAGTGGGTAGTAGATCTTGTAACTATGCCTAAAGGTATAGACGAAATGCGTTACATTGTACTTGCAAGAGAGGACTTAACTAATCATGTAGTGCACTACGATCTAAGAACACATCCAATGTTTGCAAATTCTTGCTTGAATATTTCATAAGTCGCTTTGGGTACATAGAGAAAGCAGTTGCCGATCATGGAGAGTTAAATGTGAGAGAAGCTAAATAGTTCTTTGAACATCACGGTATTCGTTTGTCTCTCACCACTGCATATAATCCAGAGGCTAATGGTAAAATAGAGAGAGGGCTTACACCTATTGTGAAATCCATATCTAAAGCATGTAATGGTCATATTAAACAATGGCCTAGATTCTTACCTTTTGCACTTTGGGAAAATAGAATGACATGCACATGTACCACTAGGTATATGCCTGTTGAACTCATGTACTGTAAAAAATCATTTTTTCCAATTCAATCTCATATTTTTGCATGGTCAAATTTGCCTTGGTCTGAGAACATGTCTACTGATGATTTTTTGATTTTGCATATTAAATAGTTAGAACAAGGTAAATTAAGACTCGATGATGTTGTTGAAAAATAAAAAACATCTAGAATAGAGAACAAGCTTTATTTTGACAAATCTCAGCGATTGCATCCTAAGCTGATTAGAGTAGGAGATTGCGTGCTCATTTATGATAGTACATTTGACTCTCAATATGATGCATGCAATAAGCTCACTCAACAGTGACTTGGGCCATAGATTGTATCAACAACAATGGTACGCATGCTCTTTATGAATTAAATGGTGTTGCATTGAAAAATTTGATTGCAGGTAAAAGGATAAAGCTATTCAAGAAATGAGATAATGATGAGTACATTTTGGATGAGTACATTGAAGAAGATGAAATCAATGAGGCTGACTCATAAACAAGCGTATCCACGATAAAAATAAAAATTAAAAAATAAAAAATATCATTTCTTTTTCAAGTTCATGTTGCTTTGTTTTTTCAAGTTCATTCCACTTTTTTCCTATTCTTTCTTGTTTCATATTTCAGTTCATGCATGTTTCTTTTCAATCTTTACATTGCATTGCATATCCACATCACTTGAGTCAAATGGGAAAATGATGATTTCTCTACTTGTGTAAAATTGTATCTTAAGTAGTAATTTATCTACTAAGAAATCACTTATAATCTAGGATTATGGAAAGATAGGGCATGTAGACTTGGAGGTTTATTTTGGTAAGATGACTTTCATATATAAACATGCATATGTATCTTGTATCGAAAGCATAATTGTTGAAGTCCTAGTTCCCACTATTGCATGTTTCGACAACCTTAGTCCACCTCACAACACTTGTATCGGAGTTTAAAAGGTTGTTTTCCGTCATAAAAAATGATATTACCTTGTATCGGGGTTTAATTTTTCCCCGTGATTCAAAAAAAGAGATAAACTGCTACATCTTACTAGGAAGTTTACACTTTCTTCCACCCCAAAAAAGTGAACGCAACCATAAAGTCATTGAATCATCGTCAAAGAGAGAGAGACAGAGAGAGCAACCCAAAGGAAGCTAAGGAGGCATAGCAAAATAAATCACGGGCTAGATAGGCAGATTTATGCATTGGTTGTGTCTAGTTAGATTTCCTTGCATGTTATAAAAGAAAGAGCATATTCATATTTATGTAGGAAAGAAGTTGATCTAAAATAAGCTAAAGATGAACGATGTCTCTTGAAAATCCTAAATCTTTGTTTATAATCGTATTTAAGGTAGATTGCTTTATGGAAAAGGTACAATTTTTTCTTCAAGATGAGAGGAAGTGATGCCTAAAATGACTCAACACATTCACTTCCACTTCATATTGATGCTTGTTTATTTTCTTTCTTTACATGTTGTCAATGTTGCCTGTTCATTTGCATATATGTTGCCTGTTCATTTGCATATATGTTGCCTATTTCTTCATGCATGTTCATGTAGTTTGTTTCGATTCTTTCTTTCATGCAAATTTTGCTTCATGTCACGTTGCCTACTCCTTCATGCATCTGATCATTTTTTTCTTCCATGTTTCTTATTTTGCCTATAAAAGAATTTGATGCCTTGAACTTTTTGTATTTTAGAGATATTAGAGTGGCACTTCTGAAGGAATCACAAGTTTAATGGGAACGAATGTCATCAAGAGTTTCTCTCCTCTCTCACTCATGAAGGCCTACAAGAAACACATTCAGTGAAGGTAGCCAGAATTCCATGAGAAGTCCAAAATGCATTAAGGATGTCAAAGGGATTTCACATGCAAATTTTGGAAGAAATCAAGCAAATCCAAGCTAGCAGTCAAAGCTAGTCAAATTTTGGAAATTAGGGCAAAAAATTCAATGTCTCCAAATCACATGAAAATTCATATACTTATAAAGCCTATCAAAGGCAATCTATAGCCTAAATTTCACATGTAAATGGATTTTCTAGCACATTGATATGCCATGTGCATTTTGTAAAAAATGTAATTTTTCCACTTAGATCCTACAACATCTTGTATAGGAATTTTTGTTAGCCATATGGTTTGGCATGCATAAAGTTCATATGTGGCTACATATTTTTTACAAATTTTCAAGGCTACGAGATCTTCCTAGACACCTTAATGCCACCTTGCAAGTTAATGTACTCAAACTTGTATAAGAGAGATTCAGATGGGAGTTTTTTCTGCATACTCCTAAAGGAAACCTTTCAAAACATAGCCTTACAATTTTTCA
Source organism: Ceratopteris richardii (assembly GCA_020310875.1). Taxonomy (NCBI): domain Eukaryota; kingdom Viridiplantae; phylum Streptophyta; class Polypodiopsida; order Polypodiales; family Pteridaceae; genus Ceratopteris; species Ceratopteris richardii. The sequence goes on along the minus strand of CM035426.1, from coordinate 148,477,401 downwards.
TCTTCATCAAAGCTTATTTGGAGGGTCAAATAGCACAAAATCTAGTTTTCAAGGTCACTGTAGTTTCCTAGAATAAGCAAATTGAAGGCTTGAAGGGTTTCCACATGGCAAACAATGATTGGACCATAATTTACGGTCAAGATGAGCTCAGATTCAAGAGCATAGATGCACTAAAGCTTAAAGTAAGGAGAATCCATGAGTTTTTTCATTGGATAAACCTTTTTTGATGGTCAAAGATCAATAACGCAAAGTTCATCCAAAAATAGCAGCTTATCTTATCCAAATTGATGTTAACACTGATACGACGATCCAAATCAGCCCTAGATCCAATGGCGGAGAATGAAGGCACCTGTTTTTTCCCTCTTTGCCCTAAATATCATATAAAGAACCAATCTTAGACATCCATTTGATAAATCTAATGGTTGTAATCAAAAGTAGTTGATCGTAAGGTTGAGACTTGATTTCTCTAGATCCAAGGGCCCAAATTCATTCAAAAAGCTATAAACCCCCCTCCAAAATCATAGAGGATCATTGTTAGGCATCCCTAGGGCCCTTGCTAGCACATGGTTTCCTTGAGATGATCACCCTCAGTTGAGCGTGTGAGGATCTAATGTGGGCTAGTAAGAGCATAGTTCTTAGAATCAATTTTAATTTAGACTTCCAATCTAGGATAGGTTCATAAACCCAATGGTTTCTCTTTTTTTGCTCACCCTGAGTGGACCATGTGAATGAGTTAGAGTTGGTTTTAAGACTCTTAGACTTCTTTAGTTATACATTATGATCCTAGAAATATATAGGGTCAATGAAGTGGAACCTATCCTCTTAAGTGTGACATTCGATTGAACTTTCATGGTGAGAGGGTTGTGTGGACCACCTTTGATCAGTAGAATGCTTAGCTTGACGTATCACAACATTCATCTACATGTATGTCATAACGACATCTTTTAATTCATATCTCTTGTCTCTTCTCTCTTAATCTCTTATTTGTTTTTACATGTCTCCTTCTATCTCTTTTTATGTGTGAGAAGGCTCAGCAGTCTTGCATTGAACTAGTGAGGATTATCCATTGAGGTTGAGAGAATAAGTTTCTATTCATTCATAAATCATGACCCACATGCATTAATACCACCCACAAACACCCATGCATATGTTTCAGTTTTGAAAGTGTATAAGAAGCTCCATTCTTGGACCATTGTTCCTTTCGAAATTGATCCATGTGTGTGGTTTTCATTTTGTTATCATCATGCATACATCCACAAGAACCCATGCATATGAATTAAATTTTGAAAGTTTTTAAGAAGCTCCATTTTTTTGGACCATTCTTCCTTTCCAAATTGATTTATGTGAATGGTTTTGTTTCGTCCTTGTCATTCATGTTCATGCATTTATCTTGCATTCATTTGTTCCCCTTTCCATAATCAAATCATGATATCTCTCCTCTCTATAACCAACTTCATCTTCACCTTCATATTTCGATAAAAAAACCTTCCAACACTCACTAGCTTTATACACTTTGCGTGTGCCGTGACCGGACCCAATCCACCCGGATTGTGATCACCTCCACATTGGCCTACTATGATAGATAGACGAATAAGGAATTCTTCTTTTTAACTTAAAAATTTTGATTTTTGGGATCCAAATTAAGAATATTTTCTTGTTTTTTCAAGGTTGAGCTTATTGTCAAGGCTTCCAAGTTTCCCTAGGCATTGCATCATTATGCTCATGAATTGAACCAAGCTTAGGATAACATGCTAAGCATGAGAACCCACCACATAACACATATTGAAAGGTTGGAAATGTTAAATCCCCTTGGTCAATTTTAGACTAGGCTAAGCATGTACTATTGTTACCAAGATTTAATTCATGCTTAGACACAAGATATGGAACACACAAAAAAATGGATATGCAAAGAGATGAGACAAAACAGAGGATTTAGTGCAATTTTCCCCCATGCACTCTGTTTCGATAGTCCATAGAGTGCATGTATATTTATAGGATTTTTTTCATTATGTCAAAAATAGCAGTTACAATGAGGTGGCTTCAAACAGTAAGCATGAAAGTAAGAAATGTTCTCTTTTGTGGAGAGCCTTTGCTTTTATTAAAAAGAATCATGGTCTACAACAATTCTTATCCTAACCTCTACATGTTTTAATTGTTTCTAAAAATAGAACCCTCTATGTGGGTTTATTTACAAACTATGTAAAATATAAATCTGTTTATTGATGTTCAAACATATTCAAAATGTCCATGTCCTTTCACACTTTTCACGCCCTCACGAACCTTCTATATCAAAACACCAAAACACATTAATAGATTAATAAATCAACACTCCAACAACTCCTTGTTCAACATATTCTATAATTCATAACATGCCCCTCAGTTGAAGAAGCAATTGACCTCAGTTGATAAAATAAAAATAAGCATGGATGGCCAATCACATGTTCCATCAGTGAACAAAAATAAGTATGTTCCATGTAAAAACACATGCATGGAAATGTTCATGTAGGTGTTAAATTATTAAGATTATTTATGAGGTGCTAACATAGTCTCTAAGTAATGTTGATATATTTAGGTAATGATGTGTGTGAACACACTAGGGCCACTAAGGCACTTTTCTCCCTCTTTAGGAGGTTTTTTCCTCTGGCTTGTATTTATGCCTATAGCCCTAATGGGTCACTTATCTTTGCACATTCTAGTAATACATTCAGAATTGTGTGTTGTGCTCCAAGGTTCTTCTTCTTCCTTGTGTTGTTCGTGTGCTTTAGCAGACCTCGAACTCCAACAATCGGTATCAGAGCAGGTTGCCACTTGATCTAGGGCATCGACACTCCTTTGATCACAGTCTCAGAATCATATGAAAATTGGTGAGCATTTCACGATGATTAGGAGATAAAAACTACTTTGTTGTATGGCATCAAAATTGGGATCTGAGCTTGTTTCGCCCTTCAAACACACTATCACAATGCTTATGTAAGAGATTTCATGTTTTTGTACCAAAGATATACACGTTTCAGTTCGCCAGTATAAGCATCTTGAAGTTTGCTACAGGTTTAGCAAAACACAACAGGGTAATTCTGTTAAACTTTTTGAGATTGTTATGTGTGCAACATATGTACTTAACATGTATCCCACTAAAGCATTTCAATCTATCACTCCATATGAGGCTTGGCATGGTCATAAGCCATCTGTTGCTCACCTGCATGTTTTTGGTTATCTAGAATATGCATTAGTGTGTGAACAACAACGCAGGAAATTGGATGATAAAGCAGTGAAATGTGTTTTTGTTGGGTACAGTTCTGAAAGCAAAGGCTATTGCATGTATCATCCATAGAATAAACGCATTCTGGTTAGCCATGATGTTGTTTTTGTGGAAGATGTTATTTAGCCATTACTTTCATGTACTAAGGAGACATCTGTTAGCTCCAAAGACATGTATGATACTTTGCTCCCTCTTTTTACAGGTGGAGAGTCTAGTGCTAGTCCTAATGAGGCAACTTCTCAGCGTTTATAGGTTGCATGTGATGATGTAAATCATTCCATTTCTGATGCACATTTACATGATGCACTTGTTGATGAGAGAGTTAATATTGAGGAGGCAAAAACTATGCCTAAATGGTTGGTGCAGACTTTGTGTGATAGCAAATTAGATGCACCTCTATCATATCATACTCGTTTAGGCTCTCATAGTGCTTCTTTTGCATTAAATTGCTATGCTATGTTTGCCTCTAGTCTTTGTGATGAGAATGAGCCTATTTCATTTCATGAAGCATAAAATTCTGAAAATTGGATGGTTGTTATGCAATCAGAATATGATGCTATTATGAAAAATGGTACCTGGTCTTTATGTGACTTGCCTCCTGGCAAGAAGGCCATTGGCACTAAGTGGGTATACAAGCTGAAGTGTAAGTGAGATGAAAAAGTTGATAGGTATAAGGCTAGGCTTGTTGCAAAGGGGTATGCTCAGGAAAGAGGCATTGATTTTGATGAAACCTTTGCTCCTACTTGCTGAATGACTACTGTTCATAGCATCTGTGCACTTGCCACTCATCATGCTTGGAATGTCCACCAGTTGGGCATCAAAACTGCATTTATGAGTGGTGACTTGCATGAAGAAGTGTATGTTTTTTAGCCCCATGTCATTGTGTAGAAAGGGCATGAAAACTAGGTGTGCAGGTTGAAAAAGGCATTATATGGTTTAAAGCAAGCACCACGTGCTTGGTATGAAAAGATACATGCCTACCTAATTCCACATGGTTTTGAGAATAGTCTAGCTGAGAGCAATGTATATGTTAAGCGTGAGAATGATGTGCTTCTGATCATTGTTGTCTATGTTGATGACATGTTGCTCATTGGTCCTCATGAGAATCATATTGCTGATTTTAAGGCTGATTTACATGCCTCATTTGAGATGTCAGATTTGGGGCATTTGCATCATTATTTGGGCATTCAGTTTATGCAAGTTGATGGCAAAATAACTTTGTGTCAGACAAAATATATTGACACATTATTGTAGTTTTTTGGCCTTTAAGACTATAAACCCATTGCTACTCTCATGGAGACAGGTTTAGAGTTGAGACTTCATGATGTTGGAGATGCATTTGACATTGTTCTCTATCAATAGGTTGTTGGATGCTTCATTTACTTATGCATTACTCGGCCAGATATTTAGTTTGCTATCTCACAAATGAGTAGGTTTATCCATTGCCCAAATGTCAATCATTGGCACACAGGTAAGCGCATCTTTCATTATTTGAGTGATACCCGACTACTTAGATTGTTTTATCCCAAGGGGGGATCACTACTGCTAGATTTACATGCTTTTCTTGACTCAGACTGGGCTAGTTGCTATGACACTCGTGTGTCCACTAATGGTTTTTGCTTCATGCCTGGTAGCTCATGCATATCTTGGTTGAGCAAGAAGCAGACTATTGTGGCCACTTCTAGTTGTGAAGCTGACTATAGGGTAGCTTTCATAGCAATTATTAAGTGTGTGTGGCTCAGATGCCTTGTGGCTGATTTGGATGTTGGTCAGTCTTCTACCACCACCATCTTCACTCATGGTCAGAGCACATTGGTGCTTGCAAGGTACCCTATGTTCCATGCTCTCACTAAGTACATTGAGATGCACTATCATTATGTCAAGGCAATCTTCTCTACTGGAGAGATCAGTTTGGCATATGTGCGCACGCAGGAGAACATTGCAGACCTTTTCACGAAGGCTCTGCCTAGGGAGAAGTTCGAAGCTTTCACAAACCTTTGGGTTTACTTCCTTTTGTGGATTGATTCCACATAGCTTGGTACTTCCTTATACATGCATGCCAGCTCCTTGTTCACCACATCACTCCCAGGGGGGATTTCTTGATATATTTAGGTAGAGATGTGTGTGAACACACTAGGACTATTGGGGCACTTTTCCCTCTTTAGGAGGTTCTTTTCCCTCGACTTTTATATATGCCTATAGCCCTAACGGGTCACACTTAACTTTGTACATACTAGTGGTAATACATTCAGAATTGTGTGTTGTGCTCCAAGCTTCTTCTTCTTCCTTGTGTTGTTTGTGTGCTTCAACAAACCTCGAACTCCAACAAGTAAGCCAATAAAAGAACTACATTACTAACTATTCGAATTTTAAAAAAAATTCATTCACGGTCTAGAATATGCTCAAAATATTCTAATTTATTTTGGGAAGTGTAGCTCAAGTATGCTCCTACATACTAAATTCTATGTGTAAATGCATAACATATAAATAACTACAAGATGCAAAAATAGAAGTTTGATGATAAAAGAAAATTAGACTTGTGAAAAGGTTATTGTTGTTGATGTGGTTGCTACAAACTAATCATTTTGATAATCAATTAGTACTCTTTCTCTGCATCACGAGCAAAGGAAATAGCTTCATGAAGCTATGTAGGTTGGCATGAGTGAATCTTTTCTTGAATCTCCTTCTCTAAACCATTGTCATACTTCTTCTTCATGTTATCTTCGAAAACATCTTCAAGTAGGCAGAGAAATACTAAGTATTGCCAGAAATGGTCCATATAGGTAGTAAAAGTATCACCTTCTATCCATGTAAACGCAACCCAAAAATGTCAAACATGTAGGTGGAATTGTAGGGGAAGAAAAGACTCCTTAAGGTTTCTTGAAAAACCCTCCATGTGTTCAGATGATCTACACTATGTCATAGGTGAACGAACTTGGAGAATCTTGTAGGAGGTAGAAAAGTGAGATGCGAAGCGACAAAGTTTGTTCTAGCCAACTAGAAGAAGACCAACCCTTAAGCTTATGGAGACTTAAATAAACCTTATAGGCATGTGACAAGTGCAATAAAATGCACTATGTACTTTGGAGCATCAATGAGAAAGAGTCGATACAAAATAGATAGGTTTGCACATTGACTAGCTCAAAAAACTTACTATCTTTGGATAAGACAATCACCTTCAAATTCTCATAGCGACCATCATGATAAAAATTTAAAAAAAAATACTTTTGGAGGAAAGATACACATAGGTTTAAGTGTATAGAATGCACAAGAGTACAAGAAAATAAGCAAAATATGCTTTTGGAATGAATCTGACACTCAATTGTGGTACCTCCTATTTTTCAGGAATGCATAGAGATAGATCCCGAGATAGAAAAACTAATATTTCTCCTAATTATAGAACAAAATGCTTTGAAAAAAAACATATAAACTAGAAACTAATACTTTTCCAATGAGTTCTGATTCGTCCAATTTGGAGCTGTGTAGAGAGAGCAGCAAGCTCTGCAAGCTTACTATTGTTGAAGAAGATTATGCAAAAAAATGATGGAGAAAGACAATGATGGCCACAAGTGTATCTATATTGCTTCCATGTAATGTAAAAGTGATTTGAAGTCTTTATATAGACTCTTGAGGTTCTTCAAAACTTCTACAAGTGGATTTTGAATTCAAATGAAGGTAGAATTAGTTGTTGGAGGGAATCAATTCACTTTCCTATAATCTAGGAAAAGTGAAGATCTAGTTTGATCTACGTTTAGGTGATTGATTGATTGATTGATTGATTGCAACTCAACCACCAAAAATTCATGGAATATTAGCTCTCTTTTTCTACTTTTACATGTGTAAAGCTATAGGCTTTTACAATGGTAAAAGATCCATGAAAAATCTTTTTAAAAAATACAATAAATGAGCATAGGTAAAAGAAGGCTTCAATGGATATTCTTTCAATGTAATCCAAGCAATAGATTTTGATGTAGATCAAATCCACCTCAAGCATAGTGTAAGTGTGATGTTCTAATAGCTCCCCCTCAAGCTAAAGTATGGTTGAGTTTTCATTCTCTAATAGGTTGAATACCTGCCATAGCTTTGAATCTACAAAGCTTTATTCCATCAAGTTCCTTTGTCATCATATCTGCTACTTGCTTTTTAGTTGGAACAAAAGAAATGTCAATCCCCTTCTCCATGATCTTCTCACTGATAAAGTGGTAATGAACCTCTATGTGTTTTGTTCTTGCATAGAAAATAGGGTTTACTACTAGATGCATGGAACTTACATTATCTCCAAATATGTGAGGTTTAGAACTCACAAGTCCCAAATCTGTATACAATGCTTTTAACCATATTGAATCTTGAGTTTCTATGGTCAAACCTCTGTACTCTGCTTCAGTTGAGGATAAAGCAATTGTTGGTTGCTTCTTGGAACTCCATGACACTAGCTTTAAACATGCAAATGCTAAGTAACCAGAGGTACTTCTTCTATCATCCTTAGCTGTTGCCCAATCTCCATCTCAATAGATTTCAATATCCAAATCTGAAGAGTAAGGATAGAATATACCTTCATTGATTGTACCTTTGAGATACTTAAGTACTCTCTTAGCTGCATCCATATGTGGTCTTCTTGGAGAGTGCATGAATTGGCTTGGCACTCCTACACTATATGAGATGTCTGCTCTTGTATGAGTAGCATATATCAAGCTACCTACCAATCTTTGATATTCTTTAATGTCTTCAATTTTTGCACCTTCATAAACACTAAGTTTATGATTCATCTCCAAAGGTGTACATGTAGGTTTAGTGTTCTCCATTTTGAACTTAAGAAGTAGATCTTGAATGTATCTCCTCTGAGTCAAATACATTCCTTCATCTGTGTATATCACCTGCATACCTAGGAAATATGTGAGCTCACCTAAGTCATGGATTTTGAACTCATCTTGCATGTGTCTCTTGATCCTTTGGATGCCATTCAAATCATCACCTGTCATAATAATATCATCTACATATACACGTAGAAAGATAACCTCATTGTAATCCATTTTGATGAATAGAGAAGGATTTGAGTTGCTAGGTTTGAACCCTTGATCTTGAAGGTATGTAACCAACCTATAATTCCAAACTCTAGGAGCTTGTTTCAATCCATACAATGCTTTCTTAAGTTTGCAAACATAAGATGTATGATTAGGGTTTTCAAAACCTGGAGGTTATGAGATGTATACCTCTTCACTTATCCAACCATTTAGAAATGCATTTTTTACATCAAGTTGGAGGAGTCTCCAATTTCTTGCAGCAACTTCACTTATCAATGTTTTGATTGTAGTCTTCTTTGCAACTGGTGAGAATGTTTCCTCATAGTCTATACCATGAGTGTTTGAGCATCCTTTGGTAGTTAATCATTCCTTGTGCCTGCAAACTGATCCATCTAAGTTTCTTTTAACTTTCTACACCGATCTGCAACCAATTACCTTTTGATTGGATGACATTGGAACCAAATCTCAAGTGTCCATCTCCTTCAATGTAGCTATTTCTTCTTTCAAGGCCTCTTCATAGGTTGAGGGTTTGTCTGAAATTGAGTCTTTTTCCAAGTAGATTGAATGCTTTGTAACAAATGTGGAATCATATCCATACCTTTTTGGTTGTTTCTTCTCTCTTGTTGATCTTCTAGGAGCTTTCTTAGAGCATTCTCCATACTCTTGCATGTTTTCTTTATCTCTTGACTTCCATAGTTTATAATCCTTTTCCCGTTCATCTTGGTCATCATCTATATCACTTCTTGGATCATGGATCCGTGTATCATGCTTGCTTCCTAATTGATGAGAATCATAATCAAGATCATATGGTAGAGTTACCTTTTGTTTGTTTTCATCATACTGATCTATGTTCTTTAAACACAATATCTCTACTTGTAGTGAATTGCTTGGTTGAAGGATTTCAAAACATGTAACCCATCTGAGTTGAGTCATAGCCAATAAACACTGCCTTTGTTGCCCTTTCATCTAGCTTACCTCTTATTTATGATAGTACATGAACATAAGCTAAATAACAAAACACCTTGCAATGTCCAAGACTAGGTTTTCTTCCATGCTTCATAAGGAGTCATACCTTGAAGTGATTTAGATGGTAGTCTATTGACAAGGTACACAACATTTGAAATAGCCTCTACCCATAGATAATGTGGCAACCTCTTCTCTTCAAGCATTATTCTGGCTAATCCAACCAATGTCTTGTTTCTCCTCTCTACAATTCCATTCAGTTGAGGAGAGTACTTGGTAGTCACTTCCCTTTTGATACCTTTACCATTCAAGAACTCATCAAACTCTTTGGAGAAGTATTCTCCCCCTCCATCAGATCTGAGCTTCTTGAGTGATCTACTTGTATGATTCTCTACATGTGCTAGATATTTTTTGAAGCAATCAAACACTTCCTTCTTACTCTTGATAAAGTATAGAATAGTCCATCTACTATGATCATCAATAAATGAGACATAATACCTTGATCCTGCCAATCAATTTTCTTGACTTGGTCCCCATACATTTGTATGTACTAAGTCCAATAAGTTGTTGTGGATGTAGCCTTTGTGGTTGAATGGTTGTCTTTATACTTGTGTACCTAAGTCCTGAAGCCTTAGGGACTTGTGTCGATGAGACTAAATCTCGATCGCCCCACAAGTGCATATAGTGATAGATCGATACACGTTTAATTATCAATCCGAAGAACCACATGAACCAAGTGTATGAGGACGTGTGCACACATGATGGAAAATGAAGTGGCTGAGCTACAATGCATGTGAAAAGACTTATCTACCTATCCAACACATTAACTCTCCAAAAATGCATGCCGTGATACAACTTATAGCAGTGAGCACAAATTTGAACTTTTCTCCTAGCTCAAAACTCAGAATATGGAAAATAGTAGGTTGCTTTAGAAGCTCTCGATGAGACACATCAATTAATGGTATTTTCACTCGAATCTGACAAACACTCTTCAAGTTATGTGCAAAATAGTGAATGGTAGGAAACACCAACACTCGCTCTACAACTCGTGGTGGCTTACACACACACTACAACAATTCGAAAATGGTGGGAAGGGGTAGTTAATAGTCCTACACACACATTCCAAGCATCACCCACACACTAAAGATCATAGAGAAGGTGGAAATCAACAGGAAAGAAGAAAATTCGAATTTCAACTCTCCTTCTTCACAATGGCAAAAAGTCTTTACAAAGAGTCACAAAGTGACTTATATACATGTGCCCTAAAAATGGTCCTTTCACACAAGAGACTGGCACTTTATTGACTAATCTCTATATTCCTACTAATTTACAAGAATTATGTTACAAGGGTTTGTGGCTTATGCATCTAGAGGACTCCTCTAGTGCATTTACATAGTTTCAAGGGAATTTCCTAGAATTTTGAAGAAGAAATTTTATGCCCATTAATTTGAAAATTTTGGGGCTCCTCTTTTGTACCTCTTTTCTCTGCAAAACTCTCCCCCTCTTTGTCTCTGTCGTCCCTTGACAAGCTTTGCTTCTTGTCTGTAGCTTGTCTATAGATGTAGTCGATCTGGCCTCTTCTTTTCTTTTAGTTGCATGCAACCCTTGGAGATGAACTACAATCAATTTGTAGTCTAGCTCACCAATAACCTCTTTAACTCTGGGTTGCTATGTTAAGTCAAGTTGTCATGCACACAACCAGTGAAGATGGACTACAATAACTTTGTAGTCTAATTTTCCAATTGCCTCTTTGTATCTGCACTCCAAGCACCATACGGAAGGTATCAAGGTCTGGATTTACACCCTTCGATCTGGACCTTCCAAAGATCAAGAGGTTGAAGCACCTTCCTAGGGCTCAAGATCTGCTGGATGTCTTCTTGCACTTCTTCATGGATAATTGCTGGCCTTGATCCATACTTGCTTGTGGCATGCTTCCCACACTTGTGTTTCCTGGAGCCTGTTTACTTCTTTCCGTTGCACACCTTACTTTGCAAGCCTTTGCTCTCTTCTAAGTTAGCGTTACATTTTAAAGGTCTTGTTCTTAAATCTTCTTTGTCATCCTCTGGGGCATGGTGCATTGCTTGATCTGTTCATTTCTTTCCACCGCATGCACTTGGTGGATGAGGAAGTTGTGTGCAACCTCCCATGAAAAGTCCTGGTTGTTATCTTTCTTTATTTCCATTCCTCAGGACCTAGTTCTTTGGGGTTGTCGCCTGATGCATGCCCCTGTGGGGCATTGGGCAAAGGATGGTTCTTTCTTTTTTGAGCTTCTTTTTCATTAAGCTATTTTGGTCTTTGCTTTTCTTCTTCTCCTCTTTTTGCTTGATTCTCCCTCCACACGTTTTGCCTCTTGAACTCTTTTGTCCCCGATAGGCTTTTTGTGGCGACGTGCATAGTCTGCCACCCCTTTCTCTTTGATTAAAGTTCTGATTAAAATTACCATTGCTTTGATTATTATGCCAACAATCATGAGATAGATGATTAGTCTTACCACATATCCAACAAGCTCTGACATTATCTTTGTTATTTCCGCCTCTTCCTCTACTTCTGCCACTTCCTCTTCCTCTTAGGAAGTTTGCTTGACTTGGAGTACCTTCATCTTCAACTGATTGTTGCTTTCCTTTGCTAGCTTTCTTCTTGTCTTTAGAATACATTGCATGACCTGCACTCTTATCAACATCTCCTTTGATATCATTCTCAAAAGTTAGCATATGTCCTAACAATTGATTCAAATCACGAGTGAAATGTTTTGTAGACAAAATAAAAGGCTTCCACTTCTCATCTCCTCTTACTCCTGTGAGAATTTGTCTTACCAACTTATCTTCTTAAATATCTTCATCAACTGCACCTAAAGAATCATCAATGTCTTTCATCTTTGTCACATAATCAGATATTGATTGTGAAGCCTTCTTCTTGAAGGTAGTAAACTCTGCCCATAATGAAGCTTTCCTTGATTTGGTTGTATTCTGGAAATGCTCTTCCAAATCATTCCAAATGTCACTTGCACTTTCAAGTCCTCTGATATGAGGAAGCAAATAATCATTCACTGCCATGTAGATTATGCTCCTTGCTTGAGCATCCTTCTTCATCCAAACCTTTATATCTGCAAGCTCCTCCCTAGTTCGAACACTAGGATCTTTGAATTTTGGCTTTTCTTCCTCTCTTGTGATGTATCCCATCAGATCTTTGCTCATAATATCAGCTTCCATTCTCATAGACGAAGCTGGATAGTTCTCTCTATCCAACTTCTCAATTTGGAGACTATCTCCCATCCTTTCTTCACCTGTACTATCAAATCTTTAATCCTTATAAGGAATTTATGTACTTTAGCTTTGAATGTTGCTCCTTCTGATCCTTTTGATAATCTTTATGTGTCTTCCTTCAGTCTTTCTTCCACACTTTATCCTTTTGAACCTTCAAGATGTGAAATTTGTCTATATGCAGCAGTCGGGGTCTTCCTTTCCTCAATTTTGATACTTCTTGCTCTGATACCACTGATGGAGAGTGTTAATCTCCAAAAGAACAAGCTATTCTTGATGTTAGACCACCTCTATATCAAGAATAACTTCTGACTTCAACCAATTTTGGAAGACAATCACCAAACTATCAAGAAATTAGCCAATTGTGAAGAAAGTCATTTCACAGAAAAGTCTGCTGCACATTAATCACTCATTGATTAACCATTTGTGTAAATTTTTTTATGAAACTTTGTAGAATGTGTCGTCTAGAGTATGCACACCTCCTCCAAGTTAAAACACTTCAAAAGCTTCAGTAGATTATGAGAAATGCTTCAAACAATTCACCTATGTCTGAAACTACCTTCCTGTAGAATCGACTTTGACACCTGCAACTTCTAACACATAGTTCTCCCAATCTAGAACCCATTTAAGCAAATGCTTTTAGCCATAGATGGCTTACCTTCCAACTTAGATTTTGACTCCTCATTCTTGTAAAACTTTACACTGTGCACTGAGAACTGATCATTTCTTTGACCATCAAATCTGCGCCTGTCTCAAAAGACACTCAGCACTTTCTCACACATAGATGTTCCTACACAAAATTCTCTCAGCATGTTTGCAATTGAACTCTCAAACTTTGACCATAGATAGATTAACTATGGGCCTAGATGTGTACAAAAGGATTTCTGATAAAATCAAACACAAAAGGAGAACTAGAGAAAAGATCGATGCGCAATTCTCTGAATATCCTTTCTATTCAACTTTTCATACATCTGATGGATGATACATCCAATACACATCATCTATTCATCTATGCTTCATCTCACTCTTTTTTTTACGACCATCTATACATATCTATATATACATATGAGTATTGATTCGTCATTACTTCAAGTATATTGAAGTATTTACAAAGCTAATGTACATATGTTTTAAAGAACTTTACTATCTGAATCTTCTTTTTACTCCATGAAGTTGGACTTCAATCTTTTCTTCATTTCTTCACTTCTAGGTTTTATATAATCACCAATTGTTGATTGTCCTGCTCCAACACCTCTATCCTAGGCTTTTTTTATTTTTGATTCCTTGGTCGAGAGTGCTTGTTGAGCTTGAATTAATTTTGCAGATAAGCTCTCACTTATTACCTAGAATTGGCTTTTCTCTCGCATGGCCTTATCATAATCTGCATCTGCTTCAAGCATTAGATGTTGAGTGTCCATAGCAGTTTGTATCATCTGCTTTACAATTGGTTTCAATTTAGGGACATCCACATTTAGCCATGTTTTGGGGATGCTTGGTTCTTCTCCGATTTGTATGTCTCTTCCTTGTTCCATGTGTATGGTTTTGTTGTGCGATTGTCTTATTTGTAGGTGTATCTCTCGCTCTCTTTCCTCCTCTTCATTAGTGGTCGATTTGCTAGCACTACCTTGAAAAGTGACATCCAAAGGAGAGGGTTCTGCTACCACCCTGATTGCGGTGAAGGGTTCGGGCTCCTCCGCTGTTTCCTCTACTTTTTCTTTCTTTGGATTCTTTACCAGGGCATCTCCATCTAAGTGAGTCTCTGTGATTTGAATGTTCATTGCTTCATTCATTTTCAATACATGAACTCCTTCTTTAGGTGGTTCCTACCTTGTTGTGTCTTTGTTAGTTTCATCTGCAATTTGATCTACCTTTGTATCTTCCACTCCAAAGTCATCGGGTAGTTGATTCAATTCCTCCCATTGACCATCATCTTTTGAGCCACTTTTAATGTCCACATTCAGCATAGATGGTTCTTGCTCTTCTAGGGTATCGAATGATGAACTAGAGTTGGCCAACCCCAACTCTCTATATCGATGAACCTCCATCAGTCTCCTTCATTGTTCATTGTCTACAATAGTCTATTGGTAATGATGTCCTTGTACCGCCAGGTTTACCTGACCTTCCATGTACTCATGAGTTGCTTCCATGGCTTTGGTTAGTTCAACTTCCGTGATGGGCGTAATGTCTTCTAGCCTTGTTTTAGGAAGTACATGTATCCTTTTTGATGCTGGAACAGTTTCTTCTGCCTGCATCATCTCTCGTAGTCTTTTAGTACCTGTCATTCCCGGCTGAGAGCTAGTTTCAGCTTCTTCCACTATTTTTACTCCTTTCTTTTTCCTTGGAATCGTGGCAATCTTCGCATACTTAGCCATTTCTTCAGATGAGGGCATCTCTTTCAAATGTTCCCGAATGCCTAGCGCATGATAGATCAATATTGTTAATGCAACGCTTCCGTTCAAGAACTTCTTATGGTTCCACTATTTCTTTGCTTCAAAAAGGCGTTCTTGAATATATGTTGTCATATTCACTTGGTTCCCTATCTGTTTGATGGCATGAGATAGCATCTGCACTATGATCTTTTGTGGTGCGGTATATCGATGCATGTTTGGGAAGCAAAAGTGTTGATGAATCAATTTGACCTCCTCTTCTATGTTGACACGATTGATGTCCATGAATGTTCGTGTTTTAGCACCTCGGCTTTCATCCTTCAAGATTGTGTTTCCATCCTTTTCCCACCCGAAGGCTTCCTTTATCAAATCATGGGTGAATTGAATGATTACCCATTCTCTTGCAGCGTCTAGAACTCTGGCTTCAGGTACTAACGGGTCATGTAAAGCCGGTTGGAGGGTATTTATCACTTGTGTGCATCGTTGGAAGTCCGCTTTGTAGATTGGTAGTTCAAAGTACTTCTGAATGCCTGCTTTCTTCAGTATGTCAATAGTGGATGGAAGTTCATGCACCACTTTGAAATCTTGGGACATCACTGGAAACTGATGATCCGTGTCCATAATCTTGATTGTTACTAAGAACAGATAGTCCCTAGCAAGTTGTTCCTCTCAAAACCAGTGACATTTTGCTTTCGTCACACTTTGTAAGGGGAATTCTAGCACCTCTTCTTGAATAGTTGCTTCAGAGTCCTTAGAAGCCACCTGCACTTGTAATAAGGAGAACATCAACTTTAGTAGAAATCAAGTTGTGTGTTATGTGTGGTTTTGTGGCATGTTGTCTATTGCATCACTCTGTTTCCCCTTACTCAAGTAAGTAAGATCTCTTACCACACACCTTTTGATTTATATTCCTGAAAGAAAATAAGACTTAGTTCTAGTTGAAGCATTTATTTATTTACATTGTTGGTTCATTTCTATGGAAGTAGAGTCTAGGATCTATTCCCAAGTGGGAAATGTGCACCACTAGTTTTGTTGAAAGGATTATGTGCCGAATGCATGGCCTTGTAATGCGGCCCTGGCATGCATACTCTAGGTGCAATAGACTCTTCATGAGTGCAAGTGGAATCCTGTTGAATCGGTTGTTCCTGTCCTTGTAGCCTTTTGGGTCTCCATATCCATTTTGTAGTTGATGTTTGATGCTTTGTCTTCTCTTGGTTTTGTTGTAGTCTAGGCTTTTCCTCTTTATTTCTTGAA
Source organism: Ceratopteris richardii (assembly GCA_020310875.1). NCBI lineage: Eukaryota > Viridiplantae > Streptophyta > Polypodiopsida > Polypodiales > Pteridaceae > Ceratopteris > Ceratopteris richardii. The sequence goes on along the minus strand of CM035426.1, from coordinate 148,461,257 downwards.
GTCTGATTAGTTGATGTCGTGTTCCTCTAGTACCTTTGGTGGGTCTTGTTGGGCTTCGTTGTCTTGCTTTGTCAGCATAATATTTCCTCGTGTTTGTCTGGCTTTTGACTTGCAGTCTGTTTGACCTTCTACGGAATCCATATATGCTGCCATGTTTTTTGGGCTTCTATTAATGATTTTGGAAGCCACACATGAAGGAGTCTTGGTGGCTCTAATTTTGGTATTGAGTAATGGTGATTTACCCTTGCTTTCACTGACAGATTGGTGTGCTTTTGAGTGGAATCACCTGGTTTAGTCATTTGACCATTCCGAATCCATTGTAAACGAGTATTTCTTGGATATGACATTCGAGTAGTAGGCTTCCAATTGGATGGTTTTCCTTTGGTGTTGATAATTTTAGGAGTATTTTCCTCACATGTTCTCTTGGATTCACCTTCCATGGGAAATGAGGGCACACCATCAATTGATGCATTCGTATTGGTAGGTAATCCTCGCTTAGGGTACTCTTTGGGTATGCTCTTGATTGTTTTTCCAACTCTTCTTCTAAGGTCTCTTTCTCACACTTGATGACTTCATGCATGTGAGGAAGTCCTTCTTCTAACAGGCTAAAGATTTCCCTAGTTTGGGTGAAATGTATCCTTGAGCTAGATGAATGCTTACTTCATTCTCAATAATCCAATCTTGCCATAGGATGAGATTTTCCATTAAATCCTCATCTTTACATACCAGAACTCGTTGCTTCATAGTGGAATTTCCTAGGTGGAGGGATATTAGAGATTCTCCAACACATTCTATGACTTGGCCTCCTACGCCTATCATGTGTGATTTAGTTGGGTTTATGGTCGTTTGAAGATGCGTAATAACCATCATTCGTATGCAGCTTAGTGCCGCTCCTGAGTCTATCAATGCATCTATCAACTGGTATTCTGTAGTTCCAATCCCTAGGTTAAAATATGGTTGAGATATGCTGAGTATTTTTTGTGTCGGCTTGCTAAACTTGGTAATTGGCCATGGGAATTGGTTCTTCCCCTTGTAAATACCGTTCATCCCTTTGCCTTATCCACTCTTTTTGTTTCTTGATACGCTCTAGGGCTTCTTTGCGTGCTTCTTCTCTAATTCTCTCTTCTTCCTTTTTCTGATTTTGCACTCCTATGAGTCATGCTAACATCTGATCCATCAATGGTTCCATAAATCACTTTACTCAACAACCACTTATGTAATTAGGAAGTACATCTCCATCTAGTGTGGCTAGATTGACAGCTCCACTTGTCGAGATCCTATTGATCAGTGGGGGTCCATATCCACATTTATGTAGTTTCTTGGTATGTTTCTTCAAGGTACATAGTACTAGGACTAAGTCTCCTTCTTTCAAGCCTGTCTTTGATGTGCCCATCATAATATACTTTCTATCTCCTTTTAGCGGCATAAATTCCTGTGACATCTTGTAGTCTTCTTTCATGTAACTTCTCGATTTGTTCAAGTTTCTTGGATAGTTCATGTCCTTTCCATTCATATTGTTTTGCTACTCTTAAGGTAGGCACCAAAAAATTGATTGGCAGGATTGCATTTTGTCCATACACTAGGTTGAATGGTGTAGTTCCAATGGCTATTTTGTAAGCCACACGGAAGGCCCAAATTGTGTGATGCAATTGTTTGTCCCAATCTGACCTTCCACTATTGACTATCTTTGTCAGTACACTACACAACACTTTATTGGAACTTTTTGCTTGACTGTTGGCTTGAGGGTGATAAGGGGCCGATTTTTTATGAATCACTAAGAATTTGTTCATCAAGGACTATTACTTCGTTAATGAAGTGAGTTCCTCAGTCACTTACTATCTCTAAAGGTAGTCCAAAGCGAGTAAAGATGTGCTCAAAAAGAAACTTGGTTGTGGTGTGTGCATCGCTTTTTCTAGTTGCCTTTGTTTCTACCCATTTAGTCAAATAGTCAGTTGCCATGATTATGTACTCAGTGTCTGATCCTTTGGCTGGTGGAATAATGGGTCCTATGAAATCAATACCCCATTTGGAAAAGGCTCTAGTGCAAACCATAGGTCTCAAAGGCATGTCATCTCGTCTAATAGGGTACTTAGCTCTTTGGCATACTTCACAACTTCGTACATAGGTGTCTGCATCCATATGTAGAGTTTGTCACCACAAGTTACAAAGAGAATCATGTTTACAATTCTTTCAGCTGAAAAATGTCCTCCCGTTGCACCTGCATGTGCCATTTCTAATATGTGTAAGAACTCCCCTTCATGCACACATAGTCGTAGCTGATTGTCTTTTCATCTTTTGAATAATTGTCTCCCCAAGATAACATAGTCCTTACTCATTTCTTCTAGGGATCGTTTTCTAGCTACACTTGTTCCTTCCTCATGCTCTCCTGTCTTTCAGAATTTCACTAATGTCTTACTCTAGCTAGGTGCTATTGTCGAGAAGGGTGATGATGTATGGTCTTTTGGAGTAGTTTCTTGACATTCCGTGCAACTATTCACATACTCATGAACATCCATAGGCATATCAGGCCAATAGACTCCTAATCGTTTCAATTCCCTTAGAGTTCCATGGGTTCCCTTGTGCATTCTCCATTTGTTTATGTGTGCTTGTTCAATCAAGTTCTTCTATTCGTCTTCTTCTACACATCTGGACAATACACTGTTGGGTTCTTTATGGTACACACTTCCTGCTACAATGTGTAAGTTCCGTGATTGTAGAATTTCCTTCCTAATTGCCTTGTTAATTGAGTGTTGTGGTCCATGAGTGAGTATTGAAATTAGCTTTTCTACCCACTTAGGACATACTTCCAAATTGAATAGGTTAGTGTCTGGCAAATCATCTGATACTCCACTCGATGGTTCTCCATGTGTTAAGATAGATGATCAACTCTCACGAGGGTATTTCCCTTTTTCACAATCACTTCAAAATTGAACTCCATTAATAACAGAAACCATCTTACTAGCCTTCCCATGTTACAAAGCTTATTGGCTAAGTACAATAAGGCTTGATGATCTATGAAGAGCTTGAACTTGTTGGCTAAAAGGTAGTGTCTGAATTTCTTTACACCGTACACCATCCCTAAACCTTATCGTTTAGTAGTTGTATAGTTTCATTCAGCTTGATTTAGTTGACTAGTCGCATATGCAATAGGATGAAAAAAATTTCCTTCATTTGCCGGTTGCGCTAGAATGCAACCTATTGCGTAGTTGGAGGCATCTACATGAATATGAAAAGGCTTGTTCCAGTTGGGTGTTTTCAGAATTGATGTTGTGCTTAGTCTTGTTTTTAGTTCATTAAATGCTTTCTCGCATTCGTCCGTTCACGTGAATTGGGTCAACAATCCATATAATGGTTTGGCAATTATAGTGTACATGTGAATAAATCTTCAATAATATCCACAATGACCCATAAATTCTTGCACTTCCTTAGCATTTTTAGGTCTTGGAAGTTTGACTATTACTTTGATTTTATCTTCGTCGGTAGAGATTCCATTCCTAGATGCAATGTGTCCTAGGATTTTCCCTTGTCTCACCATGAAGACACACTTCTCAGGATTCAGACACACTCTATATTGTCAACATTTTTCAAATATTGTTTGCAACTCCGGTATATGTTCCTGTCTTCGATCTGAGTAGGTGCATAAGTCGTCTACGTACGCTTCCATACTCTTCCCTAGGAATTCCTTGAAGACGTGACACATCAACCTTTGGAAAGTAGCAGGGCCATTCGTGAGCCCAAAAGGCATCACCCTGAAAGCATAGACACCCCATTTAGTCATGAATGCGGTCTTATGTTGGTCCTCAGTAGCAATAGCTACCTGGTTTTATCCAAAGAATCCATCCAAGAAGCTATAGACTTCCTTACCTGTGACTCTCTCCAAGAAATGATCAGTGATATGTAATGGGTAGCTATCTCAGATTGTATCTATGTTTACTTTCTTCAGATTAATGCACACTCTTAGTTTTCCATTCTTTTTGGATACGACCACCAATGGTGACACCCATTCGGTGTGTTCTATCTCATAAATGAAACTGGATGCTAATAGCTTCTCTATCTCTTCCTAAATTTTTATTGCATAAACATCATTATAAGTGTAAGGGTGTTGCTTTGATGGTTTTGCATCAGGTGTCATTGGTATTCGATGAGAACAAATGGAGGGTTCTACACCCTTGAGGTCCTTATAGGTCCATGCAAACACACCCCGATACTCTCGAATTAATCTAATCAATTATTCTCCTTCCTCAGGTAACACATCTTTTCCTATGTAAGTGCATCTTTCTTCTCCATCTTCCACAATCACTATCACTTTCTTCATTTGTTCCTTGTTGTCATATGCTTCTCCTTCTCTTGCCTCTCTCTTAGGCATTTGAATGCCTATCTTCCTCTCCTCTACTTCATATTTTTTGAAGCGTTCTGGGACTTCAAATAGATCTGGGGTTAGTTCAGTCTTATCTATGGTTTCCTCATGGTTTTCTCTCAACTGAGTTGCTTCTATTGCTAACACCTTGGGTGTTTCATCTTTGTCCTCAGTGTGGATTGCTTCTAAATATCATTCCTTTAAATCAAATTCTGGTTCCATCTCTATGCTCTCATAATCTTCCTTTCATTCCTTTTCTAATAATTCTCCTGCTTCTACCTCCTAAAGGACTACCATGTAAAAGCTTACATCATAACACCCTTCATCCACACATTCATTCATAGTCAATACTTCTTCCTTTACGCATACGTCCAAAGTGGCTAGAATTTCCATCCAACCGTGTGGTTCGAATGCTTCATCAGGAAAAACTTGGGGCATATACATAGGGTCCTCTACAGATCAATAATTTTGATGTCCGATGGGCCATGTTCGAGTCTTTTTCTCTTCTCTCTTTGCTTCCTTACACCTCCATAATTGGGCATCTTCATGCATCCATGATTAATCACTTGATCCCGCACTCTGAACTGACAACTCATCCTCTTCCTTGTGTATGGGATTCCATTGCAGGGGGGGTATAACCCTATATGCAAATGTATGTAGTTCTTGGATGTTGTAGGTATAATGTGTCTCTTCCCCAGTCTTGTACTACCCTAAGTTGTCTCATGAAAGTTCACCCTAATATCATATCATAGTTATTAGCTTTTCCAAATTGGCATATAGCTAATGTGTGCTCAAACTCCACTCCGCAGGTGGCTAGCTTAATTTTCTCCAGCATTCCTAGGGGTCTCTCTACATGACCATTAGCTAATTGAAGCTTCATATGTGTTGGTCGCAGGGCTAGCTTTCCCCATTTCTCCCAAATCTCTTTGGTGGCTATGCCTACTCCTGCTCCTATGTCTAGTATGGCCTTGTGCATTATTCCATTGTATGTTACGGGTAAACATGTGTTGCCCTCGTCTCCTTCTCTAAATTCTCCAACTTTATCCATAGGAATTTGTATAGTAGAAGGGGCTTCGGTTTCCTTACTCTCCTTTTGGTTCTTCTCACACTCTAACTTCAATTATCCCGTTAATTGTTTCCATATTTGGGGCTTGACCCATAGTAATTCTTCCATAGTCAACCGACATTGTACTTTGGTCTTCTTGATTTCAGCTAGATTGTGGGAGGTCTTATCTGAAGACTCCTTTTCTTTTCCTCATACTATGGGAGCACGGAAGATTATGGATTCCTTCTCATATTCCATGTAGTTTGGCAAGGTAGAAATGCTATGTGCTTCCTCCCTATTTCGATCTAGCATAGAGACTTCTTCATATATTTCTTCCAAATTTGGAATTGGTTGATCGTTTTCCACATATAATTCCTCAAAAGGTGGTCTTGCATTTGCATTCTTTTTCCATAGGTCTTCTCGAATCCTCGTCCATAACTCTCTTGGCCAATCAACTTCTAATTCAGGGACTATGGATATTGATTTGTCTTGGGTGTTCAGTAGTTCTTCCGTATTATCTTTCTCTTTTGGTTTCTGGTCATTTTCTTTTAAACAATCATTGAATTGATTTTTAGGTATTCTTGTCTCTGGGAGGACAGGGATAGTCTTTTCTAGAGTGACCTTAGCTACCTCTATGAGCTTTCTACATATAGCAAGTCTCTCCTTTTCTAACTCCCCATGTGGGTAAAGTTTCTCGTGCTGCTCTATGTTGGGTCCAGTTGTGATCTGGGCTTGTAATCTCTCAACCACATATCCAAATCGTCTGGTCTTGGGTCTGCTAAGATTGATCCTGGCTTGTTTGGTTCTTGTGCCTGCGGTACAAGTGGGTTTCCTTCTCATGTTTCAGGTTCCTTAGGTTTCTTACTCTCTCTCATGTTCTTCTTGTCTTCCTTATTTTTGTTTTATGTCCATCTGTCTCTAAGTTTTCCCCTTCTATCCTTCCACCTTTGGGTTTTCTTTGCTTGAATACTCTCACGTGAATCTTCAGAGTCTTCCACTACCTGTACTGTGGGTTCTAGGTTCGCATTCTTTTCCCACTCTGAGTCTACTCATTTTCTCTCTTGTCCTTTAGCTTGTGTTTGTGTGATAGATTCTAATGGCATTGTGTACTTATCACTTCCTGACGATTCAACTACTTCAATCACATTGATTTGTGTTGTACCATGAGTTCTATTGGGATTCTTTGGGCAGTCTCGAAATAGGTGTTCTTTTCCACATTCATTGTAGTACCCCTCCCAAGTCCTCAGAGGTGGTGGGTTATAAGGTCGAGTGCACTCTCTTATGAAGTGATCTCCTCCACATCTATAGCAAGGTCCCTTTGGCACCGGCAGTCTAATGGGTGGCCTCATGCGTGCTGGTGCTTTGGGTGTGGTGTACATTAGGGTTGCAAAATCTTGTCCATAGGTGTCGTCATATCCCTTATAGCCATAGTATTGTGGGTCATAAATGTGGTCATACTCCAGCAAACTAGTGTCATAGGGATAGTACTCTCCTTGGGTTTGCTCGTATCCTTGATTCGTTGACTCTGTACTAGCTAATGGCGTAGCTGGCACTATGGCTCTCTCCATGTTTTCCTCTCGTTGAGTATATTTAACTAGCACTACATTCTGCGGGAGTAGTGGTTGATGTCCTAACACTGGCTGAGGTTGTCCAAACTGCCCTTGTTCGTATGGTCTAGGTGCTCCTTGTGGCACTGGATAGGGATTGTATCTTGGAATCTCCCTTCCTGGCTCTCTAGGAGGGTAACCATACGGCCTATACTGAGGTTGATTTAAGGGTCTTGACTGCCTATTGAATGGGCAATTCGCAGTAGTGTGGTTAGTGTATTTTTGTTCTATATGGCAATACAAGGTAGTTCCTTGACGTGGCTGCCTATTGTATGGATAAGCTTGAGGCATGCCTATATCCCTCCTCTTGCACACATGTGAGATGGATGATCTCCAATGCATAGGCTGCATCGTGGCAACATGGCTATTCTCATTGATGGGTGTTGGTAATTCCTCTGTCCCTGGACTCCTAACTTCTTGGCTACGAGTTCTGCTAACTCCTCTACGTTACTGGAGTTAGACATCTCTATACTTCTATTGTCTTCTGATTTTGTAGGGCTTGGTGTACTTTTAAGATCATCAGCTAGGTTGTCCTCTAGGTCAATACATCCTTGAAGATACTCACTCAATGTCTGCAGCCGCTTCACATAGACTAAAGTTCTCAAACTCTCGTTCGTCAATCCATCCAAGAATAGTGATAAGTTTGAAGGACTCATACTACACAAAGAAATCATCCACTTGCTCTGCCCATAATACTTGTTTAAATTCAGCTATGTGATCATAAGGTTCTCCCATCTCGTCATAATGATTTCTCATACATTTGGCCACTTGAATTGGTCTTCATCTCCTTATGGGTTCTGGTGGTCTAGGTATTATAGGAATTGCTAGTCTAATAGGAGGTACTCCATGATGCACTCCTAGTTGTGGCCTTGGCCTCACTGGTGGCCGATTCTGGCTGCCTAGTCTTGTGTGGTTTTGATTGCATGACTATACTCCTGGCATTGTAAATTGCACATGAGTTCGGTTAGGAACACTTCGTCGGCTCCTTTTTCCTGACATTGTATTCTCTGGCTCTTGATGCGTCCCAAAGGGATTATGAGAGGTAGTTACCTGCTCTCACAAAGGGAATACAGGCAACCCCATATACTTCAACTGAGCCCTATCAGCTGCATCTACTGGCCAATACCTTCTTTGGTTCTGGTCTAGGTAGGTGACCCTAGACTCGTCTTTGGGATCCCTTAACTCATAGAAAGTTATTGGGCTATCTTCCTGTCCGCGTGTGGGAGAATCGGTTTGTAACAATAAGTATGATCCGTGGATTAAGTAGACATCTAATAGGTAATCATCTTGAGGTATCAAATCCCCTCTCAAGATTTGAGTTACCATTGATTTGCCTCTTGGTGTAGTTATTATCTCTTCAGGATCAGGTCTTCCCGAGTTTCCTTGCCCTTCCAATCCTCCTCTCTCGTTGATCCTATCCGGGTGTTCTGTTACCACGTAGATGTGACCTTATTTGTCCATGTATACCCCTCCTTCATACTTGACTGCAGGTCTGGGCACTATTGCTGATTCAGTGGAGTTCACCATCCTGGCTATAGACCTATTTAAGCCATCCAGGTAAATAGGGATCCCTTGGGGATTATTGGACATATATTGTAGAGAGGTGCAGTATTCACCCTCTACAGTTGACATGAAGTTCTCCCTAGGGACAAGACCTTGCATGTCTTCTGAGGCCATAGGTATCCCCTCCTCTAAATCACTAGAGGTGCCAGTATAGATAGAGTGATAACTTGCTTGGGTGGCACTTCCTACCGATGAAATGACACTTCTCTGACTACTTAGTACTCGTCCTGATCTCAAGTTCATTCACCCTTCTGGGCCTATGTTGGCTTCCAACTTCCCCACTATTGACTCTTCAACTTTTCCCAACTTTGCCCTCAAAAGGACCTGATTGGTCCTAGACAATACCACTTTTGGCGATACCAAACAAGAGATAGGATACCAATGATGACATGATACGATACCACCAACTTCAAGCGATACAATACCACGAAATGACACGATACGATACTAGTATTTGCAGGATACGATATCTCTGCATGTGACGATACAATACAAAATTAGTGGAAGATACGATACTTGATCACTAGATGATATGATACCGAATTCCTCACAATACGATACCAGAGCTTTGCATGATACGATACTTGTCCACTGCACGATACGATACCAACAGTGCATGCGATATGATACCGTTCGGTCGACGATATGATACCATGATCGAGACGATACAATACTCGATCACTAGATGATACGATACCAAATTCCTCATGATGCGATACCAGAACTTTGCACGATACAATACTTGTCCACTACACGATACGACACCAATAGTGCACGTGATACCATACCGCTCGGTTGACGATATGATACCATGATCGGGACACTACGATAGCAAGTGGACCACGATACGATGCCACGGGCTGGTCACAATCGTGATACCAACTTGAGGATACGATACCAGAATGGTATCGCAATACCTCAAGTGGGTATGCAGCGATACGATACCAGGTGAGTATCGCGATACTAGGGAATTTTGGTATCACGATACCAAAACTCAACTGACCACGATACTACAGCCAAGATCGCTCTAAACTCAAAAAAAATTGTGCCAATGTGTTTAGTTCTCACCCCTCCTCTCTCTTGACCCTCTATCTCGCTCAAAGATTCTCTAAAAACTCTCTGTTCTACCCCGCGATACCAAAAATGTCTCTAATCACATGCGGTGTTATGGGTCCCCAAATTGAGCTTTTTGTATTGGCTTTGCTTGCCTCTCCTTTCATGATATTGGGTGTAAAGATTTTGTTGTCACTCTTTGGCCCAATATCTTTCTTCCTACACATTTTCCATTTGCAATTATTCTTCTTCTTGCCTTTTAATGTCATGATTTCCCCAATGCTTCTATCAAAGTATCAAGTGCCCATTTTCCATGACACATATGTGAGATCTATTCTAATGATTGTGGAATGGATAGCTATTGTGGTCACGCCTTCTTATTGTGCCCAAATAACTTGTTATCTTTGACTCACAAATGAGGCGTGTGGGTATCCATTGGTGTTTGTTCAAACGATGAGGTCCTAAAGTATAGGCCTTGAGCGACTTCTTCTATAAAACAATATAGGGAATTTTTGTGTCTTAATTCCTCCTCTTCATCTTCTTGTTACATTTCTTCTTCTTCTTCTTCTTCTTCTTCTTCTTCCTATTCTTCTTCTTCTTCTTCTTCTTCTTCAAAGTGATTTGATTCACTCTAGCTATGAGTTTCTAACTGGCGTAGTGATTTTAATGAGTCATTTTCTTGCTTTGAGGGAGTCGATACCAAGCTATACCTTCTTGGTTCTAACATCCTTATTTGCACTCTTGTGTGCTCAATGTAGGTGTGAATTTGTAGTCCCATCACGACACTACGTGAATTATCCTTGTTAGAGTGTTTGTTTCTAAAACTAACTCCTTTTCACTTCCATCTTGCATTCGTAATTTCAATTTTCGCAAGAAATCATTCCATCATGTCTATGGTCCTTCAAATCTTACCCCATATACCATTCCATTAAATATTATTTTGTTAGGAATTGTATACCTATCTGAGCTTGGAAACCAAAAAAAACTTGGTGAATTAACCTCAAGGCTACCTCCAAATGTGCACTATTTAGGTATGTAAATGTTTTGACATTATTCAATAGATGGTACTTTGATGTTGGTAACATTCTCCCTCCCTTTGGATACGTATAAAGCATCTTTGATGAGCTGTACAATCACATAAACAGTGACCTTTGGTCCTATAAATTCGGTAACTATAAACCTAGCTTGCATTTCCTTCCTTGTTCCATCTTGTATGAGCTGATCCTTTCTACCACTTGAGAGAAATTAGGCTTTATGATAGATAATCCTAGATACTTATCTCATCCTAGTAGTTCCCAAGTTTTGGTAAGATTGGGTGTTCCCATGAATATCCTTCTTACTCACAAAGACATGGCTGCTTTCCTTCATTGGATGATTTTTTTCCTTCAACCAATGTCCAAGAGGATAAGAAATACTTCCATATAAAGGATCTTGGAGTAGAACTAGTGGAGGTCTATCTTAGAACCTTGGCTTGTTTTTAAACAATCCACTTCTAGTTTCATGGGTACCACATCTCCATCTTGCAATGACGAGGGCCTTTTCGGAGACAATGACATCTCCACATCCTCTACAACTCTATGGCATTAGATTTTGAGGATTAGCACAAGCACTAAAGATCTAGATTAGATAAAAATCAAGAGCATAGCTCATGTGTTTGTGATAACGTGCATTAACCCCATAGTCACATGGTGCTCAATCAAAAGTTGAATGTTTTTATTTTGACAATGATGGAGTGTCGAGTGATAAGTGTCATCAACGTGTTTGGACAAGACTCATTGTGCCATTTTTTTAATGATGAACAAAAAGATGAAAAATAAAAGAAATGAATAGAACTAAGGAGGAAGATTAAGAAGAAGAAAAGTTCTAATGTACACAAGACTCATGATATACATATATAAATAGCTTTTGCTTCGTGGAGACTTTGAAATGCTTTTTCTACCTCCCACTCTTGGAGGTTAGGTTACATTATTCATTATTCGACAATTCGATTATTCATTAATAATTATGGAATTTCATGTTAAACCTTTATTATTCAATGTCACTTCAGCTTATTCAGATAGGAGTGAATATTTTTTGCACAGAAATTCGGAGCTATTTTGATCAAAAACTTTTTCCATAAAAAATAGTTAGATCGAAAAGTCTTTCGATCAATATCTATTTGTTTGAATGATGTTTTATAAAGAATGCCCTCAGAACCATACCTCCTCATAGTAACTTTGTGTTTTGTGAACTTATAGTGTCATACAAAGAACAAGTTATAAGCTTTTGTTAAAAATATTTAGTCTTTTAGTATTAAGAAAATAAAGAAAAATATTTTTTTGTTTAAATTTGTGGGTTAAAAACTATTATGATTGTTTGTCTCAACATTGATTCTTACTTCACAATAGTATATGTATGTGTGTGTATGATTGTGAGTAAAAATGTATTGTGATTTTTTTAATCAATATTGATTCTTACTTCACAATAGTATGTATATGTGTAAGTGTGTGTATGATTGTGGGTGAAAATCTATTGTGATTGTTTGAATCAACATTTATTCTTACTTCACAATAGTATGTGTATGTGTATGTGTGTGTATGATTGTATTGTGATTGTTTGAATCAATATTGATTCTTACTTCACAATAGTATGTGTATGTATGATTGTGAGTCAAAACCTATTGTGATTATTTGACTCGATTCTTACTTTGCAATAGTATGCACATGTGTATGTGTGTGTATGATTGTGAATCAAAATCTATTGTATGTGTTGGAAAAGCCTTTATCTTCTTTTTAATAGTTCAAGGGTTGAGAAGGTGTTAATACGTGAAGTAGAGCTTTTTAGGTCTCCATATGGCTTTATCCTATAGACTTATAAACACCTTCTCAGATCCCTTGAATTGTAAAGGGATCCAACAAATTTTAACCCAATAGTATGTGCATGTGCATATGAGTGTATATGTGTGGATGAAAATCTATTGTGATTATCTGACCCAAGATTGATTCTTACTTCACAATAGTATAAGTGTATGTGCATATGATCGAGAATTTAAAATGTATTGTGACTGGTGGGGAGTGGGTAGTAGGAAATGAAGATGTGTCAATGAGAGGGATGAGTGGCAGTGTGTGACTACGAAGCATAGAGCGGTGTGAGAGATTTGGTGGAATAGGTACTTGTATTGTGGTGCCAGTGGGTGTTTGTTGACATATGCAACAAGGTTCATAACAGGATAAGGGCCATTCATTAAAATCTTGAGAGCATCCACGAGGCCAATAGCTTCCATCAATAGTTGCATCTTTTCCATGAATGCCTAATCAAATCCACTCTTGGTGACTTTCTATTGTAGTAATGCATGGCCTCATTTGGCATTGAGTTGATTATGAGACAACATTTCTTCCATTCAATTGTATAATCTGCATAATACATGTGTGTATGTTGGGTGCTCAGTCTATTCTTCTTATTCTTTGCCTGGTTCTTGTTCTTGTTATTGTTCATCTTGAAAATCTTGTTCCTCTTTTGTTAGTTTGCAATCCTAGGTAACTTGGATGTTCATACTTTTGTGAGACATACTGGGTATCAAAAAATTAGAAATGAATCAATGGATTAGGTATTTCAAAGTCAAAGGTGGGATGGAATTCTTGTGTAGCTCTATGGCTTATTGAAAATTTAAAATCCTCTTCTATAACCACTTCCACATGTGTGATTTCTAGTTCAACTACTACTTGATCTTGAGATGTTTGTCCTTCCATTTTAGCGAGGGTAGGGCATGGAACTCGAATGGTGAAACTTGGGACCACAGGTGGAGGTCTAATCATTGAAGGTAATGGGATGAGTGAAGTGCCCATTGGTTGTAAACATGGAATTGGACCTCTCATTCTCTTGGGTTCATGGTAGGTGGATCCTTTGCAGTCTTTGAATGTTTGTAGTTGGGCTTGAGTGAGTGTCCTCTCTACTAGCACATGATATATCAAGCACATGTACACAATACAAGTGATTTTGAACCAACCATTGTTTAACTTGCTTTCCTAGCCATTCTGCATTTGCTGCATGTAATTGGTCGATAATCCAATGAGTTAGATCTATCATTAATTATGTATTTTGTGCAAGGTATAGGCTAAACCAAATCTTCTTATCAATTTGTTTAAAATGGTTGTGTCCATTGAAAGCAAAATGTAGCATGCACATGTGATTCACCATGGAAAGATTTGGATTGATAGCCAACATCTCGATAAGCTTGAGAACTTTGCTTTTCTTCATCTCTTTTGGTATAAGGGCTTCCTTATGTGATGGTACATGGGTCCCAAACATTTTTAATGCCTCCATAAAAAGGTTTTGGGTAATATGGAATTTCTTCAATGATTGATCTAGTAGAAGTGAAGGTAACATAGAGGTGTTCAGGACATCCCTCTCGATCCCTACCTATAACCTATGAATTAAGAAGTAGCAATGGTAGAAGTCAAGTGTGGACAAGGGAACCATGAAGTATTCATCAGCTCCTTATTTCTCCCATATTGGGTGCAATTCATTAGATTTTTGTAAGGCTTCAAAATCTTGTGAGAAAAACTAAAATGGAACCCATGGATTCAAACTCTAGCTTGGAATCCCATATGAAATTAGCATCAGCTAGGGGTCCTACTAGACCTTGGAACCGATGCGAATTCGCATGAATGTAGTCGATGCGATTTATTGGAGGGTCTACAATGGGTATTTCATCTTGAAAATTTGTGAACTTTGGTGGGGGAAGCAATGGGTACTCTTCTAAGGGAATGGTTGTTAATATAGTTGAAGGCACAAGATCCTAGTATGGCAAGATTGTGATTCCTTCCCATATTGACATGAATTCCCTTCTTAAACCATAGTTGTGCATTGTGCAATTGGGCTCAATACGTGGCTAATCCCTAGATGCATACTTGTAGAAATGCATGTCTCAACATGGTGCATCTATGAGGAGATCATCTAGGATCATTATACAAACTATTGATGTGAATGTTACAAGGTTTATATATTTGTGGTTTTCTCATGGACTTACATGTAGGTTTATAAGATTCTTCATGGTTTAAGAGAATCGTGGGGTAACTAATTAGATAGTTAATTTGCCTGTGTACATGTGAGTGAGATCTTACTAAATCAAAGGACTAATTTGGTGTTTTCTTAGGTATCCATTTGTATATAATATGGGGTAGATTAGGATAGAGTGATTGTGGTTTAGGTTGCACTAATTTACATTGGCTTTGAGCATGAGACTTGAACCTAGGTTCTTCTAGCAAACTAGAATGATGAGATTGGGCTAGAGCCTATAAGATGTCCTTTGGCACCTATATGTGAAAATGTTAGGTTGTGCCTTCAAAATTTGCTTAGGAACAAAGATTTGTTTGATCTTTGGTTGACTCTTGGCACCATCTTTGGTTGTTCATGGAGCTTTCCATCATGATGTTCGTGGAGAACTAGGAGGAATTGAGGGTCGTTATCCTTTTTTGACCTAGAGTGCTTTGTGTTGGGGGCAACTCTCCATCTATGGAAGCTTGGTGCTTGATACTTGCTTCATTGTTGTATTACACTTCTTTGTTGTGTCTAGGATGAGGATACTAGTTGGTCCTTTGTAGTAGGGACATACTCTTTTGAAAAGAAGGGGACTTAAAAACATACCTAGTGTGCCTAGATGGGTTGGGATCACAACATTCTATAGTCATAGGGTCACATGGGGGGTGTGTGGATTGGGAAGAAAAAGGTTCATGGAGTTCTAGTTCAATATGAAGACATTGTTTTTGGATCCGCACCTTTAGAAGTTTCTTCCTGAGGTTGAGATCAATGGCATAATCATAGATTCGGTTTTAGCCAAAAAGTAAAGATTCAGTTAGATAATCATCATGGCATAATAGGAGCTTAATTATTAGGGTGACCTCTTGAAGTATAATTGGCACTTTCACTTTCCATAAACTTGAAGTTTTCATGCCTCTGGGACCTACAACACATGCATCTACTAGATTTAATTGTTGTTGGTGCAAATATCAAGCCTACACATTTGGCTAGAGTTTATGTGCAAAAATTGAAGCTCCATGGGAGCCATTGCTATGAAGCCTTTACTTTTTTACCATTTGTAAAAGTCAATTGACTTGGAAGAATATTTGTAGCTACCACTAAACTCGTGAAGTTTGTTAGATAAAAAGCCATGACTTTATTTGGAGAGAATATCTCCTAGATTAGAGGATCACTTTTAGTGAGAGCCAATGAAGAATTCAAATTCAAAATTCAAATGATTCATCTATAAACGATAATTGGAAAAACTTGCCACATAGATCACTTGAATTCTGAGTTCTTGTTGATCACTTTGTAAGAGAGTGAAGCTCGCTTCATAGCCTACACTACTCACTATAATTAGGCATTGATTATCATGCCAATGATCATGTACAACATTGTCTTTTAATACAATAGATCAATACTTTCATCTATGGTCTCTTTGTCATAGCTACTCATAAAAGTCATTTTGTACTGCTCATATCTCAGTCATTTCTTCACCATGTTCAATGTTCTATAGCTTGTTGGAATCATCTCTAAGTACTCTACATGCTGAAATTTTTTCAAGATAATTCATTCAGCCGATTTGGAGAAAAGTGCATTGAAGTACCCACTAGTCAAACTACAGAGGTCCTAAAAAATCGGGGGTAATGATTTGATTGCTAAATTGATTGCTCTGTGTATAGTGCATCATTTTAAATGATTCCACTTGGCACTATTAGCTCATTAAGCTAATTTGATATCTCCAAAAGGAAGTCTTCTAGTTCCTACTGTAGTGGAAGCCGTGAGCTTAACAAGCAGTAGGTGTGTGAACAATGGGAGAGATTCACAACTGCCATAGACTTGTACATGGACATGCAGATTCCAGACCTTACCACACTCATGGGGCAAGCCAAGCTCAACAAGAATGGAGATTCATCAAGAGGTAATAGATTTTCTACCCTATACACTGATAAAAGTAAGTCCAAAGAGAAAGGAAAGAACAAGAAAATTGAGGATGAAGAAGCTACCTCCCAAGCAAACTATGTAGGGAGAGGTAGAACCTCAAGAGGAAGGAGCCGAGGAGGTAAGCAAGTTAGGGGGAGACCTTATAACTCCTCACCATGTAATATTTGTGGATTGTCAAATCACACTATAGATGAGTGTTATAGGAAGTTCAAGAATCAGAGAGGTAGAGGATTTCAAAGAGGTGGATTTACACAATCAAGAGGAAGATTCAACCATCATCAAGGTTACAATAACAACTACAACAACAACTACAATAATAACTACCAAGGAGGCTACAAATCAAGGAAAGATTACAACAAATATACAGAGGAGCAAGAGGATTCTCTTCTGATTATGAATATGACATCAAAACCAGGTATAAATGATGACCATCTCTTCTATATTGACTCAGGATGCTCAAACCATGTGGCAAGCAATGTAGCTTTTCTCTCTGACCTTGAGGAACCAAAGGGTAAGCATCAGGTACAAATAGGTGATGACACCAAGCACTCAGCGATTAAAGTAGGAAATGTTAAAACCTCTGATGGAAATAAGAATCTGTTAAGCATGGTTCTATATGTACCTACAATTACCAAGAATTTGATGTGTTGGACAGATTGTGGAAAAGGGTTTGCAGGCCAGGTTCAACCAATATGGAGCATTTGTGGAGGATCCCCAACATGGATTCAAGAGAATTGCCAAAGGAGAAAAGACAAGTAGATTATTCACTTTTGAACTTGAAGATACAAGGAATATTGCACTTTATAGTTACAAAGACCAAACACTATCAGAGCTTGAAATTTGGCATAAGAGATTAGGGTATATTGATGAGAGAACTTTAAAGCAAATATGTAGAGATCAATGTGTGCTTGGAATACCTAATGTATCCAAGCAACACATGATCTAGAAATGTGGTGCTTGTCAGTTTGGAAAATCTCACAAGTTACCCTTCTCAAGGAAAGGCTACATGCATGAGGACTACCTAGAGCTTGTCCATACAGATGTATGGGGATCAAGTAAGGATCCCTCAATTTCTGGATCAAGGTATTATGTATCTTTCATTGATGATTTCAATAGGTGGACTATCTTATATTTTATGAAGCACAAAGATGAAGTATTCAATTGCTTTAAAAATTATCCTGCACTTGTAGAGAACCAAATAGGAAGAAGTCTAAAAAGACTAAGGTCAGATGGAGGAGGTGAGTACTTCTCAAATGAGTTTGATGCATTCTTGCATGACAGAGGAATTAAAAGATAAATTACAATAAGATATACACCTGAGCAAAATGGGGTGGCAGAGAGGAGAAATAGATTAATTCTTGAAACAATTATATCAATGTTAAATGAGAAAAAACTACCTAATTACTTGTGGGCAGAGAGTGTATCTACTGCCACTTATGTAAACAAGTTGCCATCCAAATCTCTTGATAAGATGACCCCATATGAAGCATGGCATGGTAGAAGACCTTCACTTGATCATTGCAAGATCTTTGGATGTGTTGCTTATGTGCATATCCCTTCTCAAATAAGAGATAAGCTAGACCCTAAGGTAGAAAAGTGCATCTTCATAGGGTATGACTTGAATCAGAAAGGATACATGTTCTACAATCCTTCCAACAAAGGATTTATGGTCAGTAGAGATGTTGTCTTTGATGAGAATGATTCTTGGTTTGAAAGTGAATGCAAGAAAATAAAGCTACATTATGACTTGGAAGAGGAATTTCCAAGCCTCACTAAGGAGGAGCCTAATTAGGTTGAAGACATCAACTCAGATGATGAGGACATCATCAACTTAGAAGAATTCAAGGCATGGAAGTCCAAAGGCAAAGTCAAAATGAAGAAATTGGAGGATATACTTGAATCATCCAACCAAGCAATTAGAAGATCACAAAGGGAGAGTAAGAAACCAATCAGATATGGGTATGAAACTTCCGTAGTTACAAAGCACTCTGTTTATCTTGCAAAAGTCTTGTCATTTGAAGATCCATCATCATATGAAGAGGCAAAGACCAAGACAGAATGGAAAGAAGCTATGGATGAGGAAATTGAAGCGCTCAAGGAGAATGATACTTGGGATCTAGTACCAAAGAAGGAGTCTATGAAGGTAATTGGTTCTAGATGGATCTATAAGATCAAGAGGAATTATGATGGATCAATAAGCAGGTACAAAGCTAGACTTGTGGCTAAGGGTTTTGCACAAACCCAAGGAGTTCATTATGAAGAAACCTTCTCTCCTGTGGAAAAAATGCCAACCATCAGGGTATTGGTAAGTGTGGCTGCATCAAAGAATTGGAACATGTATAAATTGGATGTAAAAAATGCATTTCTAAATGGTTGGATTTCAGAGGAGGTGTACATGTCTCAACCTCCTAGCTATGAGAACCCAAGCAAGGTAATATATGTGTGTAAATTGAACAAAGCTCTTTATGTATTGAAGTAGGCACCTAGGGCATGGAGCCATAGGTTGATTACATACCTTCAAGATCAAGGATTCATCATGAGTAAAGCAGATACTTCTCTGTTTGTTAAGAGGAGTAATTCAGAGGTAATATACCTATGTGTATATGTTGATAATATCATACTCACAGGTAATGATGCTAATGGCATCAAGCAGATTAAGAATCAAATGATGCAGGAGTTCAAAATTAGTGATCTAGGATCACTAAAGTATTTTCTTGGGCTTGAGTTAGTCTATACTAACTCTAGAATTTATATTACTCAGAGAAAGTATATACAAGACATGTTAAAGAAGTTTCAGTTGCAGGATGCCAAGGTAGCAAGCACTCCAATGGAGGTAAACCAAAAGTTAAGTGCTCATGAAGGTGATGCACTTGAGAATATTGCAGGTTACCAAAGCATAGTGGGAAGCTTGAACTATGCTACATTGACAAGGATTGATATTGCTTATGGAGTAAGTGTTTTAAGCCAATTTATGCACAAGCCTAGGGCACCTCATTCGGAAGCTGCCAAGAGGATTTTGAAGTACCTTAAGGGTACTCAAAATCAAGGATTATATTTTCCTTATACCTCATATTTGGACATCAAGATATATTCAGATGTAGATTGGGCAGGTTGCAAAGATGATAGAAGGAGTACCTCAGGTTACCTATCTTTTGCAGGTAACAAACCTATTTCATGGTCTTCAAAGAAGCAACCTACTATTGCTTTGTCTTCTACAGAGGCAGAGTATAGAGGATTGGCCAATGCTACTCAAGAGGCCATATGAATCAGATCGTTGTATACAGATTTAGGCTTGCATACTACATCTCCAATGATTTTTCGAGATAATACAAGCTCATTACATCTTGCAACAAATCCTATTTACCATGCTAGGACCAAGCATATAGAGTTACACTATCATTATGTGAGAGAGAAGCTATTGAGCAAGGAAATTCAGTTGGCATATGTATCAACTAATATGCAATGTGTAGACTTATTGACTAAAGCATTGGATGGTACAAAACTTTGCAGGTTTAATTCTATGATTGGATTGCATGACATTCAAGAAGATTGAAGAAGAAGACCAAGCCAAGATGTTTGGCTTAAGGAGGATTTGTTGGTGCAAATATCAAGCCTACACATTTTGGCTAGAGTTTATGTGCAAAAATTGAAGCTCCATAGGAACCATTGCTATGAAGCCTTTACTTTTTTACCATTTGTAAAAGTCAATTGAATTGGAAGAATATTTGTAGCTACCACTAAACTCGTGGAGTTTTCTAGATAAAAAGCCACGACTTTATTTGGAGATAATATCTCCTAGATTAGAGGATCACTTTTAGTGAGAGCCAATGAAGAATTCAAATCATTCATCTATAAAGGATAATTGAAAAAACTCGCGGCATAGATCACTTCAATTCTGAGTTCTTGCTAATCACTTTGTAAGAGAGTGAGGCTCACTTCATAGCCTACACTACTCATTATCATTAGGCATTGATTATAATGCCAATGATCATGTACAACATTGTCTTTTAATACAATAGATCAATACTTTAAATCTATGGTCTCTCTGTCATAGCTACTCAAAAGAGTCATTTTGTATTGCTCATATCTCAGTCATTTCTTCACCATTCTCAATTTTCTATAGCTTTTTGGAATCAGCTCTAAGTCTTCTACATGCACACAATTTTTTAAGATAATCCATTCAGCCGAATTGGAGAAAAGCGCATCGAAGTACCCACTGGTCAAACTCTATAGAGGTCCTAAAAAATCGGGGGTAATGATTTGATTGCTAAATTGATTGCTCTGTGTATAGTGCATCATTTTAAGTGATTCCACTTGGAATCATTTGCTCGTTAAGCTCGTTTGATATCTCCAAAAGGAATTTTTCTAATTCGTACTGTACTCGAAGCACTAAGCTCAACAAGCAGCAGGTGTGTGAACAAAAATAGAAGGTTTTCATTGATCCTTCAACTTGGAAGTAGTGTGTTTTAGTTCAATCATTTCTCACATCATTTCCAAAGTACATAGGCACTTCACTGGAAAGTTAAGAGGGCCTAAAACTCAACTCTAAAGCAAGAAGGGGCTGGTACAAAGCAGGGATTGCCAGTACCTACTCATTTCTTGGAGTGTCCATCCATCTTTCCCAACAATTGTAAGACCATACTTAGACGACAAGAGTTTCTCATGGCACTTGTAGCTATGAAAGAGTCAATCAAGCCTCTAATCATCTTGGTTGTAGTGCCCTATCCTAAGTTAACTGATATAAACAATCTGCAATCTATGATGCTAGGATTGGCTCCTATTCATGTTTGACACATAGCCATGTGATATCTTGGGGCATCAGGGTTGGGTAGTATGCCTTGTCATCTCACTTCAATGCATTTAATATGTTCTAAGACCTTGTCACTTGCCTCTTCTCTATTTCTTTGTTCTTCCTCTCTATGTTTCTTGGCTTGATTCAATCATGAAAGCATGTCTTTCATGAGTGGTTCTTGATAGAGTTTTACTCTAAAACCACTAATATAATTTGGCATCACCTCTCCTTCTAGACTTGCTAACTGCATTGCACTGCTTGTAGAAATTTGATTGATAATCATAGGTCCATAACTTTATTTCTCTAGCTTATGGGATTATTGTTTGAGTGTGTACAACAATACTAAGTTGCTAGCCTTTAAGCCTTTGTCTTTTACATGTGCATCAAAGTGAGTGTTTTGTCTCTTCTTGGTTGCATATGTTCCTATTTTTGCCCACAATCTCATTTCTCCTAAGCATTCTAGATTAAGTATCCTTGAGGATAGTTTATGATCATTCCACTAATGCATTTTTTGCTAATTTCAAAGTGGGTATCAGGACATCTAGGGGTACCACAGCATTTTGGCCAAAGGCCATGTGAAAAGGGGTTGCATTGAGTACTATTTTATAGGCCACTCGATAGGCCCAATCAGCATGATGTAATTTTTTGTCCCAATCAGAATGTTTACTAGCCACTAACTTGGTTAACACACCGCATGAGATATTATTTGTACTCTCAACTTGTCCATTCTCTTAAAGATGGTGAGGGGCTAATCTCTTATGGGTGACTGTGAAATATTGTAATAGATATTCAAGAAATGTGTTCCCCTATGTATCCTTTACCTCTATCCACTTTGTTTGGTAGTCTATGGCAACTATGATGCATTCATCATGAGAGTTTTTTGGTAGAGAATTAATAAATCCTACAAAATCTGAGCCCCATTTGGAGAAATCATGGTGTCCCATCATAGGCCTTATCTCATTTTTTCTTATAGGGTATTGAGTTCTTTGAAAAGTGTCTCATTGTTTCACATAGTTATGAGCATTCATGCAAAGGGTGGGGTCACGAGAGACCTAGAAATAGAATGTCTTTAATGAAACAATTGGGTAAAAATTTTCCACCCATAACATTGTTGTGTGCAATTTCTAGGATTCTCAAATAGGTGTTCTCATGGCACATAATCGAAGATATCCATCTCTCCCATGTTTGTGCAAATTTTCTCCTATTAAAGCATAATCATGAGTTTCTTCAGCTAGACTCTATTGTTTGGCAAGTGTCATTTCCTTGGGAAAGTTTTTTGCCTTTAGGAAATTGACTAAAGGGCTTCTCCAATCAGGTATCAATGAGACTTGATATATGCTCTACTAGGGATATACCAACATAGTTTAGGAACTTCTTAATCAATTCATGCAAATTGGAATCCATTTTTGGCCATAATACTCCTAAGTGCTTCAATGTTTGTAGAGTTCTATACTTAGAGTAATGTTTTCTGATTGCACCTATGTGTACTAGCTCTAGCCACTTGTGTTGTCCGTCTTCATCCACACAATAGGAAAAATTTCCTTGATCAACTTGCTTACAAATACTTCCTACTAGTATATGGTACTTTATATTTTATAACTTAACTCTACCATAGGGTTCAGATGTCCAAAAGTTAGGATTGGCAAAAGTTCCTTTGCCTAATTCGGAACCACTTCTAAGTTGAATAGGGATGCATCGAGAAGTTCATTTGATACTCCTTGCGAGGATTCTCCTAAAGTGCGTCATGATAGATCATCAACATGCTTTTTCTCAGTTGGACTAGGTTGGTTGCTATGACACTCATGTGTACACTAGTGGTATTTTCTTCATGCTTGGGAGCTCATGCATATCTTGGTTGAGCAAGAAGCAGCCTATTGTGGTCATTTCTAGTTGTGAGGCTGAGTATAGGGCAACGTTCACAATGATTGTTGATTATGTGTGGCTCAAACACCTTTTGGATTATTTGGGTGTTGGTGAGTCTTTTGCCACCACCATCTTCATTGGCATTAGGAGTGTATTGGCAATTGCAAGGAACCTTGTGTTCCATGCTCATGCTAAGCACATTGAGGTGCATTATCATTATGTCAGGGAGAGGTACTCTATTGGAGAGATCAGTTTGGCATATGTTCCCACATAGGATAACATTGCACTTCTTTTCACAAAGGCTCTACCTGTGGATTTTCGCAAAGCTTTGGGCTTACTTCCTTTTGTAGATTGATCTCATTCCACATAGCTTGGCACTTCCTTATACATGAGCACCAACTCCTTGTTCAACGTATCACTCATAGGGGGGATTTGTTTATATATTCTGGTAGTGAAGTTTATGAACACACTTAGGATAGTTCAAACACTTTTTTCCTTCTTTAGGAGGTTTTTCCACCCCGCTTGTATATATGCCTATAACCATAATGGGTCACTTATCTTTTTACATTCACTTGGTAATACATTCAGTATTGTGTGTTATGATCCAAGCTTCCTCTTCTTCCTTTTGTTGTTCATGTGCTTTCCTAGACCTCAAAATCCAACAAAGTTGTCCTCTCCAATCATCATTTCATAAAGGACCAAAAACCTCAAATACTTCAATTGCCAATCAAGGAAGTATACTCAAATCATATCCCCTTCTTTGTCGATGGACTCCAAGATTTATCATTCCAAGATCACTACATCAGAGAATTCATAGTGGTTCTTGATGTTTCTTCTTTAGAATGTAAGATTTGCTAGAAGTAATATTTTTCAGTGATTCTTGTGCCTAAACTGTGCTATCTTGTTTATAAGGAAGACAATGGTAAAGTTAGATTTTAGTAGCTATAACCCCTTGATGAGAGAATCATGATTTTTTCATATTCACATAGTCTTGAGAAAACAATTCATAACTTGGTTATTAGAGCTTGGGAGATGTAATTACACTTATAAAAATATGAAACACACATAGAACTATTTCTAATAGAGATAAATCCATGAAAAACACTTACAAAACCAGCTTGAAATTACCATCAAATTTGAATGATGAGGCAAGGTAGTTACAAGAGCTCTAGTTCTCATAAATCACCAAAATGCAAGATTACAAAATAATTCATCAAAGTTCACACTTAAAATAGGTCCTCCAAATTTTCTACTAAAAAAATAAGCCGTCTAGAGAGCTTTCCAAATTCTAGAAAAAATGTATATGTTACAACTCATCATGAGGAAGACTCTACCTCATTATCACAAAATTTGGGATAATCTAATCTATTATATTACAAAAATACTATCTTTTCTCATTAGAAAGAGCTTGTTCCTAATATTTCTTCCCCTCCTTGACTTTTCTCATCCTTGAAAAAACCTTGAAGTGGATCTATTTGCTACTTCTTTTTTCTTTGATAAACATGTGCCACAAGGTCATAGCTTTTCCTTTCAATAACATTGAGATCATTAATTATTTCAAAAAGAGCCTTTGTGTACTGGATTTCTATTGCCCACTTATCTGTTACATCTTTCTTTAGGTATTGAATATATGCAGCTTCGTATGTTGTTAATTTAGACTTCATTACTAGAGGTAATCTACCAAAACATTTTGAGGCTCCCTCGAAGAATCCATAATCAACGGCATCTTCAAAAACTTGTACATAATGACTACCCATGAATATGATTCTCCTATAGTATGCCATAAGACAAATTCTATCTGGTGTTTCACTATCCAGAGAATTGAAACCTATATAGTTCAAAATTCTAATATCCGTATCCACTATACAAGCTATGATTGGCTTCAAAAACATAACTATTAATATACAAGCACGATTGTTGACATAATTCAAGTCTTTGTCCATTTCTTTGCAACTTACTAGCATATAAGATTGTTGGCCATGTTCCCTTCTTTTGTCTAGCTATCTTGGGAAAATTCAACCACTTTGTTACAATGCTCCCTTCTTTTCTCATCTACAAAAATTTGGCCAATCTCTTTTTTGGCATTCGAGCAAAGGCTAGATTTATTTTTAAATGATTTGGAGCTTCCATAATAATTTTTTGCAGTCCCTATTTTTGTCCAACCATCTATTCCTCTTGGAAGTGTTAGCTTTTCCAAATAAATCCTTAGTTATTTCTATGTCTTCTTCATATTCTATACACTCATTGCGATTATTTCCTACTCAAGAAGTTTGATGATTTCTAATACTTTTCACAACCATGCAGAATGTAACTCCTAGTCCATCTACTACCCAATGGTCATGGGTTGGATTCACATCCTGCTCCAAAGAAAATTGTATAAATTTATCCTCATGGATTTATCTAATATATTTCATCCTTGCTTATCTATCCTAGAGTAGTTGCTAGATAAACTCATCTAACTCTTCGTCTTGTATTTCATCTATTCTTTGTTCTTGTATAATTTTTTCTTGGATGGGAGAAAGTTGCCTCTCTTTTGTTATTGGTCTTTCTTGTACCAAATCTTGAATCACTACCTCTTTTGGCTGGATGGTAGACTTTGCTTTCCATAATTCAATCTCTTTGTTGTTTCCATTACATTCTTTCTTTTTACACTTTCTCACTCAAATTGTTGTATTTTCTCATTGCATTTGCAGCATGCTTATTAGCATTTTGTTCCAATTCTTTCGCATACTTCAATTCTTCTTTTAACTTTTCCAAGTCCTGCTTCATAGAATTCAATTCTTTATTTTGAATTTTTGAAGATTTTTCCTCTGCTTTACTTCCTTCTATTCTATAATTAACTTCTTCCATTAAAATCCTAGTGACTTCCTCATTCGCTTTACTCAACACCTAGCAAGAAGTTTAAAAGATCTTATTTGTTGACTTCGGGTGTTTTACATCTCCCTCCATCTTCTTTATAGTTTTTTATTGCTTCTCACATTTGTCTTCCAAAAATGAAATTTTGTTTCTATTCTACATGGCTTCTCTCTCTAGCTTTATCACCTTCTCTTGGCTAGATTTTGTGATTCTCTTTTGTTCTTTTAACCCCCCTATCATTTTCTCATGTTCCTTTATATACTCATCAATAATTTTATCTCCTTCTATGAATTTACATTCAACAACTATACCAGACAACATGATATTTCTACATGAAGTTCTAAATTGTTATATTTGATTCATCATGATTTCACATACTCCTCTGATATCGCTTGGAAATCTAGTCAATTCTAGGGTTTTGTCTTTTTTTGTGACTTCTATATGCTTTTCACTTGCTTCTTCTTCATTTTCTTTCTCTAACTCTTGTGAGAATTGTTCTTCTTCCTGGCTTTCTTTTTATTACCTTATGCTCTTGATTATCATTCTATTCTTCATGAACATTCTCTTGATCATTTTCTTCTTGATTGTAGTTGATGACTACCACTAGACATGTTGAGCATTTACTAGATTTCATCGAAAATGGATTAACCCCATCTAATGCAACTCCTAACTTTAGATTGCATGGATCTTGCGCAAAATCAGGCCATCTAGAATCAATATGTTGAAAAGTTGCACTATCAGCTAGAATTCTCATTACTCCATCAATACTTTTATGATCAAATCCCCATTTCAAAAGCTTCTATCTATGGTTTGTTCAACTCAAACTTTTGTTCTTCCTTAATCTTTCAAATTATATCATTAAATGTTATGAAAGCTCTATTAAAGAATCACTATCTATATAACTATCTAATAAATGTATCTTTCACATAAAATGACTGAAAACTATTCAAGTCCAATTAATGGATCATATTACTAACAATAAAATTTATTCTGTTTGAGGTTATGTGGGTTAAAGGAGCTAAGATCCCTAATAAAGCTCTTTTATCACTACTAAAACTCTTTTATCAAGAGCTAGATTGCATTTTGTAGTTTGTGTGCTGATGGAATCAATTGTTAATATATTTAGGTAGTGATGTGTGTGAACACACTAGGACCGCCCGGGCACTTTTTTCCCTCTTTAGGAGGTTTTTTTCCCCCGGCTTGTATATACGCCTATTGCCCTAATGGGCTACTTATCTTTGTACATTCTCTAGTAATACATTCAGTATTGTGTGTTTGTGCTCCAAGCTTCTTCTTCTTCCTTGTGTTGTTCGCGTGCTTCTGCAGACGTCTAACTCCAACAATTGGTATCAGAGCAGGTCGTCGCTTCATCTAGGGCGTCATCTGCTACAGGTTTAGCAGACCTTGTTTGGGCAGTTTTGTTCAACTTTTTGAGATACAGTCAATTTTCTGCATCAAGGTATTTTAGTCACCGGCCATGGCTGAAAGCAGTGATGTATTCCGTATGTTGGCTGTTGAGGATAAGTTGGATGGTACCAACTACCCATTATGGGCTTATATGATGCGACATGTTTTGGTTGCAAAAGGATTGTGGAACATTGTGAAGGGTGTTGAAAGATGTCTTGTTACACTTGTAACGACAGGTACTGCAAATACAGGTGCTGGAGCTGATGAAGATGGTGTCGAAGATGATATTCCGCAGATTCCTGTTCGTGCTACTGTTTCTATTGCACCTACTACAGAGCAGATTCGTTGGGATGGCAGAGATGCCCAGGCACATGCATTGATAGATTTGTCTATCAAACGTGCCATTATTCCTCATATTCGCTCTTGCAGAACAGCAAAGGATGCTTGGGATACACTTACCACATTGTACCAAGCTAGGAATGAGGCTCGTGTTGCTTACCTCCGAAAACAGTTGGAGAGTGAGCACATGAATGAAGGTGATTCTATGGACAGTTTCCTAACAAAGATCAAAGATTTGAAGGAACAGTTGATTTCTGCTGATGAGGTTATACCAGATAGCTCACTTGTGCAGACCGTTCTGAATGGTCTTCCTAATTCATATCAGAGTTTTGCTTCTACTCTTCGGTTGATGATGAAAGGCAATCTGAATGCCTTATCAGTTGAGGATTTAGTCTTTGTTTTGTTGCAGGAAGATCAGTCCAGGCAGAACAGGTCCATTATGCTTGTTGCAGATCAAGCTTTCCTTGCTAGTCAGAAGGGCAAAGGAAAATGGAGCTCTTCTACTAGTAAGCAGAAATCTGCAAATGTTGCACATTCAAAGAACCAGGATAAAGATGAGAAGAAATCAGAAAAGCAGAAAATGTTTTGCAAGTACTGTAAAGGGAATGATCATATCATAAAGAACTGTCAAAAACTGGCTGCAAAAGAGGCAAAGAAAAAGGAGGCTGGAATGGTTGTTGCAGAAGCCTCTACACCAATAACAAAGTCTACTAATCTTGTGCAGGAAGAAGAATGGGCGTTTACTACTGTTTGCAGTTTTGACCCATCTTCTCATGAGCAGTGCATGTCTGCAGTGGACTCAGATGTTTGGTACTTTGACAGTGGGGCGACCAAACATCACAGCGCAGTTTCTTCTCTTCACCCGAGCCTACCCCTATAGGGAATACTGTCACATGTGCCAACAACTCCTCTTATCCTGTTATGGGAGTTGGTAAGATCATTCTGACTACTGCTGATGGTAGTTCTTTCAGCTTGTCAGATGCTTTATTTGTGCCAGGGATCAAGAAGAATTTGTTATCAATTTCTGCATTAACCAAGATTGGCTTGGTTGTGAAATTTGTTGATGATAGGTGTACAGTTCATGATCTATCAAATGGCAATATGATTATTGCTTCTGGCATTTTATGCCGTGGGCTGTATAAGCTCATAGACTATGAAAGATCTGTGAATGATTCAGCATGTGCAGTTCATGATTCTCAAGCTATGTCAGATGCAAAGCTTTGGCATGCACGCTTTGGTCATTTGAATTTTGCTAGTTTGCTACACCTGCAAAAATCTGATATGGTGTCTTCTTTGCCCAAGCTTGAGGCACCTGGAAAACATGTATGTGAAGGTTGTATTTTGGGCAAAATGCAGCGTTCCTCCTTTCCAAAAGATGGTTCAGTTCGGGCTATGCAGAAATTGCAGCTTGTACATAGTGATGTCTGTGGTCCTATGTAGACACCCTCTTTTGGGAATTACCTTTACTTCGTGACTTTCATTGATAATTTTTCCAGGCATGCATGGGTATATCCACTCAAAGCAAAGCCCGAAGTGTTCATGTGCTTTAAAGAGTTTTTGGTTTTGGCTGAAAATCTATTAGCATGTAAAATGGGCACCCTCCGTTCTGATCGAGGGGGGGAATATATGTCTTCTGATTTTAATGCATTTCTGGCTGAACGTGGGATAAAACACCAGTGTACAGTGTCGTATACACCTCAATAGAATGGAGTTGCTGAACGAAAGAACAGGTCACTCATGGAGATGGCGAGGTGCATGGCCAAGAGTCAGGCTTTACCACATAGTTTCTGGCTTGAGGCTGTCATGTGTGCAGCATATGTACTGCAAAGGTGTCCCACTAAAGCGCTGTAGTCTATCACTCCATATGAGGCTTGGCATGACCGCAAGCCATCTGTTGCTCATCTGCATGTTTTTGGTTCTTTGGCATATGCATTAGTGCTTGAACAACATCGCAGAAAATTGGATGATAAGGCAATAAAATGTATTTTTGTTGGGTACCGTTCTAAAAGTAAAGGCTATCGTTTGTATCATCCACAGACTAAACGCATTTTGGTTATCCGTGATGTTGTCTTTGTGGAAGATGTTATTCAGCCATTGCTTTCATGTACTAAGGAGACATCTGTTAGCTCCAAAGACTTCTATGATACTTTGATGCCTCTTTTTATAGGTGGACAGTCTAGTGTTGGTCCTAATGAGGCAACTTCTCAACCTTTGCAGGTTTCATATGATGATGCAGATCATTCTATTTCTGATGCAGATTTACATGATGCACTTGTTGATGAGAGAGCTAATATTGAGCAAGCAAAAACTATGCCAAAATGGCTAGTGCAGACTTTGCGTGACAGCAAATTAGATGCATCTTTGTCATATCGTACTCGTTCAGGCTCTCATAGTGCCTCCTTTACATCAGATTGCTATGCTATGGCTGTGTCTAGTCTCTGTGATGATAATGAGCCTGTTTCTTTTGATGAAGCATAGAATTCAAAAAATTGGATGGCTGCTATGCAATCTGAATATGATGCTATAATGAAGAACGGTACATGGTCTTTATGTGACTTGCTCCTGGCAAGAAGGCCATTGGCACTAAGTGGGTATACAAGCTGAAGTGTAAACCTAATGGTACAGTTGACAGGTATAAGGCTAGGCTTGTTGCAAAGGGTTATGCGTAGGATAGAGGCATTGATTTTGATGAGACCTTTGCACCTACATGCCGTATGACTACTGTTCGGAGCATTTGTGCACTTGCAGCCCATCAAGGTTGGAATGTACATCAGTTGGACATTAAAACAGCATTTTTGAATGATGACTTGCATGAAGAAGTGTATGTTTTTCAGCCTTGTGGCTTTGTGCAGAAAGGGCATGAAAACCAGGTGTGCAGGTTAAAGAAGACATTATATCGTTTAAAGCAAGCACCACGTGCTTGGTATGAGAAGATACATGCCTATCTGGTTGCACATGGTTTTGAGAACAGTCCAACTGAAAGCACCATTGTTGTCTATGTTGATGATATGCTGCTCATTGGTCCTATTGAGAAGCATATTGCTGATTTCAAGGCTGATTTGCATGCCTCATTTGAGATGTCTGATTTGGGGCATTTGCATCACTATTTGGGCATTCAATTTATGCAAGTTGATGGTGGAATGGCTTTGTGTCAAACGAAATATATTGACACATTATTGCAGCATTTTGGCCTTGAAGACTGTAAGCCTATTGCCACTCCTATGGAGACAGGTTTACGATTGAGTCTTCATGATGCTGGAGATGCATTTGATGTTGTTCTCTATCAGCAGGTTGTTGGATGCTTGATTTACTTATGCATTACTCGGCCAGATATTCAGTTTGTTGTCTCACAGATGAGCACGTTTATGCATTGCCTAGGAGTCACGCATTGGAAGGCGGTTAAGCGCATCTTTTGCTACTTGAGTGGTACTCGGATACTTGGGTTGTTTTATCCCAAGGGGGGATCACTACCGCCAGATTTGCATGCTTTTTCTGACTCTGATTGGGTTGCTTGTTATGACACTCGTGTGTCCATCAGTGGTTTTTGCTTCATGCTTGGTAGCTCATGTATATCTTGGTTGAGCAAGAAGTAGCCTACTGTGGCCACTTCCAGTTGTGAGGCTGAGTATAGGGCAGCTTTCACAGCGACTGTTGAGTGTGTGTGGCTCAGATGCCTTATGGCTGATTTGGGTGTTGGCCAGTCTTCTGCCACCACCATCTTCACTGACAGTCAGAGCGTATTGGCAGTTGCGAGGAACCCTGTGTTCCATGCTCACACTAAGCACATTGAGGTGCATTATCACTATGTCAGGGAGAGGTTCTTTGTTGGGGAGATCAGCTTGGCATATGTGCCCACAAAAGAGAACATAGCAGACCTTTTCACGAAGGCTCTACCTAGGGAGAAGTTTGAAGCTTTCCGCAAAGCTTTGGGCTTACTTCCTTTTGTGGAGTGATTTCCACATAGCTTGGCACTTCCTTATACATAAGTGCCAGCTCCTTGTTCACCACATCACTCCCAGGGGGGTTTTGTTGATATATTTAGGTAGTGATGTGTGTGAACACACTAGGATCGCCAGGGCACTTTTTTCCCTCTTTAGGAGGTTTTTTTCCCCCGGCTTGTATATACGCCTATTGCCCTAATGGGCTACTTATCTTTGTACATTCTCTAGTAATACATTCAGTATTGTGTGTTTGTGCTCCAAGCTTCTTCTTCTTCCTTGTGATGTTCGCGTGCTTCTGCAGACGTCTAACTCCAACATCAATGATATGGTTTTGGTAGTGAAATGAAAATTTGTGGTTTAATATAGTGAAAATGTATAATTATTACTAGGATGAACGGATGCTATGTTCACTAGGCTCAAAGGATGGAAAATTTTCTATTGCAATCATAGGAGATAGAATCTATGTAATTAGATACGAGAGATTTTCGAATCTAAGCTCTTATCACATTGAATATATCTTCGAAAATTACACTAGCAAGACTTTCCTTCCTTTGTGACTAGAGAAAACAACATCTATTCATCTTTATCATAATTTTAGATTCTACTACATTGAACTTTAAAATTTTACTTCACTCATAAAATTATATTTCTATCAACATATAAGTTACAGAATGTGAACTACCTCCTCACAAAAGGTCTATAGAGTTTATTTTATTTGTTCTTACATAAAGAATATCAATAGTAGACAACCATGATTATCCATCCATGATCACTAATAAGGTAATTTTTTTTATTGGAATTTACTCCACTAGTTAGACGTGATTTATTTTCAATCATTACATTCAAAATATAGATAGATAGACAAATCAACAGATATTTGTTCAACTATAAAGTTTTCATAGCACACAATGATTCATCATGTAGAGAGGAACAATATTTCAAATGGAATATATTTTAAATTAATAAGAATCGTATAGTGCTTCATGAAATGCTTGACAAAAAGCTAAACTAATGAATTCGTTTCCTAGATTCGAGAAGCTTTTTGAAAGAAAGATATTCAATCATCTATAAAATAGAGGAAAAAAAATTATTTATACGCTCAATGGCTTCCATATCGGAGATTGATAAATATTCAATATAAACAAAAATTGAAAAGAATTTTCTTATTACAGATGCCACTCACTTTTTTTCTTCTCTATTCTTTTAGATAATGCTCTTATCTCGTAAGATCTTCAAGGATCTTAAATTATATTTTTGCACGATTATTGATCACTGGTTTGCATTGCTCAAGTATGTTATTGATTGCTTTTTTGCATTGCACAAGTTTGAAATTGATTTATATTTTGTATTCAAGAGAATAATTACAAGTTATAGATATAAGTTATCTAAGTAAAAAACTTCTTAACCATACAAGATACAAATAAAAAGTGTGTTTCCATGATGCACCAGATGGAGGTGGACTTTTTTTGTGCCTGTAATGTGGGAAATGTAATATCAACCTCACAATTAATATAATCCATCAGTAGGCCCATAATCATGTGCACAACATATACCTATTGCCACACTAATTAGGGTACTCAAAATTTTGCAACCATCCTGAGGGAGTCCAACCTCTCAAATTCAAACCCACGCAACTTTCCCGAGGTTGTTAGGGAGCCTTTGGTACATGCATACATGCATACATATTACATATGTGTATACATACATACATAGATACATGCATGTGTACAAACATGCATACATACATACATATTGCATATGTACAAGCATACATATTGCATATAAAAAGCATGCACACATACATATTCATGCATACATACATACATACATACATACATACATACATACATACATACATGCATGCATGCATGCATATATATATATATATATATATATATATATATATATATATATATATATATACATACACACACACACACACATATATATATATATGTGTGTGTGTGTGTGTGTATGTATGTGTGTGTGTGTGAAAGAGAGAGAGAGAGAGAGAAAAAAAAAATTAAGTAAACAAAAGTACGTGGAGTTATCCATAAACATTGAGATCTTGTCATGTATTTTCATTATCATGATCATTGTGATAAAACATCATCATAGTATCATCTTTATTGTTCTTATTTATTTCTTACATTTCTTCTATTGTAAATGATAAACCATTATCATGATTTTCTCTCATCTCTATAAGAGTAGAGGTGTCAAACAATTGTCACCTCTAGGTTGAACATGAATGACTTGCCACGAAGGATGAGCATTAGGGTTTTTGTAAAAAAAATGCTTGTTCAATATGCATAGGAAGAATATAAGGTTCTTCTATAAATTGTATTATTTTTCAACATACAATCGCCCAATACTCAGATGATTCTCTTTTCATTCTAGAATTGTTATCCTTATACTCAACTTGAAGCTAATCAATCTT
The DNA here is from genome assembly GCA_020310875.1 of Ceratopteris richardii. Taxonomy (NCBI): domain Eukaryota; kingdom Viridiplantae; phylum Streptophyta; class Polypodiopsida; order Polypodiales; family Pteridaceae; genus Ceratopteris; species Ceratopteris richardii. The sequence goes on along the minus strand of CM035426.1, from coordinate 148,427,055 downwards.
CAAAATAACATATCAAAATATAGAAAATAAAATTTCATTATTATGTGCTTAAAAGAATAATAATCCTCATATAAAAAATATAAATTTTATTTACATGTTTGAATATACAAAATTATATTTTGTAGCTACCAAAAATGTTTCCTACATAACCAAGTTCACTATCTACAAGATTTGTGTCTTTTGAACTCACAGGTGATAATCACGTCAAAGAAGCAACAATACTAGAATCCTCTAATTTTCATAAAGAATCATTAACTTTGATTTTGATATGTTGTCCATAGTCCCACATATTTGTGTACATTCGAATCGATCATAGTAAATAAATTATTAGAAGAGAAACAAGTATAAGTATATATGCAAGAGAAGAATATTTAGTCCAAAAAAATAATTTTCTTTCACACTCTATAATTAAATATCTCTACTCATAATTATCTCTATTGGCTCATTTCATATGAGTAAACTAATCCATGAAAGAAGATTTTTATATATTCTCATTGTTATTAGTATTACATCTATGTCTCTTATTTCTTGGACTTCTACCTTGGAGGTTTTGAACTCCCTATTCATGCTCATTAATGAATGCTTGCATGCACCTGCTATTTTATTAATAAAAGTAGAATTATTGGTTTTCTCTTGGATTTTAAATTCAAGATGAACTCCCTAACCTGATAATACCTCATCTATCAGTTTTGAAGAAGACTTGTTGGTCCATGCATGTGAAGGTTCTTCATCAGCTCTCTCAATAAATTCACTGATCTAATATATACATTCTTCAAGCATCAATCCATCTGCCATGGATCCTTCCAATTTTTCTCTTTATTGCACATAACCTTTCAATATATCCATAAATATCTCGATCCAAAATATCCATCGAGTGCTTACAACTCTAGCAATCTCTATTTCATCCACAAAATGAATGACCAAATGAACTTGTATAAACAAAGAAGTTGAAAGCTCTTTCTCCATCTTATAAATTAGCTCTCTAAATTCACCTTTCTTTTGTGCGATTGAATCTCTATCAATATCTTTTTTATATAATCCACCTATTATTAAATTATATATTAAGTTATGAAGAAATTAATTTATAATAGAAAGATATCAGATAATCTTATGGATTAAAAATAAAAGAGTGATGATTATGTTATAAGCGATCCAAGATGATAGATCACATATTGTATTCCTTTTGTTGCACATCCATTGGTAAAAATAGGTAGAATATGTTTCAAGAAGTTATTCCAATGATGTGCCTTTAACCTTGTTAAGATCTTATCATCCAAAGTAAATATATTTTGAGAAGATGCTTGATATTTTGTAGGTATATGAGTTGATCGAATTGTGTTGTTTCTAATTTGGATCTCTTTTATTGTAACCACCTAAGGATCAAGTTCATAGATTGTTTTATGTGAATCTTTATCATAAATTGGCCATAAAATTAGTTTTGAGTTTTTTTCTTTTAAATTTTTTCTTGATGTTTTTGTGTCTTTTGATCCAATGAGATATAACCATAATGAAAAAGTAACATGAAAAAGATAATAAATCATTGAAACTCTCCTATATTCCAAAGAATATCATATTGAAATGTTCTATGCTAGTGAATGTTTTCTTTTGCCTTTCATATTCACATTGTCATCATATTCACTATCACTGAAGATTTCTAATTGTGGATCTATAAGAGGCCCTTCTATGTATTTCAGATACCAATCAATTGTTGTCATTGGTTATGGACACTTATCTTTTTCAATCCGACCATTAAAATGGATTCCTTCTCTTTTGCATCCTAATGATTGATTGCCTGCTAAGCATCGATGTCAAAGATAAATATTTTTATTGATATTTTTACTATAAATTGGTCTTAACCAATCACCACACAGGTACAAGATTTATATCCCTTAGTAGAAATTATTGTATGTATGGAAAACATAAAATTTATAATATCTTAACTCATTTAATAGTTAAAGTATATTAAATAAAAAAGTATGTCATTACCTTAAAAGAAAAAAATCCTAGAAAAACTTGTATAGGCAGTGCCACAACTCGACATATCCTAAATCTTCTTTTATCAATGTTTTTGACATATCAATGATATTAATACCTCTCTATAACTCTTCAATATTGTTAATGAGATGAGAAGGATATGCATTTATGTGTTTAGCTTGTGGTTTTTCTAGGATTAATAGCATTAAATGTTGTAGATTTCATTGAAAACACATTAACCTCATCTAATTCAACACCTAACTTCAGATTTTCTAGCTCTTTTGCAAACCCAGACCATCTAGAATCAATGTGTTGAAATATTGGACTATCTACTAAAATTCTCATTACTGCATCAGTACTATTTTGATAAGATCCCCATCTGAAAAGCTTTGATAGTTCTAGGATTTGAAACACATGCTTTATTTTTGGATCCATGGAAAATGTCACAATACTTTCTTTGGAATTTTACATTCCTTCTCCTTGTATCACGACTATTTACATTTTGGACATATTAGATAGTCTACGTATTGACCTCCATATAAATTACAATTATTGGGAGTAACATGTCTAGAATCATAATTATACCAAAACTACTGATCATCTTCTTCATTTCACCATGTGATGTAGGAAGCATACTTTTGTTTGGTAAAAAACTTTTCAAATAATAGCCTAGAAGTTCATGAAAAGAAAAAGAAAAAACATATATAAATATAGATAGGAAAAAAATGAATTATTAATATAATATACCATAATACTGTTGAAATAAATACATTGCTCCATCCAAAATGATTTTGAATATTGAACATAAGTAAAATTGCACTTGTTCATGTCAAACAACTTCCTCCTTAAATGTACTTTGGATGTTCTTCTCGAAGATATTTTTCATTTTAGAATTGCAATCCACAATGAAAGCAATATTTGGCAAGTTCTTGTATATAATCTCTTGCTCCAAGGCTTTCTCTTCTCCTATGTCTATGGAAATTTTAGAGGGGAGGTCCTTGTTTAGATCTCATTCGACACAAATCTGTGGGTGCCATCTTGCATTGAATGAGTGTTTTTCACCTTCATAGATGAAGCCCCCATCTATGAAGCCCCCGACATCTTCTCTCGAGTCCAATGGCTGGTTGATGGGCAAAACGATTTCCCTTATGAATCCATGTAGGAGAAAGGGAAGGTTTGGGAGCTCAATTCAAAGCATATATCATAGTGGCTTTGACCTATTGGGAACAAATTCAGGAAACCATTTAAAAAGGCACATGGTACTTCTCCATATGTGACAGGTGCCAACTTGCAAAGCTTGGAAGGCCATTTCATCATTTTTGAAGACCAAGAGCACATGATTAACTGGTAAAATTTGACACTTGCTGACAATCAAGCCACGAGGGAATGATTCTTTACGAAACCATTGTAGCAAGGACTCTAGAGGTGGCTTAGGACCAAACAATTGATCGATGAGACATGTTCTCTTTAGCTCTTGCTTCATCAAAATATACTCCCTTCAAAGGGAGATGACTGGGGGCTTAACACTAAAAAGCACCAAAGCAACCCTGAAGGTTTTGTCCTCCAATGGCAAACCCACATTACTCACCACCACCGAGTGAAAGACCCCGACCATGAAGTGAGAGCCTAAGCAGGAAAAGTTTGAAGAACCTTAAAAACTTAAACCCTAGAGCATCCAAGCCCCAGAGCCTCTAAGCCATGACAAAAGGTAGCCCACATAGAAAGATACCTATGCAAGATAGAAAAGCCTATGTAAAGTATGTACCTCTCCCCTTGATCTGACTTTTGTAAGTGTTTGGGGCTCCCCTATTGCCAACCTGAGTATGGTCATCTAGTTCTAAGGAAAAACCTCTGATATGTATTCTCTCTTTTCCCTACATCAATTTTATACCTGTTCTTGCTAGAAAGGAAAAAGGAAACCAGTACAGTAAACAAAAACTTTAACCTCTTCTTAAAAGCTTGTCTTTATCTTTTTCTTCTTCTCTCTCTTTTTTTGTTAATTCTCCTTTATCTTTCTTCTTTTTTTCTTTCCTTAACTATCTGTTTTTCTCTAAATCACAAAAAACTTTTCAAGAAAACTTTCAATCACCCTTCAGCAGCCCACTTTTGCCCCACGAGATCAAATATCTTTCAATGAAGGATTGATTCTTAAAAACTAAGAATACCTATCGATGGCCAAATTGAGGAAGTGGTTTTTTTACAAAAATTTATGGTGAGCTGCTTTCAGCAGGCTTCATTGAAAGCAAGGCAAACCTCCAATGATCTTAAGTTGTCACTCCTTAATGCTGACACATCCACGATGGTCCACGTGGCAGACCCATCTATCACACAAAGTCCCTGCCCTCACGCATTCAAAAGGAGGCAAGTCTATCCCGCAAAAGCCTTCTCCCTATCCGATTCCAAGTTCTTCTATCATAGAAAACCCTCCCCTCTATCGCAGAAAATCCTCCCCTCTATCACGATTCACGAGTCGCGACCCACGAAGTCTTCGTTAGGTACCTGTTTTCTTTCTATGCCTTGGATCCATTCCCACACTTGTTGTCATCTCTATTGCTAAATCTGCTAAGCTTCTCAACACTCAGGACAATTAGTTCCACATGTTACATCATTCTCAGAGCTTTTATGACTCCCTATTGGATGAAGGAAAACCACATAACAAGAATGCATCGGTAATTGTGTTGCTGTCAATTCTTCTTGTGCTCGAGTTGTTGGATAGCTTGTTTTGTTTCTATTTTCTTTGGTTTGTGCTAGCTTTGAAAGGTGCCTATTTATCTTCATCACTGCATGATCTTTCTACAATCTCCAATACATTCAAGGTACTAGTGTTTGCCTTCTTATCCAAGTTTATGGAGTAGTCTTCAAATAGATGCTCTTCCATAGTTCTCACAAAAACGCTTTGGTATCTTAGGCAATGGTCATGGGGGTTGATGATAATCCCTTTTTTTTTGGCAAATAGAAAAGGAAAATGTATTATTGATGGTATGTGCTAATGCACAAAGGGCAAGATCGCACAAAGAGGAGACCTACAATCAAGCATACAACATGAGGAAATAGATACAACAATAGAGCTCAGGTCATCACATACAACTGAATATCATGTCAAATCTATTACTAGACTACAATGAAAGAACATAATTCCTCCATTGAGTGGGAGGAGTTCTTTTGAAGATGCTAGAGAGCTGAAAATCTTCAAAGGGAGCAGTCTTGACAGCCATCAAACACTTGTTGGCAATATCTTTAAGACCTTGATAGAAGAAAAACAAGAAAGACTAGTTATTGTTGTTGAGAGCAGCTTGATTTCTACTTTTCCATGTATACCAGAGAATGTGAGACCTCCAAAGATTCCATAAGGCAATATCATTTTTAGGCGTGACCCGAGGTGGAATTCCTTGTAGTTTAGGGAGTTGTTGAGCTTAGAACAATATGGTTGAAGCACCCTCCAATGGAGCTTTGCATGCTTGCAATTAAAGAACAGGTGGGGCAAATCCTCCACTTTATCACAAAAAGCACATATACCATCATTAATGCCAATTTTCCTAGCCTAAGGTCCACACAAAATCCCATTATGTATAGTAAGCCAAAGAAGAAAGGATTGCTTGATGTTGATAGGGAAGGCCCAAAGACAAAGAAATCTATGTTTCCACTAATTGGCATTCCAAAGCAAAGCCCATCGTTTGTTCAGTTTATGGACAATTTTGTGAATAGTGTCTCTATTTCTCTTGAACCTTCTTCACATATCATGAGCAACAGCAGTCAAAGAAACACTTCTATAGGAAATACATTGTTGAAGTTTGTTGTGAAGAAAATCTTTATGTTGCAATAGCACCTAGAGTCAAGAAGAAAGATAAATCAGTATAACCCGAAATAGAAGTATTTTGTATGATCTCACCATTAATAGTAAGATCCCTCCAACAAGAAACCCTCTTTTTTTGCATTTATGTTCTCTTATACCAATATTACAATTAATTCACGAAGAGAACCATCATGTCTAGATGCTTTCCTGCAAGAAAAAATCAGAGTGGAGCATGAAGTGATCAGTAGGTGAGAACTTTTTTGACCTCCATCCAAGCATTCCAAATCCTGCAATAGATGGTACTGCCAATGGGAGAAAAAAAAGTATGAGGAGAGACAATAATATCCCATAGAGAATGATTATACCATGACTTGTGGTTTTTAAGAGAACATTTCTTTATATTCCTTTTGATGAGACAAGCCCAAACATCCTCAGACTCAATGGATCTAGTAACCCATTTAGCGGCAAGATTGGTGGCCACCTTCATAGAGCAATAAATACCAAGACCTCCCTCTTTTTTAGGAAGACAACAAATATCCCAAGAAACTTTAAGGACCTTATTATGTTGAAGACTACCACCACATAATAAACTTTTGGCTAAAGCAATGACATGCATACATTGCTTCTTATTTGGCAAGTAGCAAGACAAGAAATAAGTCAAACAGGGGAAAATGTAATGGTTAAGAACAAAAACCGTGTGAGAAAGGGAGCTCTCATAGGCATACTAGCTAAAAAGTTTACCCCTAAATTTATTAATAAACCAATCCCAATGTTGACTGAAGGTAACTTGAAAGCCCATAGGTATACCTAAGAGTCTAAAATTTTCCCCTTCCTTGATGAGATCACATCCAAGACTTTTAACACAATGAGGGAGAGAATTATTAGAATCTTTGAAGGCAGATTTCTTATGATTAACATGGGAACCACTAGCTAAACAAAAGGTGTTGAGGCAGTCCAAAAAAACATTTGGCAAACATGTCTTTAGCCTCATAATAACAATTTACCAATGGTTTCTTTAACCTCACCTGTATTGAGGGGCACATCTAATAGGAAAACTAGGCTATGGGGAATAGTTTTTTTCCTTTTGAGAGCAATAATGGATCTTGCTCCATGGATATCCTCCCCACACTTGGGAGTGCTAGAGAAAACATCAGTAAAGAAGCTGGTAGCCTCCTACAAATTCACCTCAACATTGATAGCAAAACCACCAGACTTTTTCATCAACATAGGTATGAATTCCTTGCTTTTCTTATTTTGAACAAAGAGAACATATTTTAGTAGGTCTATCAAGATTTCTTTCCCAAAAATCTCTTGAGGAGAAGAGAATACCACTTACCTCAAGATACTCTTCATATAAGTTATGTAGTCATAGGATTGAATTTCTATGAAGTGGTTCCTTTGCCATATACATGACATTTGTGATCTCTTGCGGAATAGTCAATCACATGCTTTGATCAAGTTCTCCCTAGTTTTGGATACCATTGCTATCCTAATGTTGTATCAAAATATTATTCTATGTAGAGTTATCCAAATGTTTTTCCAATGATGGATAGGGATTGATAGGCACAATCTCTTCACTAAGTTTTTTTCTACATATCTCAAGGGAATTATGTCGACTGGTGATGTTGGTTGTTGCTCTAAAATTGACTTAGGTAGATTTTGGTTTCGTTGTTCATATCTAGGCTTAGATTCGTTATAATAAGGTTCACTCTACTAGTCCCTATACAAATTTCATTGTTGGTACATAGGTATTGATGGTTGTTGTTATTCGGGTAGTGGTATATTGTAATAAAAATCAACAATTCAATTATTAGTTGATTTTTGTTCAATGACACAAAACTACAAGGCTGTTCTTTTTTTAAGTGGATTTTCGAATTGCTATTTTAGAAGTGTGTAGGATGGTCTCCATTGCAATCCGCATGATATTTTTGGTTTCAAAAACTCAAATATTATTGGTACAAAATCATGGAAAAAGTTACAATGGAAAGGACTAATCATACTTTTTCTACTTCTTCAATCGTCTTTTCTTTGTGTTGATTCTAAATCTAAGCTTAATCCTACTTCTAACAAAAATCACACTCCAAAAAGAGTGAAAGATTATACTAATTTAATAGAGCGTGGGTACTCACAATTACCTATGAAAATCATGTACTTACCAAATTTACAATGCAAGCTTTACCATCACACAAGTTCCCAAGATGTACGTCTCCCAATAACAATGCCAAGAAGTATTGTTTTACTTGTAGAAAAGTCATTGGCACCAATTTTTTTTTCACTATAATGATAAGGCCATAAGCACATGCATAGTGAGCCAACAAGCACCAGCAAGTATGAATAAGCAAGGTTATGATGAAGACAAGTAACTAATGATAGCAAATGTCTCAAAAAATGTCCCAAAAAGTGAGGGATATGGGTTCTTTTGTAGTCAACCCCCCCCCCGTACTACCACTTTGTACGAGAAATATAAAGTAAGATTACAATTTGAGATTATCTTATTGTAAAATAATTGATAACCTCTTAATATTGTATAAGTATCCTCTTAGATACCAATTCACCATCAATTACATCATCTATAATCTAGAAACTTTGATATTCAACCTTGCAAGTTTTCATCAGTGTTACTCATGTAGCACAAATAAAAAAGATATGTGATCCAATTCAATCGTCCATGATGAAGGAAATGTCGATTCAAGTCATATGGATGATCCATACATGGAATTGGTCCAAGTACAAAATAGAATCCTTTCTTGTCAATTTACAACACACTACTTGCCATAATAAGCCAAAAGCTAGCCATTGTTCTCACACATAGGGTTCTCATCTCCATCATCTCATAAAGAATCCCATCCCACCCACAAATTCGTCTGATATAAAAGACATCAAAACCCCTTGTGATAGCAAGCTAGGTCATCCACAACCATTAGGGCACAAGAAATGTCAAGATCCTAGAGTGGTGGAAAATCACCCCAAAGTGGTGAAATCAAAATTTTTATGATTACGCAAATGCAATCAGTAAAATTCTTTGTTTGTGAGGTGTAATGACTAAGAAATTTCAAGGGTTTCTACTAGCAGTAAAAGTTAGGTGAAGTGATAAAGAATTATCTAATGGTCCCAAAAGATGAAACAAAGGAGCCATTACCAATCCCTCATGTAAATTTGGTGTTGAAGTGGATTTTAATAAGTGAAAAGATTCTTAAAGATGGTATATTGATGAATCTTTATCTTATTGGAGGTAATAGTTGAATATTCTAGCATTCACTCCATGTATGGGGGGTCCCAACTCCATAATGATCTTCAATTTGAAAGAGCCTAGGGTGCATAATAAGACTAATTATCTAGATGAAAAATGGTCAAATACATGTACATGGATGAAAAGGTCTTTCCTTAAAAGCAAAAACATATAGAGCTACACAAGAGTGGAGAAATCTCAAGTAGTAATCAGATAAATATGTGATAGTCACAATGGATTAAAACATAAGTGAATCAATAGGTGCATTCTTACATCCTTGGACCTCTAAGGACTTGGAGAACACAAGGTATATTACATGAGGAGGAAGGATAAACCCGAGAGACTCAAGAGCTCAAATACGAGACCATCAAATATATACCATGACTAGAAATAACAAACCCTATAGACCCAAGATATAAAAAATATGGGATAGAATCCCAAGAAGAGTGAACTGTTGGGTCGAAGGCCATTGCCCATCCCCAATCTAGATCATATCAGAAGATTACAAGTACCCAAAGTTATGAAGGAATACTACAAAGGTTCTAGAGATCCACATGATCACGTGGCAAAATTTAAAAAAATCCTATGAGAAAAATGAGTCAAAAAATACTTTAACTCAATACAAAGAGTTTGGGTTGAAATTGAGAAGCATGAATCAGCTTGGTCTCAACCTGTACAAAAAGAGTAACTGCTAGATATAGAAAATTTTCTTGAATAGTTCATTATAAGTTCTTTAGTCAAGGTATCAACATGATACTTCATCTTGGATGTATAACTTGAAACAAGCCTTGACTCAAATTCTTGTTGTTCATGGATTCAAGTAGTATATCAATGGATGTCTAAATGAATGATCAACCTTAGAAGTAGAAACAATGTCTTTGCTCCTAGATGGATAGACTAGAAAGGTGAAAACGTAATTATACATAAGCATGCATGTAATAGTGGAAAATCACATAAAACAATGCATAAACTTGGAAGATTACTTATCAATAGAACCATAACTATCCAAGAGGAACCAAAGCTTTCATATTCTTTTAGTGAAAGATCTTAGACCCCTTCAATTGATTAGATAAATTAGAAGCAAAGAAATAGTGGGCAACGTATGGTCAATGGCCACAATTTAATTCATCAAATGCACACAACCCTTGTAGATGTCTCTAGAATGTGGGAGAGACCATTTGTGAGGAGATGGCGAGATAAGTTCTAGAGATAAGCTGGTGTTGCACAAAACCTGCTCTACACCTACCAATCAAACTTTAGAGATACATAATAGACTCCTTTAGCTTCACAATGATGCATTTAGACCCATAAAATCCTTTGGCGAATCACTCTCAATTGATTGCATCAAAATAGGTAACTAGAATATGCAAGAAATGTGAAGAACCTTCTATTTTGGGAATAGAATGTCTTTTATACTTAGAGCTCACAACCTGTTATGAATTGACCCGAGAGCTTTTTCAAAAATCTAATTGAAGTTTATAGATAATTAAAGAAATTTATTTCATGAATTTAGCTACACCATACAAGGAGAAATGAATCTAGCAAGTCAGGGGGGTCATTTCGACTTTTCAAGGTCTAGAAGGTGTGCAAACAAAATCACCTTCTTTACTTTATATCTTGCAATATACTAAACCAAAATTGGTGAAAATTTATATGTGAACACTAGACGCTTTATTCTAACTATTCCAAGTTAAACTATAACAATTAAATGAGTATAAAGAGAGAAATCAATTCCACAAGTTCACTATAATGATGATGATGCACCAGTAGACAATAAACAAAAATGCACTTGAAGAAATATATCAAAATATAAATGCTATTGAACATATAATGCAAGGGAAGTGTAGTGGACTACACATAGTTAGTGCGAGCTCAATTTATGCTCAAGTTTGTAGCTCAATGCCTCTCAAAAATTCTCTCTTATCACACGACTAAAAGTATGTGTATTTATACACATGTCTTGAGTTTGAGTTTGAATTTTCCCTGACCTAAAAGTGATCCTATACTTTAGGGATTTAATTGATTTGATTCTTCTTACCACATGAGTTTTGGGTTTAGCTCTCTACCTTTATGAGATTCCTTATTCTCTTGGCTTTTACAATTATCCAAAGTAAATATGCTCAAAATGACAAGCATGGGTTCACATGTAGTTCTCTCTTGTGATGTAATAAAAGAATGTGTAGTCCTGAATAATTATCCAAGCACTTAGGCTTTATAATTGCACCAACAACTCCCGCTCAAGCCTAAGATGCTTGAGTCTTCAATCCTTCATGATCTCGTGCAATCCAATCATTGATTTGAATCTGTTTAATTTGCTTCCATCCAATGCCTTTGTCATCATATCTGCACATTGTTGATGAGTTGATACATATGAGAGTCATATCTCCTTACTCATAATCTTCTCTCTCACATAATGGTAATGAACTTCTATATGTTTAGTCATGGCATGATAGATAAGGTTAGCAGCAAGATGTAATGAACTAATATTGTCTCCAAACATATGTGGAGTTGAAGTGTTCAACCCTAAATTTGAATATAGGGTTCTAATCCACATATCTTCTTGTGTGATATTTGCAAGTCCTCTATATTCAGGCTCTATTGATGGAAGAGCAATTGTAGGTTGCTTCTTTGAAGATCATGAAATCAACTTAGTACCTACAAAGGTAAGATAACCAGATGTGCTTCTCCTATCATCTTTAGAGCATGCTCAATCTGCATCAGAGAAGATCTTCACATCTATATAGGATGTATATGGATAGTATAAACCTTCATTGGTTGTGCCCTTCAAATACTTCAAAAATCTCTTGGCTACTTCCATGTGAGGCGTCCTTGGAGTGTGCATGCACTGACTCAGCACACTTACTCCATAACAAATATCCACTCTAATTAGAGTAGCATAATTTAAGCTTCCAACTAAACTTTGATAGCTAGTTAAATCTTCAATTAGTTCATGTTCATGAGTACTTAACTTTAGATTTACCTCCATGGCTGTACTTGCAACCCTTGTATTTTCCAACTTGAACTCATAGAGCATGTCTCCAATGTAATTCCTCTAAGTGAGGAACATACTTTTTTTGTGCATACCACTTCCAAACCTAAGAAGTATGTGAGCAAACCAAGATCACTTATCTTGGACTCCTCCTTCATTTGAGCTTTGTTCTTTCTGAATCCATCTGCATCATTTTTTGTAATGATTATATCATCTACATATACACAAAGTTACATGGCCTCTGAATGATTCCTCTCAATGAAGAGGGAAGGATCTACCTTACTTACAATAAAACCTTTATCTTGCAAATAACTGACAAGTCTATGATTCCAAGCTCTAAGAGCTTGCTTCACGCCATACAAGGCTTTCCTCAACCTGCACACATGTTTAGGGTATGATTGATCTTCAAAACTAGGAGGTTGAGCCATATATACTGTTGAGATATCAAGCTCAACATGTGATGATCTAGGATGACACGTACCAATTTTTCGTTTCTCTGACATGTATAGTGGTCACGCCAGTATATGTCAGGGATACTTCATTGAGCTTTATTAGATTTATCTACCGAGAGTGATGGCACATTTGTTTCTTGTCAGCTCACTCATTCGCGGACATTAGGTTTTTCCTTATGTATTGGTCTTTATATATTGCACTTATTGTATTCTTGTTTTTAGGTCATTCTTGTACATTCCTTTTATGTAATAGAAGAAGAAGAAGATCATTCTTCCCTGTCTCAATTTGTGTGTGTGCTTCTCCTTGAGAGTGAGAGTGTGTGTGTGAGCTCTCTTCCTTATCTCCTTCCTCGCGACATGGTATCAGAGCTAGCGTGGCTGTAGAGAGCTCGTGGAGAAGGTGATGGTGAAGACTACGTGGCAAGGCGTGGAGAAAACGCGTTTGCTATGAAAATCGATGTTTTCGGAGCCATCTCGACCTCCGTTTCAAGCCCGCAAGGTGGGGCCCACAGAAAAACCAGGTTATTTTCAGAAACTATAACTTGTGTTGTGTTCGGCGACACTCATATATTCCAGATCCAAAATTTCAAGCGATTCCGTGTACTGTTGACACACGAAAATTGTGTTTTTCTGAGATCGAACTGTCACGTCATAGTGCGACAATGTTCAAGCAGAAGTGCTACTTGTAGTGTGTTGCAGTGTTGTGAATTGTTGCAGAAATGGCAAGCGCAGATGGAATGAGTCAGCTTATGAGCGATAAGCTGGACAAGAACAACTTCCATGCTTGGAGATTCAGAATGACGAATTTCTTGATGGGAAAAGGCTACTGGAAGTACATCAAAGGAGAGAATGAAAATGCTCCGTAGTTACCAGAAAGGAATCGGACTACAGAACAGTTAAGAGCATATGAGGAATGGAATCAAGGAGCACGAAAGGTAATGTATTGGCTATCTGTTAGCATACAGGATAGCATGATTGGACACATACAGGATGCCAAGACTCCAAAAGAGGCTTGGAACAGTTTGGTCACTTTATATGAGACCAGTACAAAGGCACGGAAATTGCAACTCAAGAACGAGCTGCATACATTGGAGAAAAAGAGCATGTCGGTAAGTGACTACACTCTAAAAATCAAAAGCATATGTGAGTCACTTGCATCTATTGGCATGAATGTAGATGATGATGATAAGGTGGAAGTGTGCCTTCGTGGTTTAGGAGCTGCATATAAGCAGTTCAGAACTTCTATACAGACCAGGGAAAATATTCTGAATTTTGCTGATTTGGGATCTATGCTGATTATTGAAGAAAAGAATCTTGGTGAGGATTCAAACTCCCAAGGAAAGCCCAATTCTGAGCAGGTATTCTACTCTGGCAGAGGAAGAGGCAGAGGTAGAGGTTTTGGAAGTGGAAGAGGAAACAATAACCAAGACCAAGGTCAACAACAGAATCATGCAGGAGGAAGAGGACAGTTTCGAGGCAGGGGGAGTCAAAGAGGTCGTAGAAATTTCCAAAGAAATGATTTAGGTAATGATAGTAAAGGATGCTGGAATTGTGGTAAACCTAGACACTTTGAACGTGATTGCAGGTTGAAGAATCAAAATAACAGAAGGCAGCAAAACAACTATGCATCCACAAGTGTAGATGATTCTGAGAAGCTGTTTATGGTTGAACATCATATGATGAATACGATGTCTACTGGTGTTTCAAAATCAAATGATAATGTCTGGTATGTTGATTTAGGTGCTTCAAATCACATGACCAGTCATGCAGAATGGTTTAGTAGTTTGCAGAAAGTGCCAGTTCCTAGATATGTTGAAACAGGTGATGATACATCGCATCCTATTGAGCATACAGGAAACATAGCATTGTCTATGGAGGACGGAAAGGTAAAACATCTCGTTGATGTGTTGCATGTTCCAAATATAACAAAGAATCTAGTTTCTGTTGGACAAATGGTTGACCAGGGATTACAAGTCAGGTTCAATGCTGATGGATTATATGTAGAAGAGTACAAGCAGGATGGACGATTGGTTGCCAAAGGAAACAAAGTGGGTAGGATGTTCACCTTAAATGTGAAGATTCCCAAAATGTGTTATTGCAGATATAGAGATATGGCACAAACGGATTGGACATGCAAACTTGCAAAGGCTGAAACTGATGCAGTCAAAGGAGATTGTCCATGGACTACCAAATTTCAAAGTTTCAGAAATGCAAAAGGTATGTGCAGCATGTCAATTTGGTAAACAGTCAAGAGCATCATTTCCACATGACAAGCATGTTAGTGAGAATGTACTAGAAGTAGTACATACAGATGTTTGGGGTCCAGCAAAGACCACATCTATGGGTGGTTGCAGGTTTTATGTTACTTTCATTGATGACCATACACACAAAGTATGGGTGTATTTCATGAAAGAGAAGAGCGAGGTGTTTACTCACTTCCAGAATTTTAAAGTTATGGTGGGAAAGCAGACAGGGAAATACATTCAGACATTAAGATATGATGGAGGAGGTGAATACATGTCAAATGAGTTCAGCAGTTTTCTAAAAAATCATGGAATTCGGCGTCAGTTTTCATGCAGGTACACACCACAACAGAATGGTGTTGCTGAACGCAAAAATAGACATATTGCAGAAATAGCAAGAGCCTTAATGGCTGAGAAGAATATGCCTCATTGTTATTGTGCAGAAGCTGTGCATACTGCTGTATACATCATGAACAGAACTTCGACTGCTGTTGTACATCAAGTTACACCTGAAGAGAAGTTTATAGGTAAAAAGCCAAACTTATCAAATCTGAAAGTTTTTTGCTGTATTGCATATGTACATGTCCTAGATGAATTGAGGGCGAAGCTTGATCCAAAAGCAGAAAAGTGTGTCTTCATTGGATACTCCCTTGAGCAAAAAGGATATAAATGTTATAACCCACTCACACGACATGTAAAGGTGAGCAGAGATGTGGTATTTGATGAAATGCCAAGCTTCTATGCAGATGCCAAAGAAGGATTGAGTCTTGAACCAAATGACAAAGAAAATGCTGAAAAATCAAGTGCAGAATCTCAGGTTTTGAGTGGACCGGATGCATCACCAAGCAATAGTTCCAACTCAAATCCATGGAGTGGAAGATTACGTGGGAATTTCAGTCCAGCAAATTCGTCAAATACATCCAAGAAAGGTAAAGAAAAGCTTTCTGCTAGTCATAAAACATGTGCAGGTTTTGAAGACGTTGATGGAGATTCAAGCGGTTCAAAAAAGAGTCTTGATGAGGAACTTGGATTGCCCTCTGTGAAGACTCCAGGAGTAAGAAGGGCACATGCAGATGATACAAGGAGAAGTGACCCAGGACCAAGAAGATCTGGGAGGATGCGTAATTCAGTGCAACGATTGACGTATGATAGTTACATGGCTCGCCATTGTGCCTACATGACAAAGGTAATACAAGATGTTGAACCTTCTTGTTTTGAAGATGCAATTGGTAATGCAGATTGGAAAAAAGCTATGGATGAGGAGATGGCTGCACTTTATGGAAATGATACATGGAAGCTGGTTCCATTGCCGCAAGGAAAGAAACCCATAGGCTGTAAATGGGTTTACAAGGTAAAGCATAATGCTGATGGTAGCATAAGCAAGTATAAAGCACGATTGGTAGCTAAAGGATATGCACAGACATATGGCATTGATTATGAGGAAACATTCAGCCCTGTAGCTAAAATGTCTACTGTTAGGACACTTGTTGCATTAGCTACAGCAAAAGGATGGACTTTGCATCAGATGGATGTGAAGAATGCTTTCCTACATGGTGAGTTATAGGAAGAAGTATATATGGACCAGTCACAAGGATATGAAGATTCAGAGCATCCAGAATATGTTTGCAGGTTGCAAAAGGCTTTGTATGGGCTGAAGCAGGCTCCGCGTGCATGGCATGCAAGGATTGTTGATTACTTAACCAGCATTGGGTTTTCTATGCGTGATGCAGATCACTCACTATATGCAAGGAAGGCTGATGATGGCATCACTATTGTGGCTATTTATGTTGATGACCTGATTGTAGGTGGTGATAATGAAGAAAGCATCAAAGAGGTAAAGAAACTTCTTATGCAGGAATTCGACATGAAAGATCTTGGTGTGCTGCGCTATTTCTTGGGCATTGAGTTTATACATACAAAAACAGGTATGTGGATGTCACAAAGGCAATATGCCTTGAATATGCTGCAAAAGTATGGTATGGCTGATTGTAAGCCAATTTCTATGCCTTCATATCAGAATTTGAAATTGGATACTACATCAGGTGAAGCATTGGAAAATGCTACAATGTACAGGAAAATTGTGGGAAGTCTTATATATCTTACAATTACAAGGCCTGATTTAAGCTACATTGTTGGACTTGAAAGTCAGTTTATGCAGGTTCCCAGGAAGCCACATTTGGATGCTCTGAGGCGCACTCTACCTTATGTGAGTGCTACTTTGGATTATGCATTGTTTTATGAAGTTGGTGTAGATTTTCAGGTTCATGGATACACCGATGTAGATTGGGCTGGTAGTACTCCAGATAGAAGATCTATTAGTGGCTTTCTTTTCTCACTTGGAGGTGCAGCTATTACATGGAGCAGTAAGAAGCAACCCAATGTTGCTTTGTCGAGTACAGAGGCTGAGTATAGAGGTGCTGCAATGGCAGCATGTGAGGCATCATGGCTGGAGATGTTACTTCCAGATTTAGGTGTGGAAGTGCAAAAGCCTATCACTATCTATTGTGATAATCTTAGCAGCATACAATTAGCACGGAACCCTGTTTTCCATGCTAGAACAAAGCATATCGAGGTACATTATCACTTCATCAGAGAGAAGATATTAGCAGGTGATATTGATCTTGTTTATGTGAGAACAGATGAGCAAGTTGCTGATATTTTCACAAAAGCACTTGGATCTGAGAAGTCTAAGAAGTTTCGGAAGATGCTTGGATTACAGGATATGGCATTGAGCTTGAGGGGGAGTGTTGAGATATCAAACTCAACATGTGATGATCCAGGATGACACGTACCAGTTTTTCGTTTCTCTGACATGTATAGTGGTCACGTCGGTATATGTCAGGGATACTTCATTGAGCTTTATTAGATTTATCTACCGAGAGTGATGGCACATTTGTTTCTTGCCAGCTCACTCATTCGCGGACATTAGGTTTTTCCTTATGTACTGGTCTTTATATATTGCACTTCTTGTATTCTTGTTTTTAGTTCATTCTTGTACATTCCTTTTATGTAATAGAAGAAGAAGAAGAAGATCATTCTTCCCTGTCTCAATTTGTGTGTGTGCTTCTCCTTGAGAGTGAGAGTGTGTGTGTGAGCTCTCTTCCTTATCTCCTTCCTCGTGACATATACCTCCTCTGGAATCTATCAATTTAAGAAAGCATTTTTAAAATCCATTTGATATATCTTCTAATTCTTGGAAGATGCAACACTCATGAGTACCCTAATGGTAGGCATTTTTGCAACAGGTGAAAAAGTTTCTTCATAATCAATACCTTAGGTTTGTGCAAATCCTTTGGCTACAAGCCTTGCTTTGTACCTTTTAATTGAACCATCAGAATTCTTCTTTACCTTGTAAATCCATCTTGAACCAATGACCTTCTATGTACCTAAGCCAAGATATCTTAGGGACTTGTGATAATTAAGACTATACCTCAATTATCGAAAACTGCATATAGTGGTGGATTAATACATGCTTCAATTTATCAATCCGTGAACATAGACGTATCAAGTGTATGAGGACATGTGCATACATAATAGAAAATGAAGTGGGTGTGTAAACAATGTATGTAAATTAGGTAGAACAACCTCTCAAGCCACTTGTTTCACTGAAAGTGTGCATCGTGATACTTGCTACAGTAGTAAGCACAAATTAGAACTTTTTTCTCAACTCTAATACATGAATATGGTCAGTAGTAGGTTCATTTTGAAGTTCTTGATGAGACGCATCCAATGATCTATTTTCAACCTAATCTGACAGATGTGCTGCAAGTTATGAGCAAAATACTGAGTGGTGAGAAACATTAACTCTTACTCCACAGCTCACCAAGATTCACACACACACTACAATGGCAAAAATAGATGGGGAAGGGTACACAACACCTCTAGATACACATTTCAAGCATCATACACACATGCAAGCTCATGAGGAAGAAGATACATAGGTGGAAAGAAGGAAATTCGAAATTCTTTTCTTGATTACTCACAACGGCAAAATTTCCTTACAAAGATTCACAAAGTACTTATATACTATGCCTTAAAAATGGTCCTTTCACACAAGATACCGGCACTTTTATTGTAAATCACTAAATCCCTACTATTATACAAGGCTAATGTTACAATGTTCAGGAATCATGCTTCTAGAGGACTCCTCTAGAGCATTTACATGGCTTTTTGATGTTTTAGAAAGGATTTTGAAAGAAAATAGGCTTTAAAAAAATGAAATTTTTGGGGCCTGCTTTTTCTTCACTTCTTTCTTCTCCAACACTCTCCCCTGCATAGTCTTTGTCATCCCTTGACAGGCTTCTGCATGTTTCTTTGACACTGAACAAGTGGTTGTACCTGGGATACATATGGCTAATGAGGCTTGTTGTTCTCCTGCACCTCATGCCAACTTATTCATGTTTAACCTCATGCTATATTTTTAACCCCCATCATCGGCCATCAAGGAGGCCTTAAAGATTCGGAGGCAATGTGCTACCTTATTGGAGCCTCAGTCCAATGCTTCCATCTTTTGCTGTGAGCATTCACTTTGCATCAAGAGGCATATTGTCCTTCTATTTGGCCTATTGATTTTTCTTTAGCTTGTATATTTCTTTTCACCGCATGCACTCAATGACAATTGTGGCATTTATTTAGTCACCTTTCACTAGAGTTCTTCATCTGGTTGTTGGAAGGACCTTTTTTAACTTCTTTATTTGCACTCTTTGGGTCCTCCTTGATTTGTGTTGGAGCCTGATGCATGCCTTTTGTGGGGCTTTGGATAGAGGGTGAGTTTCTTTATTGCATTATTTTGTGATTTGATCTTCTTCTTCATTGTTTCTTACTGGATTCTCCCTCCACATGTCCCTCCTCTTGAACTCTATCATCTCGGACAAGCTTTTGTAGGTGCTGTGAGTAGGTTTGGAATATTGTTCTTTCAATTTGATTGAGCATGTTGGCTTCTTGAACAATTAGCTCTTTCCATTGAGTTGACTTTTATTCCATTATTTTGTGCTTTTTGATGATCGTAAAAAAGTTTTGCTCATATGCTACTAGTCTGGCGTTCACGTTGGATTACATTTTCAAAACAATTTCTGAATCTATTTCAGAAAATCCAATGAAAAAGGCTTCTTTGAAGGTCTGCATATAAGTACTTTCCAAAAAAATTATTCAAGAATAGATTGCCATTAGTGTGAGGTAGCTAGGCATCATTGAGAGGTCAAAAATTAAAGCATCAGTCCCTTAATTAATGTCAATAAAATTCAAAAATGTGTATTTTGCAAGCTTGAAAACTTTCAGTACGATGGGAAGCATGCTAAGCACTTTATTTGTCATTTTTATTGCTATGTGTAGAACAGAGGTGTATCTTGATAGCCCAAATTCCATAGTCCTAACCATGTATTCTTCGATTGGTAGATAATTGTGTGGTGGACTCGATAATAATGGAAAATTGAGCCACTAATTATTTAACTTGCCATTATGCTATTCTTCCCAAAATTGTGTCCATGGCCTTCTGTGTGGTACCAGACAAAATAAGGATTTTACCTATAATAAGTATGGTGCTTCTTGCCAATGCACCTACAAAGTAGGATTCTTCTCCAAAAACTCTTTTCTCAAGATTGGATCGGTCTTTTCAAACTCTTCTTGGGTATATGAGAATGTAGTTTCCTTGAAATTTAGATGTTATGGATCCTTTTATGTTGTTCTCTTTATGTAGTGGCACATTTCCTCTTTTAGAATCCTATATGGTACATTGAATGGTTGCATGATTTTCTCTAGGTCTTTACTTTTGATATTTGCTTCGTTCATCACTTTCACTACCACTCTTCAAGTCGGGACACTAGTAGGGCCCGCTCTCTTTGGCTTATGTCTACAGTTTATGGCATTGGATGTTCATCAATTAGTGTCTCTTCCTCAAGTTTTATAGGTGAATGAGAAATGGGGGGAGAAAGAGGGCATACCTCAGTCTCTTCAGTAGCCACTTGAGAGCGTTGGACTATTGGTGTCCCTATGTTCACTTGCTTTGCTAACTAGGCATGTAGATCAACAATAATTTTTTTCTTGATCTTGAACCTATGCTTTGGCCGCTTTGAGCTCTTCCTCTTGTTTTATTAGGTTGGCACACAGTATGGTCACTTGATTATCATCTTGTGTGCATTGCTCTGTGTATTTTGACACTGATTCTTTCCATTTATTCTATAATTCATTTGTGTCCCGCATGTATTTTGACTCCCATTGGACTCGTAATGCATGCTCGTGAGTGAGCTACTCAGCATACTTCTCGATTTGTGCTCTTAACTAGACTACCTCTTCATTTGTAGTTTTTGATGACTCTATAGGTTGATTGAGTAAGATTGAGTTCATCAACTCCTTATTTCTATTTCTAAGTACATGCACCTCATCCATGTATATCTTAATTTCTCAATAATTTTACTTCGATTTACTAATCATGCCTTTTCTATGTTGCATATTTTTGTTTGAACTCTATGAGCTGAGCTTGCAACATGTCATTTTCTTCTTTTAGCTTCTTGAATTCCTCCACTGCTTCCTTAAACTCCTCTTCTTTCTTGCTCAAAGCTTGTTGAGATTGCATGACTTTTGCAAACAATTGTTCGCTTAGAACTTTGAAATGATCTTTTTCGACATGTGCTTGTGCATATTCCTTGTTGGCTTCCACTAGTTGTTGTGTCCACATGGCCATTTGAATCATATTTTTTATCATTGGCTTCAACCGTATTACATCCACATTGAGCCATGTCTAGGGTATTATTGGTTCTTCTCTTGTTTGTACATATTTTCCTTGGTTAACATGCATATTTTCATTAAAAGGCTGCCAAATTTGAAGGTGAATTCATTGCTCAGCCTCTTTATCTTGGTCCTTCTATAAATTTCTTCCTTTGAAAGTCACGTCCATCGAGGAGAACTCTGCCACTACTCTTATTGGTTCAAAAGTTTCCTTATCATCAAACTCCCCATCCTATGCTTCTTCCTTAGGATCCACCATTGTTTTTTGGCCTTCAATAGAAATTTCTTTGAACTGCATTCTTGTGGTCTCATTCACTTGAATAGTATACACCTCTTTTGCAGGGTGACTATCATCTTGTTGTTCTTCAGTGATGATGTTTGTGTCAGTTTCTTTAACCACCTCTTGCTGGTTGACCACTTGGTTAAGTTCATCCCATTTGCCATCATCATTCGTTTCAGTTTGAATATCTATATTCATGGTGGATTGTTCATTGTCTTTGTGAGATTTTGATGAAGAGCTTGAATTTATTAACCCCAATTCCTTGCATCTATGCAATTGAGTTAGTCTTTTACATGATCGGTTTTTCTGTGCTTCATTGGTATGCCAATAATGGTGACCTCGGATAGTGAAGTTCAAATGGCATCCCTTGTATGTATGTGTTGTCAATAATAATACTTGTAATTCAGCTTCTGTAATTAGGGTTGGCCGCACCAGATTTGTCTTCAGAAGTACATGGGTCTTTTTGAAGATGAAGTGACCTCGACCGTAGTTTCTTCTCTCAATATTTTTGCTCCTCTCATCATTGGTTTAGAGCTGGTTCTCGCTTCTTCTATAATCACCACACTCTTTTGTTTCTTTGGGACTGCGGCTGAATTCATGTATCTTGCCATTTCAACGGTTGAAGGTAGTTCTTTGAGGTGTTCCCGGATGTTCAGTGCATGATATATTAATACAGTTAATGCAACACTACCATTGAGGAACTTTTTGTTACCCCATTGCTTCTTTGAAGTATTTTGATGGTGATGCAACATAGTGCACTCTCCTTCTCAAGAGCTCCATGATGATATCCTCCCAGTGGAAGACCGAGATCCAAGTGTTGCACATGGTGCTTTGCACAGAGGCTGTAGAATACACAAAAAAACACAGTACACAGGGAGCACAAACACAAACTTCTTAGGTGTTACAAATGCGATCAAACTTATAGTCTGTGGTTGACCAGACCACTATATGTTTTATTAAAGAACATATACAAAGAAGTGTCTGGTGGCCATTTGGCCTTTCAAATGGACACTAATGGTAAAAAATAACCCACTAAAGTCCAATATGGCCAAAGTAACTATGGGAGAAAAATAAAGATGATAAAGAATACCTGAGTGTAAGTATATAAACTATACCTCCCACCTAATGGGCATGTTACACAGTATACAAGTGAGTGTGTAAGATCATGAATCAAGTAACCCCCATCAAGTGACAACATTGTCAAAAGCTATCTTGTGGTACAGCTTTAGTCAAAGCATCTACAACATTATATCGAGTGTGAACCTTCTCAAGAATAATGTGCTTAGTGGCTAAGCAATCTCTAATGAAGTGATACATGTGCTTGGTCTTTGCGTGATAGACCGGATTCTTAGACAAAGCAATGGCACTCTAACTATCACTGAGCAAATGAGGTAAATGTTGAGGTAAACTGATATCACAAGCAAGAAAAGAAAGCCACAATGCTTCCTTACATGCCTCACTTGCTACAACATACACTACTTCTATGGTGGAAACAGTTGTACATTCTTGAAGACGAGATCTCCAAGAAATAGCACCTCCAGCAAAATGAAAAATGTACCCTAATGTAGACTTATGATTGTCTACACAACTAGCATAGTCAAAATGTGTGTAACCAATAATGGATGCTTTCCCTTTACCTAAGCATAGACGCTTGTCTTTAGTGCCACTCAGATATTGCAAAATCATCTTGACCGCTTCCCAATGTTTCTTGCCAGGATTAGACATATGTCTGCTCACAACTCCAAACACATGCAATGTCTAGTCTCGTAGCTACCATACCATACATGAGACTACCAAAAATAGAGTGATGGGGAATTTTCATCATGAATTCCTTTTCCTCATTTCATTTGGGGCAATCATCCTTGCTCAATTCCACATATGTGGGTAAAGGTGTACTCAATGTCTTTCCACCCTACATATTGAGCCTCTGAAATACTTTGGATATGTACTCACTTTGAGACAAGTATATGCAATTTTTACTCCTATCATGAGTGATGCGCATGCCAAGAATATGTTTGGGATCCCCCAAATCCTTCATATCAAATGTCTGACTCAACATCTTTTTGAGAATTGACAAGTCATAAGAGGACTTCCCAACAATCAACATATCATCGACATAATGTCAAGCATATCAAGCTGCCATCTGAGCATCTCTTTATGTAAAGGCTGTTGGTGCAAGTCAACCACCAATTGATGTTTTGGATGAAGGATTGAAGTCAAAGATTGAAGGAAAGATTATTCTATGAAGCTTGAAGATAGTGCACATTCAGAAAGTGAAGACTTGTATACATATGTACATTAAACTTATAGTTAGCTCACTTATACCTTTTTGTATGGTTATGAGCTTGTACATATATGCCTATATATACAAGTAAAAAGTCAGGGCAAGTATAAGACAACATGAGATAAGAAGAGTTAGAAGTCATTAGACACTTTAGAAGTGAGGAAGATATTTCTCTCATCCAGTTGTAAAATTTTCAGAGAAGAAGAAATATTGCACCCGATCTTTTGCTGATTAATCCTTCTATGTTTAATCTTTTGTGTAATGCTTTTGTACAAGTCTAAAGCTATAGTTGATTGACCTCTGTACAAGTTTTCAGCTTCAAATTGTGATCAAGTTGAGAGAATTGAGAGCACGAACATTTACATGTGTAAATGTGAAGAAATGAAGTTATAATAGGTGCAAAATTCAAAACTAATGTTTTGGTCAGTTCTCCTTCCATAGTGTAAACTTTTTGAGCAAGAAAGGACTCATTCTTTAAGTTAGAAGGTAAGCTACCTATGGCTAAAAGCATTTGATTAAACAGGTTGTACTTTGAAAGAACCATGCTTTAGAAGTTACAAGTGTCAAAGTCGACTGTAGAAAAGTACAATTTTAGACATAGGTGAATTGTAAGGATCATTTCTCAAGATATAATTAATCTTTTGAGATGATTTAACATGGAGAAGGTGTGGAAACTATAGACAACACGTTGTGCAAAGTTTTATCAAAAACTTTACACATTTGATCAGTCAGTGAGTGAGTTATGCGCAGCAGACTTTCTAAGAAGTGATTCTCTTCACAGTTAGTTCAAAATTTTGACAATTGAGTATTGATCCTCCAAATTGGTAAAGGTTTTGAGTTGGTCTTGATATAGAGGTGCTCTAACATCAAGGATAGCTTGTTCTTTTGGAGATTAACACTCTCCATCAGTGGTATCAGAGCAGGAATCATCAAAATTGAAGAAAGGAGGACCCTGACTGCTGCAATCATACAAAAATTAACACTTGAAGGTTCAAAAGGTGAAAGCTTGGAGAGAAAGCTTGAGAAGGAGGCCAAAATCTATCAAGAAGATCAAAAGGAGCTTTATTTGAAGTAAAGGTACACTTATTCCTCATAAAGTTTGAAGAATTTAATACACAGGTGAAGAAAGGATGGGAGATTCTCTTCAGATAGAGAAATTGGAGGTTGGAAATCAAGTAAATTTCACACCTTATGTCCAAGAATGACTTTTCAAAGTCAAAAATGTTATCGTTAGCATCCATGTGAAAGGCCAAATGGCCACTGAACACTTCTTTGCATATGTTCTTTAATAAAACATGTAGTGGTCTAGTCAGCCATAGACTGTAAGTTCAATCGTATCTGTAACACCTAAGAAGTATGTGGTCATGCTCCCTGTGTACTGTGTTTTTCTACGTATTCTACAACCTCTATGCAGAGTACCGTGTGTGGTGCTTGGAGCTCAGTTTTCTACTATGAGGATATCGTTATGGATCTCTCGACAAGGAGAGTTCATTGTGGTGGATCACCATCAAAATACTTCAATGGTATCAACACATTTTGATGCAAAAGCTTTGTTCCTTTTGTGTGAGTGAAGCGAGCACCTACTTCACCCACCCAAGGGTTTCTCCAAGGCTTATGACTAAGGTGGCAACCAAGGCATAGACCTTGGCATACCTTTTCATTTGAGTCACTATTGGCACCATTGGTTGTGCACATCACTATTGGCACCACTGGCTGTGCATGAGGGAGGACCTCAATGACCAAGGAAGATAGAGGTTCTTGATACTTCCCAGGAGGTCACCCATCCCAGTATTGTTCCCCCCGAAGCTCTCTTAACCATGGCAATCTCTTGCCACTAAGCTACACTCTTGTGGTGTCTGAACAAGGAGAAAGACTAAGGTTAACATTACCTTGAACATGTTTTGGTCCCTCAAAGCTTCATTCTTTGCTTTCAAAGCCTATTTTTGAAGCATTTTTGGGGTGATTTTTGGAGCCATTCTGGAGTACTTTCGTGCATAAGTCTCTTCACATAGGTTCAAGAACATCAAAAAGAGTGTTCTTTGTACTTCTTTGAAAATAAGTGTTCACCTTTGGGGCCATGTTTTCAGCCACACTCATAAAACTACAAGTTTCTCAAAAGGTTTTCAGTTGTGGTGGGAACGGCCACTGAAAATTTATGCAGGTTTTTTTAACCTAAACAACAAAGTAGATAGACACTTGCAGGTGTTGTTGGCTAGTTTTTGGGCTACGCATTCAACTTTCCAGAGTCATTTTACTGCATATATTGAGCACATATACACTATGGATGCTTCTCTGGATACCGCTTATGTACATCCATGTGGTCATTGATATAGCGGTTATGTTTTTGCATAAAGCCTTTTACGTTTGATAAAGAGGGTTGTGGTGAGGTTTTCTTAACTAGGAGACACCTAGATGTTGGGGTCTCTTTGGTGATACAAGTGGAAGACTTACCCAACCTCGCCATAGGAGATGTATGATAGTTGTTCATAGGTTCTCGATAAGCCTAGTTGGCTTATTTCGGATAACTGACTATATGCAGTGGAGTCAATGATTCACTATGCAAGTAAACATGCTAGTACTTGCAGTTATATACGAGATTTTGACACTATTCATATGCTCATTTTGTAGAGGATACTTGTGTACCTAAGCATCGACTTAGGGACTTGAGGCGAAAGAGACTATACCTCAATCCCCTACAAGTACATATAGTGGGGATTCACGCTTTAATTATCAATTCAAGGAGTATCAAACCTAGCCGAGTGTATGAGGACATGCACTCAAATGATGGTCAATGCTATGGTGAACTAACAAGGTGCAAACAAGTATAATTCCATCACAATCAAGCTTTCATGGTCCGCTATGGTGTCGTGACACTTAGAGCAGCAACCAATAGTAAATCGAGATTTTCTCTCAGCTCTAGACTCCGAATATAGTGAATAGCAGGTGTTTCAAAGCTCTTGAGAAGATGCATCCAATGGTCATCTTTTCACTCAATTTTGACACTCCTATTTTAAGTTATGAGCAAAATACTGAGCCGCAGGAATAACCTACCTATGCTTCAGCACTTCCTACACTTCGCACACACCTTACTAACAGAAAACAAGCATTAACATGGATAGACAACACTTCAAAGCACTCTTTTCAAGCATCACACAAGCATGCAAACTCACAAGGAAGAAGATATAGAGAGGAGAAGACACAAATTTGAAATTATGTGCTCTTGATTATCAGAACGGCAAAAAGTGCTTACACTGTTTGTTGCATGTGATAGGAGTGGCACTACTATTTTTTGAGGCGTAGTGTATCTATGCATGTTCAAAAAACAAAAGTGTTGATGTACCAATCATACTACTTCTTCTATGTTGATCAT
The DNA here is from genome assembly GCA_020310875.1 of Ceratopteris richardii. NCBI lineage: Eukaryota > Viridiplantae > Streptophyta > Polypodiopsida > Polypodiales > Pteridaceae > Ceratopteris > Ceratopteris richardii. The sequence goes on along the minus strand of CM035426.1, from coordinate 148,399,718 downwards.
GTTGATATCCAAGAACATTCACTTCTTTGCTTCATGGCATTCCTCTTTTAGGTTTGTAAGGTCGTCCTTGGTCCACCCAAATGCTTCTTTGATCAATTCATGAGTGAACTTGATTGTTTAGCATTCACCTTGAAAATTCAATGTCGTTGCTTCGAGCACTATCAGCATTTCCAATGCAAGATGCAAAGTATTCATAACCTAAGTACACCTTTCAAAGTCAGGCTTATAGATTCGCATGATAAAGTATCCCGCAATGCCATCTTTTGTCCATATTTCAACTGTTGATGGTATTTTCATGCACCACACGTAAATCTTGAGACATGATAGGGAATTGACGATCCCTGTCCATGATTCTGATACTAATAAAAAATAGATGATTGGCTGTTGGATGATCTTCACAAAACCAGTGTCCTCATTCTTTGGTAGCACTTTCCAAAGGGAATTCCAATACCTCCTCTTGCTGAGTCACCTCAAAATCTTCAAAATCCATATGTGCTCAAAATTGAATCGATGATTAATCTCTAGTCTAAAGAAGTGCCTTTCCTTTCTATAGGTGCATTTAATTGTTGTTCATTGTGAACCCACTCCCCTCTCACAAGTCGAGTAGAGCATGATACCTGACAATGTATTTTTTTCATTTTCTTATTTTTATGTTTGAAGGAAAACAAAAAGGTTAATTATATCCAAAGCCATTGTTAGTATGTGTTAGTGAAATTTCCTAGACCAATATGGTACAAGCTAAGTCCTATTCCTTGGAAGGAAATGTGCACCATTATGTTCATTGAATAAAATGCTTGCCGAATGCATTGCCTTGTAATGTGGCCCTATCATGCATACTCTAGTTGCATTCAGCTCAACATGAGTGTAAGCGTGTGTGGGTCGGGTACACTTCTTGTCGTTCCTTTGGTATCCACATCATAGTGGTATTTTTCTTCCTTTTTGTTGTATTTGTTGTGTTATCGGCTTTGCGTCCTTGACTTTAATCCTCCACACAACTTATCTTTTTGTCTAGGTGTCTTTTTCTTTGTAGGTTCTCTTCACACCTTGCCTTTAGGCAAAGCTTTGAAAACTTTGATCATCCTATGAGTTGCCTTTTTTACCATTGTTTTATCCTTCGCTCCTTTCAAGGTTTTTTGAGGGATCCATATTTGTTAGTGTGACCTTTGAGCTTCCAATAATCGTTTAGGTATCCACACTTGTAATATCCTTGATCCATTTTGTAATAAGCATTGACCTTTGTTGATTCCTCATTTCTTAGGTTTTTTTGTAAATCTCCAAATTTTTCTTGCATTTGTATGTTTGAAGCTCGTCCTTGTGAATCCATAGTTGTTTTATGTCTTGATGATGTTGTTTTTGTATTGTTCGTGAGACTAAAGAAGGAGTGACCTTCTCACAAGTCCCTTTATGCTATGTGACTTTACTAAGTTGCTCAGGCTCAATCTCTTAAGAAGGGATAGGTTGATCAAGAAATTTAGGACAAGTTGTAGGTGTATGTAGGATAGTGGAATCGGTAGATGAGAGATTTGATGGAAGTTCTTTAACATGGTCACCTAGACTTGTGACCCTAGGGTTTTCCTTACATGTGGATTTTAGGGGTTTCTCATCCAGTAGACTAAATACCTCTCTATTGTCTATTTTTGTTGATATACGTCCTTGGGAAAGGTGAATAGTGACTTCAAATTCAAAAATCCAATCTTGTCCTAAGACCAATTCTTCGAGAAGATCTGAATCTTTGCAAGCTAAGAGTCTTTGTTGCATGGTATTGTTTCCTAAATGTAAGGACATGGAAATCTCTCCTAAGCACTCAATGATATTGCCTCCAATCCCAATTATATGTGCTTTCATTGGCTCGAGTCATGCCTTTAGCTTCTTACTCATGAGGCTTGTATGCTACTTAAGGCTGCTCCCGTGTCAATCAATGAATCTACCGATTGGTACTCATATTTGCCAATACCTAGGTTTAAGGACGATTGTCAGATAAAATTTCCTAGGTTTTTTGCTTGATGAGTGTGGTAGTTTGCCATATGGATAGGATCTTCTCCTTGTAAATACCTTTCATCACATTGTCATATCCATTCCTTCCATTTCCATATCCTCTCCAGGGCTTCCACTCTGGCTTCTTCTTGTATCATCTCCTCTTCTCTCTTCCAACTTTGTGCTCATAGAAGCCTAAATAACATTTGTTTTGTCAATGGCTCCATATACTTTTTGACCCTATAAACACTTATGTACTTGGGTAAGATGTCTCCATCGAGGGTGGCTAGGTTGATTGCTCCATTTGTGGAAATTCTATTTATGAGTAATGGTCCATAACCTTGTTGTTGCAGCTTCTTTGCATGTTGTTTTACTGTATAAACCAACATTAGATCTCCTTCTCTAAGTTCTTTATCCTTGATTTGTGCATCATAGTAAGCTTTTTGTCTTCTCTTGGCCACATAGATGCCATCTACAGCTTGTAACCTAGTCTCATGCAATTTATCTATTTGATCCAATTGTCTTGACAATTCATGTCTTGTCCACTCATAATTTTTAGCGACTTGGAGTTTAAGGACCAAGAAATCAATCGGTAATATTTACAGTCTTATTGGTTGGAAAATGACCTCTTGCTATTCTTGCATGATCCATCTCGAGTATAGGAAGTTGTTCTCCTTCATGCACACATAGTCGTAATTGATTGTCCTTCCCTCTTTTCAATAATTGCTCTCCAATAATAGCGTAACTTTTTTCTTTCAATGCTTGCTTTCTAGCTAGGCTTGCTCCTTTTGGGTACGTATGTGATTTTAAAAAGTCGACTAATGGTTTACTCCATTTGGGGTCAATTGTGGAATAACATAATGATGAATGCTCCTCCGATGTATTTTCTTGACATACTTGGCAATCGGTTACGTATTCTTGTGCATCTTTGTGCATATTTGGCCAACACACGCCTAACCTTTTTAGCTGATGTGTTGTTTCACTAATGCCCGTATAAGTTCTCCAATTTTTTTCATGAGCTTGTCCTATCACACCATTGCACTCTTCATCTTCCACACATCTAAGGAGTACTCCATTAGAGTCTCTAAAGTACAAACTGCCTGCCATAATGTGGAGGTTTCTTGATTGCCAAAACTGCTTCTTGTTGCTCATATTGATCCTATGATGTGTTCCATGCGTGAGTATAGGAATCAATTTCTCATCCCATTTAGGAAATACTTATAAGTTGAATCGATATGTGTCAGATAGCTCATCAACTACTCTTGTGTGTGGCTCTCCATGAGTCATTCTTGAAAAATGTTCTACCTTACATGTGTATTACCCTTCTTTACTACCACCTCGAAGTTGAACTCCATTAGTAGTAGAAATCATCTCACTAGCCTTCAAGAGTTGCAAGGTTTATTAACCAAGTATAATAGTGATTGGTGATTGATAAAAGAACTTAAACTTGTTGGCTAGGAGGTAATGTCTTAATTTCTTCACCGCATAGACCATATCCAAGCCTTCTTGTTAAGTAGTAGTGTAGTTATGTTCAGCTTGGTTTAGTTGTCTACTTGCATAAGCTATTGGGTGATCTAATTTTCCTTCGTCGACTGGATGTGCTAAGATATATCCAATTGTGTAATTGGATGCATCCACATGAATATGGAATGGCTTATTCTAGTTAGGCACTTTCAAAATTGGTGTTGAACTCAATCTTCTCTTTAATTCATTAAAAGATTTTTCACACTCTTCTGTCCAAACAAATTGAGGCAACAACCCATACAGAGGTTTAGTAATTATGGCATACATGTGGATGAATCATCGTTAATATCTACAATGTCCCATAAAGGCTTGTACTTCATTAGCATTCTTTGTTCTTGGTAATTCCAAAATGACTTTTATTTTATCTTCATCAGTGGAGATGTTGTTCTTAGACACTATATGTCCCAAATTTTTGCCTTGTCTGATCATAAAGACACACTTTTCTAGATTCAGATAGACTCGATATTGTCTACATTTATCAAAGATAGATTTTTCTTAATTCAAGTATATGAGCTATGCATTGAGAAGAGTAAGTACATAGATCATCCACATAGACCTCCATGCTTTTCCTCAAAAACTCCTTGAATACATGACACATTAATCTCTAGAAGGTTATTGGGGTGTTGTTCAACCCAAATGGCATAACTCAATAGGCATATACCCTTCATTCAGTAGCAAAAGTAGTCTTATGCTGGTCCTCAGTAGTGATGGCTACTTGGTTATAACCAGAGAACCCATCAAGAAAGTTGTAGACTTCCTTGCCTCTAATCTCCCTTAACTTAAAATTATCCTATCTAAAAATCAACGAGCTTTCCAATGCATTCTAGAGCTCAAAAACGAATTTTGTATGAAAAAGTTATGTCAATTCAGGCTCTTTGGGGGTCAGACAGACAAACAAAAGCTCTCTAAATATTTTTGTATTTGTTTAAGGCCTCTATAATTGTGTACATAAGAGAGCTTGAAGAAAATGCCAAAATTAGCTTGAATTTTCAAAAATTGCAACCTTGATTTTTTGGCCAAAATTAGTTATTTATCACGATAGACGGTGTTTGTTACGATAGACCTATCTGTCATGATAGACTATCTATCATGATCAACGGTGTCTGTCACGATAGATGGTCTCTATCCTGCGTGGTTATATGCCACGACAGATGGTGTCTATCATGATAGACTTATCTGTCATGATAGACTTGTCTGTTGTGATAGATGCTATATTTCATCTATTGTGGCCTTCGATCTGTCATGATAGATGGTGTATGTCATGATAGATGGGTGTCTGTCATGATAGATCGTGTCTATCATGATAGATCGTGTCTATCATGATAGATCGTGTCTATCATCTATCATCTATCATGGATTTTGGTCTATCACAATAGAAAATGTCTATCGTGGATTTTAGTCTATCGTGATAGATGGATGTCTATCGTGGATTTCGTGATAGATGGGTGTCTATCATGGATTGTAGTCTATCGTGATAGATGGGTGTCTATCATGGATTTCAGTCTATTGTGGATTTCAGTCTATGGCAATAGACAGGTGTCTATTGTGGATTTTAGTCTATCATGATAGACAAGTGTCCATCCTGATAGACGATGTTCGTAATCTATCATCTATCATCTATCATGGATTTGGTCAGTCATGATAGACCAAAAAAACACAAATTTTTAGAATGTTTCTAGTGATTTGGGATGCTCTAATGGTGTGGTTTATCATGCAATTCATGAAAACAAGGAATACCAACTTTCTCTATTTGTCGCGATAGACAGAGCTCGTCGTCTCGAAAACTATGCAAAGGTCTTTCGTACTTGCAAAAGCTGCTAGAGATTATGATACAGCCAAAACCTACAAAAAATGCTCGCAAAAAAACACAAAAATTGAATTCACAATAGCTCTCTCTCGCTCTCTCTCACAAATGGAATGAGGGAAATGAGGTAGGAAGGGGGATATGACCAAAAAGCTGAAAATTCAGCAAAGAAGGAGATGGAGGTGGGGATGGTGAGGATGATGATGATAATGATGATGAGGATGATGAAGAAAGTAAGAAAACATAATGAAAATTAAGGAAACTACCTATAACTCCAACATCACAACTCCACATCTTACCATCACATGCTCGTCCTTAAAGCTCGTTCCCCGACAACGGCACCAAATTTGGTGGCACTCTAGCACAATGGTTAGCATCAATGTGAGGAGATCCACCTCATAATTGTTAATTTGCAGAGACGTGAGTGTGGTGACCATGAGCAAGTGAAGTGTGCAAGTGAGTGAGTGAGAAGCACACAAGCATGCACACACACACACGTGCACACAAGGCAAGAACAAAGAGTGGAACAATGGATTGTTTTCAATTACCAAAGAAATCTATTAGAAAAGCTTCAATCTCTACCAAGCCAACCTCAAAAATGAGCTCTCTAGCTCTTTTTATAGTTTTTCACTAGCTTTGGCCCTGTCCAAACCTAGTGTTTGACCTAGTTGAAAATTGGGTTCCAAGGCTTATTTGAGGGCTCAAATGGAGTCTAAAAATCATGAAGTTTGGTATGTAAATACTTTTAATACTCCTCAAGGTAATCACTCCTTGGCTTGAACAAAATGGAGTCTAATCTACCAAAAATAGTATTTATATTGGGAGTGTAGTGATAATAATCACAGTTTTATGTAAAGTTAGATTCCTATGAAAAATTGGTTGGGCCTTATTGTCGGATTATGCTTGATTGCTTTGTCTCCTTATTCCTTTGTTACTATCTTCTCAGGCTCTATTCTCTACCAAATCTTGTTGACCAATAGCATTATATGGCTTGAAGCAAGCACCACATGCTTGGTATGAAAAGATACATGCCTACTTGATTGCACATGGATTTGAGAATAGCCCAACTAAGAGCACCTTATATGTTAAGTGTGCAAATGATGTGCTTCTGATCATTGTTGCCTATGTTGATGACATGGTGCTCACTGGTCCTGTTGAGAAGCATATTGCTAATTTTAAGGTTGATTTGCATGCCTCTTTTAAGATGTCAAATTTGGTGCATTTGTATCGTTATTTAGACATTCTATTCATGCAAGATGGAGGAATAGCTTTGTGTCAAATATCATTATTCAAAGAAAATATATTGACACATTATTCTAATGTTTTGGCCTTGAAGGCTACAAACCTATTGCCACTCTTATGGAGATAGGTTTGCAATTGAGTCTTCATGATGCTAGCAATGCATTTGGTGTTGTTTTTGCTGGTTGTTATCACACTCATGTGTCCACTAGTGGTTTTACTTTCATGCTTGGTTGAGCAAGAAGCAGCCTATTATGGCCACTTCTAGCTGTGAGGCTGATTATAGGGTAGCTTTCATAGCGACTATTGAGTGTGTGTGTGTGGCTCAAATGCTTTTTTGTTGATTTGGGTGTTGGTCAGTCTTCTACCATCACCATCTTCATTGACAATTAGAGTGCATTGGTAGTCATGAGAAACCCTGTGTTCAATGCTTGCACTAAGCACATTGAGGTTGTTGCTCTAGCACAATGGTGAGAACCACGTTAAGAAGCTCCACCTCCTTAATGTCAATCCGCGGAAGAGATAGGAGTGATATGAAGATCGTGAATGTGAGATGAAGTGAGAGTGAAGGTGAGAAGCATAGAAATGCACACACACACATACACACACACTACGAAGAGACAAGCAAGACACAATGGAAGGTGGGAAATTAGCTCTATTACTCAAGAACACTATTACAAACTCAAAAGAACTCTAAACTCCAACAAGCTAACCTCAAAAATGAGCTCTCTAGCTCTTTTTATAGTTTCTAGACTAGTTTTGACCGGTTTCACATCTAGTGACCGGCATAGTTAAAAAATAGGTCCTAGAGGCTATTTGGAAGGGTAAACGATGTCTAAAAATAACAAAAATTGGTACGCGCATTCTACCTAAGCTCCTCAAGCTCGAGGACTCCTCGGCTTGCACAAAATGGAGCTATGGATTACAAAATGGGGTTTTCTATGTTACATATGTTACAATTAGTGATAAAAATCATTGTTGAATGTTTTGAGAAGTGATAAAAAACATATTTGTTTGAGAAATTGATCCGACTGGCTCCCTGCTCCGTCGTTACATGCTTCCGTGGCGTCTGTGCCTCTGGCTGCTTCCAACACCCCCCTCCCTCTCGCTTCTGTCGTCCCTGACAGAACATTGCTGTGAGGTCTGTCGGATGTAGTTTTGTAGGAGGTCGTGAGCGAGGGTGTGCTCAGATACTCGAATGCCTCGGGCTAGGTCGGCCTCGAGTTTCTCCCAATTAACTGGTTGTGGTTCATCAGATGGTGGGAGTCTGTAATGCGTGGAATATACCAACTGTTCACAGGCAAATAATTGTAATAAGTGGGCCGGCCTGCTGATGAACACTTCAGAGTGGTATTCCCAAAATCCGGTGGTGAACATCTCTTCAAATGTCTGCTTGTAGCACGCCGGTAAGTACTTGACTCTGCAATGCCAGGCATAACAAACCCGGAGCGATGGCGTCGTACTCATGTCATATGCGAGATCTAGGTTGCCATGCTCAAAGCCCGGGGTATTAACATGTGGTGCTTTGACTCGCCGGAAGACTTTAAATATCATTTGCATCATGTCAAATATCTTGACAGTCATATGCGCTGCTATATCATCCATATATCTCAAGCGAGGGAGCCAGTGACGGATTGTAGCCATCATATAGCCAATTGTTGGTAACTTGATGGGTGGCTTAAAATAGGGGTAATTCAGCCAGTCTTGGCACTGCTTATTGTTTTGTACTTTGATAGCGAAGGCAGTCCAGGAGCGGCATCGTGGCACTGGTCCCCAACACGGATTTTATTTTAAATGTAAAGGTGCCTTAACCCATGTGCTCATCATTTCAGGGTACTCCTGTAAAAGACGTGTACGCCAATCTGGTTGATAAATAGTGCCTTGTCGCGCATCCAGTGGCAAGTCTTCAGGCTCAAATTGGGTTGCATGTGATGGCTTCTTGCCAGTTCGCTTCTCTATGGCCAGCTGGTATTCGGCCATTAGCATGAAGTATGGTTTGTATTGAATCTCATGCCCGGATATGTACCTGCGTGGGGCCAATTGAGCAAAGTAGGGAGATTGCAAAATTCTTTCTTCGATCATGGCCATAGCATGTAGCTGGGCCTCAACTCTAGCTGAGTGTGTTGTTCCTATTTCCTCAATAGTCTTCATCCATGCGGGGGTCGGAAGTTCATACGTCATCTGGCCTTCAGCCGTGACGCGTCCGCCTGGGATGGGTTGTGGCTCGTACGCTTCTTCAAATGTTTCCTCCACTGGGATGGTGACTGTTTCTTCTTCAGCCGGAAGCTCAGGTGGTGAATCTGGCCTTGGTGGCGCTTCATATACTTCAATTCGTGACTGAAGAGTGATTACCTGGGCCCGTAATGCATTGAGTTCGTTAAAAATTTCAGGGTCCACAGGTGCTGGTAATTCTGCCGCTACTTGTACTTGTTGTGTTGCTGGTTCTCTGAGTTGTAGTAGCTTGTGATCTTCCTTTAACTTCTGATGCTCTTCGTTCATTCGATCATAGTCCTCGAGCAGTCGAACATGGTCATCCAGCAACATCTTCATTGCCTCGGATGGGATTGCCTTGAATCTGCTAGGACTTAAGGGTTGTTCTAGATGGTCCAGTGCCGCTTCCAAATTCTCTCTATTCTGTTCTTGGAGTCTCTGGTTCTCCTCTTTTGCTGCGGCTAGGTGTCTTCTTAGTAAGCCCATGTTTCGTGTTAGCGTTGCATTGCGGACTGTCTGGGCTCTTAATAAATTATCCAAGTCAGCAGTGGCTTCCTTGGTCTTTTCTTCGCTTTCTAGCTCCAATTTGTGATATGCCTCGCGTAATTCCTGGTAGCTGGTGTTCAGGGAGGCATTCTCTATAGACAATAAATTAAGCTGCGACTGTAAGTCATTGGTTGTCCTCTGCAGCTGCTGATAATTATCACCAAGAGATGTGAACTCATCTCTTACTTGCGTCATACATATGAACATCTGTCGGAATGCATTATCTACAGTGGGTGATAGTATTAACGGGGTGCTAAATGAAGATGCAGTTGGTGTGGATGCAACGGGAACGGGGAATGGGGATGGGAAGGTGGATGATGTAGTGATTGTTGAAAATTGTGATGTGCCTAAGAATGTTTGTGCCGTGAGTGAAGGTAGTGATGGTGCAGTGGGTGGTGAGATGTCCATGTCCGTGGACGTATCTAGTGCGGTGACCGTGAATAGTGGTGTGATCGTGGGTGCTCGTGCAGGTGTAAATATGGGATTTACAAATGTTGAGAGGTAAGTTACAGGGGGGCTGGCTGGAGCAGTTTGGTGGAAAGGGGGAAGAGGGGTTACAGTGGGTCGGGGAGGTGAGACGAGGGAGAAGGTTAATGGCGGGGGGAATGGGAAAAGGGGTCTTGGAGTTGTGGGGAAAGATGGAAAAGATTGGTGAAGGAATGGGTTGGATAGAAAGGTGGTTGTGGGAAGGGGTAGATTAGGGCTAATGGGAGCGGGAATTGTGGGGTGAGTGGTCATAAAGGCGGTTTCTGCAACACCACCGGCGAATGAAGGTGTGGGTCTGGGGGAAGGAGGGTGAAAAGGGGAGGCTGGATGGACGGGTGGTGAGGTCGGTACTTCAGTGACTACTGAGGTTTGTACAGCTGGAGCACGGGGTGGGGAATCTACACAGATGGTTTCAACTGCCACCGAACTTTCGGGGACGAGGTATGCCTCCCTGGCTTGTTCTGAAGAGTGTGCTCCGGTTGGTACACGAATGTACTCGCCGGGCTTTGAAAGTAGTCGTACTCTGCGGGGGTCAAACTGTGGCAGTGGCTTTCGTTGCAAGTACCTGAGTGCCTCGTTGGAGCCTACTGATTGAACTAATTCTTTGAATCCTTTGATATATGCGTCTTCGAATCCGCCTGTGATAAGTTCTTGTTCTATTATTTTTTGGCTCTCTTCCTCTGTCAGCTGCTTGCGTGCCCAAACTTTTTCCATAGTTCTATACAGCTTCTTGATAGCTAGAGTGTAAGCTGCTGCCTCGTAAGTTTCATCTTCATAGGTACTTGTATCGCCATGTGTGTCGGTTTGTTGGCCTTGGCCATCTGTCTGTTCCTGCTCTTGGGATTCCTGTGTTCCCTGGCTAGCTTTGTCGTCTCCTTCGTCATCATCAGTTGCTGTCCTTTCATCATCGGAGCTGGACACGACCTGTCCTTGTGGCTGATCCCTGGGTGTGGTAGGGTAGCTAGGCCTTTCAAATTCTTGAGAAAACATGTGCCCTTCTGAAAACCGGAACTCATTGGAGAATGCATCGGGCATCTCAAAATCAAACGTTTGGTCCAGTGGCTCGGCTTGTCCTGGTTCTAAATGCGGTATTGGAAAAGAGAAAGCTTCCGCATCGATAGTGGTGGGAAGTTCAGCTGCTGTGGTGATGGGTTCTGTGGTTGGGGCTGCTTGGGGTGCGATATTACTGGTGGTGCCCTCTGTTACCACTGGTCTAGATAACCTTATGCGGATAGGTTGTACCGTGGGAGTGGCTGCTGTTGGTGACTGCTCTGGAGATGGTTGTGGAGAGGGTGATGCTGGGACTTGTAGGCACGGGATAGTACCTCTCATCCGCTTTCCGGCTCTGCCTTTGCTAGACTTTCTAGCCTTCCTCGTGGTGCCTTTAAATGCTTTCAGTTCCTCACTGGTCATGGCACGCTCAATTGGCAAGTCATACGCCAAGCACATATATATGATCCTGGTGAGGGCGCAGCATCCATTGATTACCTTTTTTCGCTCCCATCTGTGTTGTGCCAAATACATTTGATCAATGATCCAGCTCGCCAGATCGACAGTCTGAGGTCCAGTACAGGCTAAGTATAATCCAAACCATATTCTCTTGTGGGGCATGGTAAAACGATCCTGAGCTGGGAAAGCAAAGTGCTGCATGCATATCCGTAATGGCTTAGAGAGCTCAGGTGTTATAGCAGAAATCTCCTCCCACTTAGTTACGTCACCACGCTTCATCTGCTCTCGGACTAGCCGTTCTTTCTCCGTTGGAGTGTGTGTTCCATGAATCTTGATGGCTGCTCTGATTAAATCCTTTGAAAGATAAAATCTTTTGTAAGGTGGATCCTCCACTAAAGAAGGCAAAATAAAGGTTCCTGGGATGTCCTTATTCTCTGAGGCCAGCAAAGTGGTGATTAAGTAATAACACCTATAAAAGTCAGGTTTGGGCAGAGGATCACTGAAATACTCCGTAAAGCCGGCTCTAGCCCAAACATGAGTTAAGTCCTGGGTGTTCTGTAGGCCTTCGAATTCTCTTGAGAAGAATTGATACTTGCCCCATGTGCGGTCATCAAATGTCATATTTGCTTCAAAAATGAAGTCAGCATCAGCTAATGGTCCTGCTAGGCCCTGGAACCAGTGAGAGTTACGGTGTATCTTTTCTGTGTAGCCCATAGGTGGGTTATCGATCGGCATGGGCCCCGGAAATCCTTGGAACTCTGGCGGTGGAGCGGTCGGGTGGGATTCTGCGCGTAAAACATTGAGGGGTACCGCAGCCACGCTGGGGCCTGCTTCCGATGGTCCTGCTTCGGTTTGCATGATGACTGGTGAGCTAATGGAAAAGATCTGCTACAAAAGATTAACACATTAGCATGGAAATTAATTATGATCCCATTAAAGTGAGACCGGAATCCCTTTCCATAACCGATGCGTAACCCGTGTAGCCAAGTGTCGTGAAGTGATTGATGCAATGATCTTTTTGCAGGGCTAATGCAGGTCTCTAGACGCCTACATGCTTCAGATTATGCATACATTTCTTGATGAGCTTTTATTATGCATGGTGTGGGGTTCGGGTGTATGAATTTATACAAGGTGTGGTTGAGGGTGAATTAGTACAAGGGTGGAGTTTAAACGGGGCGGGACAATTGTTAGATAAGGGGGTACAAGAAGACGTTTGGATACGTTTAGGTATCCATTTCCTAAGAGTCTTGGAGTGGGTGGTATGTTTCTGCTGAGGAACAAAAAGCGGTATCAGGTTTGGTGGTGTTGAAGGATGAAAAGGTTTCTGAGGGGTATATATTACATGGCTTGAGGGTTGAGATATAATACATTGTTTGGGTACCCAAATTTGCATGGGTGTGGGTCTATGGATAAGGTATTTATTGGCGATCCAAATCTGTCGAGTATTGATGCTTGTAGAAGAAGATCGAGAGGACTTTGTATGCTGATTCTGCTTCTGTTGAAACTTTGTCCTGCTCTCTTCTGCCGTGTTGCCAATAGCCTGTGGTTGCTGTCCTTTTGGCACCCATATTTGTTTGGTGCCACTCGTTCTGTGATGTTGATACTGCTGCTTTCCTTGCCTTGTCTGGTGATGTCGTCGGTCTGGGTTCCTCTGTTGTGGTTGACTCCTTCATGGTTGGGTTTGAGAGGTCCTTTGGACACTCTGCTTTGGAAAAGAAGGGAGATCCAACACTTGCGTGACCTGCCCATTAGGAAGTGATTCGTTCTTCATCTTTAATCTAGGCCAGTCCGCAGCAAGTTTGGAAGGATGAGCACCGCAAGGTGTTGTGCTCATTTGGCCGCTGATGCAACCCACCTGACCGCTGATTGTGTTCATCTGCCCTAGCGGTTGGGTAGCTGCCCTCTCTAGTTTGCAGGAAGCCCCAGGGAAGATCTCCTGTCGTCCTTCTGATTGACAATTGTCCCTAGCCAAGCCCGAGTGGGTTGGTGTAGACGTAACGTGACTGGTCTGACCCAAGATCTTCCGGTCTTCCGTTGCATGCGTTTCATAGGGTCTAGGGTTATAAACCTCAATCGGAATGCCGTTAGGGAAGTCAAGCGGTATCACTCGCTTCTGTTCTAAGGTTCCAATCTGTAAGGAGCCTTGTCTAAGATTTAGGTCCACTGAGTGATCGTATAGCCAATCTTGGCCAAGGATTAGGGGTTCTATCAGGTCGTCATCATGGCATACTAGTAGCTTCGCTGTCATGGTCACATCCTTAATGAGGATAGGAAGGTCCACCTCACCCATGCAAGGGGTTTCCATGCCTCCTAGCCCTATGAGGTATGCCTCAATGGGCCGCATTTCTATTCCTGAATCCTTATAGTGGGACCATCTAATCGCACTAGTCGCAGCACCTGAATCAATTAAAGCCCTGAGCTCATGGCAAGGGTTGTCGTTCTCTAGCCTGACTGTAATGAATGGTCTCCTGTCCACTATACTAGGATGGGTGGTTGACTTTACTTGACACATGGCCATGGGGTATCTGGGTGTAGTTTCCAGATGGTTGTAATGCTCTCTCCCTTGTCCTTGTCTTCTTAACTTCATGCGTTTAATGCGTTCTATTGCTTCTGCCTGAGCTTCCGCTCGTATTCTATTTTCTTCCTCCTTACACTTCTTTGCCAACGTGAGTCGTCTAAGCATATCCTCAGTAAGAGGTTCCTGATATAGCTTGACTCTACAGCCACTAATATAATTAGGCATTATATCTCCTTCTAAAGTGGCTAACTGTACTGCTCCACTTGTTGAGAGTCTGTTAATGATCATAGGTCCATAACCTCGCTTTTCTAACTTACGTGCGTGTTGTTTCAGTGTATATACTAGAACTAAATCTCCTTCTTTTAGGCCTTTATCTTTCACATGTGCATCAAAATATGCTTTCTGTCGCTTCTTCGCTGCATATATGCCTGCTGCTGCCTTTAGTCTGGTTTCTCCTAATCGTTCCAAGTCCATTATTCTCGCTGATAATTCATGGCCGGTCCACTGATGTTCTTGTGCAACCTTAAGGGTCAGTATCAAGAAGTCCAAAGGAAGCACAGCATTCTGACCAAAAACCAACTGAAAGGGAGTTGCATTGAGTACGGTCTTGTAGGCCACTCGATATGCCCAAACAGCATGGTGTAACTGTTTGTCCCAATCTGAACGTTTGTTGTTCACGAGTTTCGTCAGTACGTTACAAAGGATCTTATTAGTGCTTTCAGCCTGACCATTGGCCTGAGGATGATATGGTGCGGATTTCTTGTGAATCACCATAAAATCCTGTAACAAATATTCAATGACTTGGTTTAGAAAGTGAGTGCCTCGATCGCTCACTAACTCTATAGGCAGTCCATATCTTGTAAAGACATTTTCAAATAAGAATTTTGCAGTTGTGTGTGCATCATTCTTTTTCGTGGCTTTTGCCTCTACCCATTTCGTAAGATAATCTGTCGCAACAATAATGTATTCCGCATGTGTACCTTTAGCAGGGGGGTTAATGGGTCCTACAAAGTCTATACCCCACTTTGAAAATGCACGTCCGCCCATCATGGGTTTCAATGGCATTTCATCTCTGCGCGTAGGAAACTGAGTTCTTTGGCACACATCACATCTCTTTACATAGGTATGCGCATCCATGTGAAGAGTGGGCCACCATAATCCTACAAAGAGGATGGCTTTGATTATCCTATCGGGTCCAAAATGACCTCCTGCAACACCTTGGTGTGCAGTCTCTAGTATGCTCAGATAATCACTCTCATGAACACATTGTCTTAGATATCCATCTCGTCCTCTTTTGTATAAATTATCGCCAATAAGAGAATAGTCTTGAGCTTCCTGCTCCAGACTGCGTTGTCGAGCTAAGGTCATGCCTTGAGGGAATGTGTTCGTCCTTAAGTATGTCACTAATGGTTCACTCCAGTCTGGTGTGAGAGACACGTGATATAATGTAGCATGCTCTACTGGTGGTCTTTCACAACAAACATGGCATTCCTTACACAACCTGTAGACATCTGCTTCCATCGTAGGCCAATATACTCCTAATCTATGCAGAGTCTGTAATGTTCGATGTTTCGAATGATGTTGCTTTAATGCACCTATGTGTGCTAATTGCAACCAATTCGCGTGTTCTGATTCATCTACACAACAAGCAAGAATCTTTTGATTATCCTGTTTATATATGCTTCCTGCTAAGATTTGGTATCTCTGAGACTTGGTAATCTCTCCTTCTTTGATCTTGATCCTAGGGTTCTTGGGTCCGTATGTGAGAATAGGGACTATAGGCTTAGCCCATTCTGGTGCTATCTCAAGATTAAATAAATACGCATCTGGTAGATCATCCATTACTCCTTGAGGAGCTTCTCCTGAGGTTAATCTTGAAAGGTGGTCAGCTCTAAGATGTGTCTTTCCTTTCCTGACTACTACTTCAAAATCGTACTCCATGAGTAATAGAAACCAACGTATTAATCGTCCTGTGTTACATGGTTTGTTGACTAGGTACAATAGGGCTTGATGATCTGTAAAGAACTTGAATTTGTTGGCCAACAAGTAGTGCCTGAACTTCTTTACTGCGTAGATCATCCCTAATCCTTCTCGTTCCGTCGTGGTGTAGTTCCTTTCTGCTGCGTTCAATTGTCTGCTTGCGTAAGCTATGGGGAGATCTATGTTACCTTCATTCGTGGGTTGTGCTAACACACATCCTATGGCGTAATTGGATGCATCCACATGTACATGGAATGGCTTACTCCAGTTTGGGGTAGTCAATATAGGTGCTGAGCACAAGCGTCGTTTAAGTTCGTTGAATGAATTTTCACATTCATCTGTCCATTCAAAATTGGTTAAAAGAGAGTACAAAGGCTTGGCTATGATCGCATACATGTGTATGAATCTCCTATAATAACCGCAATGGCCCATAAATGCCTGTACCTCTTTCACATTAGTTGGTCTAGGTAATTCTGCAATTACCTTCACCTTTTCTTCATCCGTAGAGATTCCATTTTTTGACACAATGTGTCCTAGAATTTTGCCTTGTCTGACCATGAAAACACATTTTTCTGGGTTCAAACAAACCTGATACTCTCGACATTTGTCAAATATTTGCCTTAACTCTGGGATATGCGTCTGTCTTACACTTGAATGAGCACATATGTCATCGACATAAACTTCCAAGCTTTTGCGTAAAAATTCCTTAAACACATGACACATGAGTCGCTGGAAAGTGGCGGGTGCATTTGTTAAGCCAAATGGCATCACGCGAAATGCAAATATGCCCCATTCAATGGCAAATGTCGTCTTGTGTTGGTCTTCTGGAGCAATAGCTACTTGATTATAGCCTGAAAATCCATCAAGAAAGCTGTAAACTTCCTTGCCCGCAACTCTTTCCAATAGATGTTCTGTGATAGGAAGAGGATAACTATCTCTAATCGTTGCGGCATTAACTTTTTTAAGGTTAATACACACACGCAATTTTCCATTCTTCTTGGGCACAACCACAGTGGGGGATACCCATTCGGTATGCTCAATTTCGTAAATGAATCCTGCTTCTATCAGCCGATCTATCTCCTCTTTAATCTTCGCAGCGTAGTTATCATTGTACGTGTACGGTTTCTGTTTTGTCGGTTTTGCATCTGGAGTCATAGGGATTCTATGAGAACATATGTCTGGATCTACTCCTTTCAAATCTTTATAACTCCACGCAAAAACATCTCTATATTCGCGTAATAGGGCAACTAGCTCTTCTTCTTCTTCAGTTGTCAAATCATGCCCTATGTATGTACATTTTTCTTCTTCTCCTTCGATAGCAACTATTATTTTCTTGGTTTTCTCTCGGTTATCATATACTTGTCCGTCATTTTCCTTTCTATTAGGCATTCCTACCATGATTCTTCTATCTTCGATTTCATATTTCTTGAAGTTCTCGGGTACTTCAAACAAAGATTCTTCTTTTTCTGACATGGTTTCTTTCTTCTTTCTTTTCTTGCCTTCACTCTTAGTAGTCACTTCCGTGGCTAACCTCACCTCATTCGTAATTTCCTCGTGTCTCTGAGGGTGAGTCTCTACTTCGAAAAAATATTCTTCCTCTGATGCAAAGGGTGGGTCCATGATAATTGATTCTAAATCGAAATCGCTTGCATCCTCAAATGCATCAGTGTTAGGTTCACACTCTTCTAAAATCGCATCGCCCATGATTGGCTCTATCGTAAAAACTGAAATGTCATAGCCGTCCTCGTCACAGTGGGGTGTCCATTGTTCTTCATTGATGGCTACATCCATGGTTGCTAGGATTTCTGCCCAACCATGGGGTTCAAACTCTTCGTCTGGGAATACTACAGGTGCATAGGCTGGATCTTGTAGGGTTCGTGGATGTTGTTCTGCACCTAAGGTCCTGGCTTCTAACCTTTCTTCCTCTTGTTTGGCTACTTTACACATCCATAAATGAGTATCCTCGTGCAACCAAGAAGGATCTGATTCTAATGAGCGCACGGATTCCGTCTCTACAGGTGTCTTATGGATGGTATTCCATTGTATTGGGGGTACGTCTCTATGTGAATAGTCTTTAAGATTGACTTTGGTAGTCACTCCTAAATGTTGCAAGTACAAAGAATTAGTTCCCCAATCTTGTACAATTTGCAACTGACGCATGAACGGTCGTCCCAATATCATCTCATAAGCATGGTTTTTTGCAAAGTCACAAATGGCAAAGGTATGCTCAAATTCTACACCACAAGTGGTGAGAGATATACCTTCTAGTAAGCCTAATGGTTTTTCTATGTGTCCATCAGCCATTTGTAGCTTCATCCTGGTGGGTCTTAATGCTCGCTTACCCCAACGTTTCCATAAAGCGGTGGTAGCTATGGCTACTCCGGCTCCTGAATCTAAGATGGCTTTCGTGGTGTAGCCCTGATGGGTTATCGGAAGATAGGTGTTACCTTCCTCTCCTTCGCTCACATCCCCAATCTTTTCCACTGGAATCTCTGGTACCTTATCTTGTGATCCGATTTGTGAGGGAGCAGTAGCAAGCTCGGGGAATTGATTTGCTACATGCTTCCACAATTCAGGTTTTACCTTCAATAACTCCTCCAGAGTAAGGTTACATTGTACTTTGGTATTCTTGATCACTTCCGTGTTTCTAGGGATTACTGATTCTTCATTCCTCACTATTATCGTGGGTGCTCTCATACTAATAGACTTTGCTTCCCAAGGTCCTGTGAACTGAGGTAATTCTTGTAAAGAATTAGATTCAAATCTTGTGTGTTCACTCAGTTGTTCTTCCTCTACATCATCGTATATAGAGGGAATGTCTTGGGGAAATTGTTCCTGCAAGTCATCTATTTCTTGAATAGGAGGATGGGTTCCTTGTTCTTTTCTCCATTTCTCTTCTTGGATTTCTCTCAAAAATTCATGTGAGTACCTAGGTATGGAAGACAGGTTGTCTTGACTTTCTGTATTGGGTACTTGAGACAGGGATGGTGCATTATTTTCCTGTGTCTCTGGGACAATGGGGTTCCTATGCTGATCCTTTTTCTCTTTGCTCTCTATCAAGTACTCTAGCCTCTCCATTAGTCCTTGAAAGTGTAATTCCGGTTTCGCCATGTTATTCCCATTAAGATATCTAGAGGCTTCGAACAAAGCTTGTGCTAGTTCTACCATTTTCATGCAAAGTTTAGTTCTCTCAATTTCTAGATCAGCTCGAGGGTAGTTCTTACTCATTTCAACTACTTGAGGTCCCTCTTTTAATCTAGCCTGATATGCACGAAACATCATGTCTAGATTCTCTGGTATGGGTTCCGCTAACACTGATCCTGATTTCTGAGCTAGATTCTCTTGATTCAATTCCTGTGAAGTCAATTCTTGGATTTTGGCTCTAGATTCCTTTAAACTTCCTTCCAACTCACTTATCTTCTTACTCCATTTTCTCTTAATTCTTTCTCTAGAATCTTTCCAAGATTTTGTCTTTTTACTGCTAGATTCTGCAACTTCACTGGTTTCGGCTACTTTCTCTTTATTAAGCTTTTGGTTCTGTAAGAGCGCCTGGGCTCTTGTTATAGCTTGGATAGGCACGTATGTAGGGTTGGATCCATCTGCATTATTTACAATACCTATCACGTTGATCGGTGTCACATTCGGAGCGTTAACAGGGTTCTTAGGACAACCTTTGATTATGTGCTCTTTGCCACAATCAGCACAAAAGCCTTGGATGTTATAGTACTGTGATTGTCCTGCTATCGGGGGGTGTGGACAATCCTTTATGAAATGATCTCCTTGGCACCTAAAGCATGGTCCTCTAGGGCCCTGTGGTCTCTGTTGTCTCAATTGGGGCCGTGGATTTGGGTTTGTGTACATCACATTAGCATAGTCGGGCTCCCAACTAGGTTCCACTGGTGGACTATCGTAATGATATGTCTCCACGTGTTCTGGTGACTCTGTGTAATATGCGGGTGGACTATCGACATGCGTAGAGTCAAAACTGTTTGAGTGTGGGTCACTCTCTGTGATCAAAGGTGAAGAAGGCACTAAGGCCCTACTTAGGTTCTCTTCTGCAGCAGCATATTTGACTGAGATGACATTCGCTGGTGGGGGTGGCTGCTGAGCTAAGACAGGTTGAGGTCTCTGTTGAGCCTGGTACGGGTAGTTCTGAGGAGGCCTATAGTAATAAGGCTGAGCATTGTATTGGCCTTGATACCTACCTGGCTGCTGGTATGCTTGCGGATAGTTCTGTCTCACTGTTTGTTTGTTGTATGGGCAGTCCTGAGCAGTATGATTTGTGTATCTTCTCTCAATTGTACAGTATTGGCCACTAGGGTTGGCTTGTGGCTGTGGTGCATTGGGACACACATTTGCCATATGATCACCACCACAGGTGTAACAACGCTTGTTTGTTAGCACCCTAGGTTTACTAGAAACTCCTAGTTTCTGGGCCACTTTTTCTGCTAGGTCTTCTATTGAGCTAGACAATTTCGTGGATGCCAGAGATGAACAGTCTGAGTCCTTATAGACCTTTGAAAGTTCCAACTCATCTCCTAAGTTGTCCTCAATGTCTATGCATATTCTCACACATTGCTCTAGCGTTCTGGGTTCTTTTAGGTACACGTAGGAGCGTAGTTTAGAGCTCAACAAGCCATCTAGAAACAATGACACTTGCTTAGCTTGTGAGGGTAGCTCTTGCATTGGACATCGTTCAACATATTGTCTAAACCTACGTCCTGCCAATCTAACTGTTTCTTGAGGGGTCTGTTTAAAGCTATGAATCAACGAAGACGTATCATGTCTAATCCCACTTTTAGAGAATTCAGTGATGAATGACTCTAAAAAGTGATGGATGTCTCTAAATTGCCTTTGTTGCAAAGGTTGGAACCAAGTTAAAGCGGTATTCTTTAACGTTAGTCCAAATGTGTTGTATTGTGTGAACATGTCTTCAACTTGTTCGGCTCTTAGTACTTGCTTGAATTCTGCGACGTGGTCGTAGGGATCTCCTGTCCCATCAAAATAATTCTTCATTGATTTTACTAATTGAGTGGGTCTCAATATTCTTGCATGTTCACGTGGTCTAGGTAGAGGAAAATCATCTCTACCACCTGGTATTCCATGATCTCCTTGTCTATCCGTGGTTGTTCTATCTCTCCCTATGGGATGAGTGAAGCTTACTTCGGGTCTTTCTTTATTCTTTTCTCTTTGATTTCCAAGGACTGATGATGTTCCTGCCCCTTGTTGACTTGTATTCATGTTCATTCTAGATGGAGGGAATACCAATTCTCCTCTCCATGTGTATGTGTTTTTAGCGTGGTCGGGTACCACAAAGACTCTTTCTGAAGTCTCATCCAGGTATACAACCTTTCCAGGTGTATCCGGGTCCTTGAACTCGTATATAGTGATGATACCTACCTCACTAAGTAGTTCTGTTTTGTATCTCCAAAAGGCTTCATCCGTTTCTTTATTTACAAACAACTCTATGCTTCTGTTATCCTGAGGGATCCATTCTGGGATTAGTACTCGTGTCAGTACAGATTTCCCTCTAGGTGTTCTAGGCTCTTCTAATGGTTCTTTTCCTTGAGGTTTTGCTTCCGTCTCTAGTTGAATCACGCCAAACTCGTTCGTATTGTTTGGCTGCGTACTTAGGACGTACATGGTTCCTTCTTTGTCTATGTAAGCGTCTCTCTCAAATTTCACCACTGGTCTTTCCAATCCAATGGGTTGATCAGGGTTGTGCAGTTGCACCACGTGCCTTCGCAAACCATCCTCATAGATGCGAGCACCTAATCGGTTGGTTCGGAGAAACTCTAGTTGTGTTCTATAGGGTCCTTCAGGTTTTTCTAAATAGGCTACATTCGACCCTCCTTCTGGTCTTTCTGTGCTAAATGCCATTTCTGATCCGCTGGTGTCTGAGCTCTCGTAGGGGTAATTACTATTCAATTGCTGAGCCCACGATCGTGCATTAGTTCTTACACTTGCTTCTGATGATCTAAGGCTTCGTCTGTCTGACTTACCTATATGTTTGCCCGATCTAAGGTTCATTAATTTTCTTCCTTGCACACTCAGTACACGTTCAGATCGTCACCGATTCTTTGTTATTACTTCCTTGATTCTTTTTAGATTTCTTTAGATTCTTGTCTTACTGTATGCGTCAGGAATTCGACTTTCCGTGATAATTTTGAGTTCTCGTTCCGTCAGACTTAGGTTCTTTCCTTTAGGTTTTCGTGTCACACACCTTTACTTTAGTCTTGAACTTGAAAGAAATAAATATCTTGAACTTGAGGCGTTCCTATCGTCTTAATCCACAATGCTATCGTTTATCCTAAGCTGAGAATTGACTGAGGGGGTTGAGTAATCTTCCAACCTCGAGTCAGCTTTTTCTGGTTGCTCTGATGCCCAAGAAGCCGCGCTTCCCAAGCTTTATGCCCTTCACTGCCTTGCTTTGGTTGCCTTTGATTGCCCTTGCTAGACCTGGAAAAATCCAATATTAGACCAATTCACAGTTGGATGATCAATCACTTAAGTACATACACCTTTTAAGTCCCTTCCCTTTTGCCCAATTTTTCAATGCTTGCCCCGTGGCTTTCAAGTCCCAAACTAGGTCAACCTCAAAAATAGCTTATCTAAAAATAGATGTAGTACTCGTCATGAGCTTTCTAACGAGCTATTAAGCTCAAAAAACGGACTTCGGATGAAAAAGTTATGACCGTTCAGGCCCTGGGGGGTAAAAATTGACAAATAGGTTTTTCTCCAAATATGAGCTAAGGGGCCTCCTATGAGTCTAATCACCCAAAAATTTCCCAAAAATAGCCCCAAAATTGGCCAAAAAATGAAACCCTAAAATTTGCGATGGGGGTGCACAATCGCGATGGTCAGAGACAATCGCGATGGTCTGAGACCGTCGCGATGGCGCGAAAGTGCACCATCGCGATGGCGTGGTCTTGGACAATCGCGATGGCGTGAAAGTGCACCGTCGCGATGGCGTCGACTTGCACAATCGCGATGGCGTCGACTTGCACAATCGCGATGGCGTGGGCTTGCACAATCGCGATGGCGTGGGCTTGCACAATCGCGATGGCGTGGGCTTGCACAATCGCGATGGCGTGGGCTTGCACAATCGCGATGGCGTGGGCTTGCACAATCGCGATGGCGTGGACTTGCACAATCGCGATGGCGTGGGCTTGCACAATCGCGATGGCGTCGACTTGCACAATCGCGATGGCGTGGGCTTGCACAATCGCGATGGCGTGGGCTTGCACAATCGCGATGGCGTCGACTTGCACAATCGCGATGGTCTGAAAGTGCACCGTCGGCGCGATGGCGTGAGCCAATCGCGATGGCGTGACACAATCGCGATGGTCAGAGACCGTCGCGATGGTCCACCAAACAGTGATTTTTTGAGATGCAGCTATGGATTCCTAGAGGCGCTGGTGTCGCCTACACGCTGGTGTGGTCGCCTTCTCCAAATTCCGAACTTTGCAGACCATCGCGATGGTCTGACAGAGTCGGAAATTTCTGACAGAAACTGAAAATTTTACCTTTTCCAAGCTTTCCTGATGCACTGGAGCTCTGTACCTGCAAGAAAACTCAAGAAAACAAAAGTACACACAAGCACAAAAGTTCTCTCTCACTCTCTCGCATGCACAAATGAGGGGAAATGAGGAGAATGGGTGGATATGGTGAATTTTCTGATTTTTTTTGGAGATGAAGATGATGATGCGGTGATGAAGATGGAGTGTGGGGGAGGTGAAAAACACTAAAAACTAAGTAAAAACAACAACAAAAACTGAAATTTTTACCTTCCAACGCCACTTCTTGCTATACTCTTACCATCACACATTCGTCCTAGACTCAATCCCCGGCAACGGCGCCAAATTTGGTGTTGCTCTAGCACAATGGTGAGAACCACGTTAAGAAGCTCCACCTCCTTAATGTCAATCCGCGGAAGAGATAGGAGTGATATGAAGATCGTGAATGTGAGATGAAGTGAGAGTGAAGGTGAGAAGCATAGAAATGCACACACACACATACACACACACTACGAAGAGACAAGCAAGACACAATGGAAGGTGGGAAATTAGCTCTATTACTCAAGAACACTATTACAAACTCAAAAGAACTCTAAACTCCAACAAGCTAACCTCAAAAATGAGCTCTCTAGCTCTTTTTATAGTTTCTAGACTAGTTTTGACCGGTTTCACATCTAGTGACCGGCATAGTTAAAAAATAGGTCCTAGAGGCTATTTGGAAGGGTAAACGATGTCTAAAAATAACGAAAATTGGTACGCGCATTCTACCTAAGCTCCTCAAGCTCGAGGACTCCTCGGCTTGCACAAAATGGAGCTATGGATTACAAAATGGGGTTTTCTATGTTACATATGTTACAATTAGTGATAAAAATCACTGTTGAATGTTTTGAGAAGTGATAAAAAACATATTTGTTTGAGAAATTGATCCGACTGGCTCCCTGCTCCGTCGTTACATGCTTCCGTGGCGTCTGTGCCTCTGGCTGCTTCCAACAGAGGTGCATTATCATTATGTCAGATAGAGGTTCTCTAGTGGGGAGATCAATTTGGCATATGTGCCCACACAAGAGAACATTGCAGAGCTTTTCACAAAGGCTCTGCCTAAGGAGAACTTTGAAGCTTTCTGCAAAGCTTTGGGCTTACTTCCTTTTGTGGATTGACTCCACATAGCATGGCACTTCCTTATACATGAGTGTCAGCTCCTTTCTCACCGCATCATTCCTAAGAGGGACTTGTTGATATATTTTGGTAGTGATGTGCGTAAACACACTTAGGATGCTCGAGGCACTTTTTTCCCTTTTTAGGAGGTTTCTCCCCCCCAGCTTGTATATATATGCCTATAACCCTAATGGGTTACTTATCTTTTTATATTCACTTGGTAATACGTTCAGTATTGTGTGTTGTGCTCCAAGCTTCTTCTTCTTCCTTGTGTTGTTCGCTTGCTTTTGCAGACCTCAAACTCTAGAACTAGCATCACATGATGAACATAATGTCTACTGATGTTTCAAAATTGAATGGTAATTTCTAGTATGTTGTGTAGGCGCTTCAAATCACATGACTAGCCATGCAATATGGTTTAGTAATTTGCAAAAATTTCCATCTCTTGGATTTGTTGAAACAGGTTATGATAGATGATCAACCTAGCAGCCTTGTCAACTAAGAAGTTTCCAGCTATTTCCAAACACGAGCTAATCTAAGAATAGGTAAATGCTCCTCTTCACTTACACAAATCCTCAAATAGCCATCTTTTCCCCTTTTTTAAAATTTGATCACCAATAAGGGCATATTCTTTACATTGCAAAGCCATTAGCTTATCATTATACCCTTTCACTATTCTCTCTTGAGCATTATCCTTCAAATATGTCACTATCTCATCACTCCATGTATGATCTTTATGCAATTTCAAGAGTGTTTAGACTTATAAGCATGTATGAGATCATATGAATGGTGTGCTTTTTCTAGATATTCCTACTTCTCTTCTTCTAAAACACATATCAAAAGAATTCTAGATTTGTGTAGACAATAAAGATGGACTGAGAGTAAGACAAAGTCTTTACTCTAATATATATTTTTGAAGAAGCTTTTCTAACCAAAATTGGGAAAAAAAGTCAAAATAGCTACTATTTTAATAGACCAAAAAAGTACAACTCAATATCAAAGCGACAAGTGTCAGATAACTCATCATCTACACTTGTAGCTATTTCTCCATTTCTAAATCTTGAAAGATGATCTGATCTAATATGATTTTTTTCTTGTTTCACCATCACTTCAAAATCGAAATCCATTAGGAGTAAAAACCATTTGACAATTCTTCCAATATATTGTCTAAATACATGACATATGAATCTTTGAAATGTAGTAGCTACATTTGTTAACCCTAAATGCATAGATTCCTCATTCATTATCAAATATAGTATCATGCTAATCCTATGAGGCTATGGCCACTTGATCATAGCTAGAAAATCCAACTAGGAAGCCATATACTTCGTTTCATACAACCCTTTCAAGTACATGGTCTATAATAGGTAGTGGATAATTGTGTCTGATTGTAGTGGCATTTACTTTTATCAAGTCTAGGCACACTCTTAGCTTCCTTTTTGCTTGGTAAAAATTACAATAGGAGAGACCCACTCCATATTGAATTTCATCTATGAATCCCATAGAAAACAACTTATCAATTCTCCTCTTTTATTTTTGTTGCATATATACATCATTGTGTGTATGATGTCTGCTTTGTTGGTTTTGAACTTGGGGAAATTGGAATTATATGGACATAAATCTAAGGATCTACTCCTTTGAGATTTTGTAAGTCCATGCGAAGACTTCTTGTTATTCCTTAACCAATTTTACTAACACATTTTCTCTTCTTCTAATACATCATTGACCACTCAGATTTTCTTTTCCTCACCATCTTCTACAACAATAATCACTTTTTTAAAATTGCTTTTTATTATCATAGAATTAATCTTCTTTGGCTTATCTTTAAGGTTTTTGAAAAATTACCTTCCTTTTCTCAATTGTATACCTCTAAAAGTGTTATGGCATGTCGTAAATCTGATTCTTATCTTCTTTTGATTTTTTCTTCCCAACATCCTCTTCTTCATGACTTGGATTTCGATACCTTCCAAAAATTTGTTCTTTTATATCATCTTGAGAATTATTGGCTTTTGGAAAGAACTCTTCTCCTTCTTCTTTGTGATCTTGAGTGATGGTTTTAATCATGTTGAATGGCATTATATAAAGTCTTCATAATCACATATTTTCATAAAATTTTTCCTATAGGCAATAACATCTAAGAGTAGCAAATATTTGATCCTAGCCATAAAGTTTCAAATTATTCATCATCAAAATAAATTGGATTGTGTCTTTGATCATGGACTTATCTTTATAGCTTGCATTTCTCCCACCTAAGATGATACATACCTCCATACTTAGGTTTACACATCCATAATTGAGGTTCATCATCATACTCCAAATCTCATGTACTATTGGACTCAATGGATGTCTCTTCTTCTGAGTGAACTCTTTTCCATGGGGAGATCATGGTATGATTGGTCCTTCAAAATCATTCTTGGGACATTTCATGTTGAAGGTATGAAGATTCATTCCCCCAATCTTTAACAATACAAAGTTGCCTTAAAAATGGTCCTTCAAGTATAATACCATAAATATACAATTCAAGGAATTCCATAATAGCCAAAGCATGTTCAAAATATATTTCATAAGTCTTAAAAATTGGCTTTTTCCAATAATCCTATTGATTGTTCCATATGCACATCTAATTAAAGTCTCATTCTAGTTGGTTTGAGCTTTGACTTTCCCTAGTTCTCCCATATCTTCTGTGTCAATATGGTAACATCGACACCACTATCTAAAATGGCATGAAGTTTTTGCCCTTGATAGTCAATGGTAAGAATTGTATTCCTTCCTCCCCTTCACAGTATCCTCCTTCTTATCTAAGGGAAATCATAGTCTTGGGTTTGAAACATTCTTTGGATGCTTTACTATTTGATTCAACCTTTGATTTGCACACCATTCTTGCAATTTAGGGCTTTGGTTCTCTCTCTCTCTCTCTCTCTCTCTCTCTCTCTCTCTCTCTCTCTCTCTCTCTCTCTCTCTCTCTCTCTCTCTCTCTCTCTCTCTCTCTCTCTCTCTCTCTCTCTCTCTCTCTCTCTCTCTCTCTCTCTCTCTCTCTCTCTCTCTCTCTCTCTCTCTCTCTCTCTCTCTCTCTCTCTCTCTCTCTCTCTCTCTCTCTCTCTCTCTCTCTCTCTCTCTCTCTCTCTCTCTCTCTCTCTCTCTCTCTCTCTCTCTCTCTCTCTCTCTCTCTCTCTCTCTCTCTCTCTCTCTCTCTCTCTCTCTATATATATATATATATATATATATATATATATATATATATATATATATATATATATATATATATATATATATATATATATATATACACACATATATATATATATATATATATACACACACATATATATATAAATGTGTGTGTGTGTGCGCATGTGTGTGTGTGCATTTACTAGCCCATGTTGATCTTTGACTATATTTCATCATGATGCTTATATAGAGCATGATTTTTTTGATCATAGGGATGCTCTTGTGGAGCACGCTTTGGATGATCAGTCGGATGCTTTGGAGCATGATGTGGATGCTCATCTAGAGCATTGTGATGATACTCAGTTGTTGGCCTTGAAGATGGTGCTTTGTATGCCTTGGATATAGGCATGGCTGACATGCTTAGGTTAGCTAGGATAGCATAGGTTTTGTCAGCATTCAGGATTCTGATGTATGAGTTGTTATGTTCGAGACCAAATGTTGCAGTTGGTATTGGAGCGTTTACACTTGGAGTTGTCAGTTGTTTGATGACTGACACAGGCATAGAGAAAGTGGGATATTTGCGAGAACTTCATCAGTTCTTACATCAGTCAGATGTGATCTCAACTCTTATCGATATGATTCTAGAGCAGTTTGAGGTGCATGGATACACCTTGTTTGAGGAAGTTGGTATAGGATGGTTAGTATGGGTTGAGATCTGGACTCTTCCTGTACATTATTGTATAGTCCTACATCATTCTCTATATGTGTTACCACTTACGGTCACATTGACCCTTAAGTGGGAGATTGTTGGGGATGTAAGGATCATGTGAACTTACCCCTATATTCATATATATACATCATTTATAGAGCATTGCCCCAAGAGAGATCATTACGTGGGTTTCAAGGCTCCCACGCATGTGTGTGCATTCCTCCTCTCCTCTCTCTCACTCCATCTCCTCCTTGCTCCTCTTGTTCAACATGCCAAAGCCCTTCACTTTCTTGATGAGTGCTTTAATTGTAATTATGTGTGGATTTGTGCCATGCTTGAAGTTGAAGTTGAATTTGAGTGTGTTTATTGAAGTTGAGTGTGCTTCCTTGATGAGTGATTCACTTTAATCTTGCTTTTGAATTTGTGCCATGCATAGGTTCCACCCACATTTGGGTCTCATGAGATAGCTCATTGGTTTGATGATGCAAGTGTGTGATGCTACAATATCAACACATTTGGTGTCATTTCTAGCAACATTCTCTTGTTAGTTACATGATGGTTTGATGTGGAAGAAGTTATTGATTCATGAGATTTCATGGAATTTAGTTTGTTTTTATTTTCATTATGCTCTTAAAAGCAATGATGGCTCTCAAGATTGGACACAACTTGTCAAAATGAGCCACTTTTATTGTGACAAGGATCCTCATTTGGGTAATTAATCTACCATGTGTGGTGATTCTTCAAGTTACAAGTGTAGTAGGAATTATTTTTCATAATATTTTAGTTAATTTTATTGATTTTTTCCATTTGTTTTGTTTATTTTTCATTAATGATGTGTAAATAAGATTCCTTTTGGGCTCTTCTATGAGTTTCAAGGAATTTTTGGATTTTCATCATCTTCAAAAGCTTGTAAATGAAGTTATGATCTTATGGTATTGATACACATACACTACACCATTTGGGGACTTGGATGGGTAAGGGCACTATTTTCTTCCCATGAGCAAAAACAAATGAGCCTCTTCTTTTTTATGCACATAATAACCCTCTTCTCTTCCTCATGGATATCCTATGAGGGGCCACATAGAAGCTTGCCTAGGAGGGAATAGATGATGGAAAAAAGGGAAGAAGTGACTAAAGAGGAGAAGAAAAGAATAGGATTAATAGAAAGTGTGGGCTACTAGCAAGGGGCCAACTCCCATTGTGTAATGGTAGTGTAGTTATCTTGAGAAGAAGATGGAAGTGAAAGAGGATGAGACAGAGAGAGAAAGGTGAAGCAGAGCTCAGGCTAGCCTTATTAGCACATAGAAAACTGGGTGAAGCATGTCATGTACAAAAGTTGGAGGACGAAAGTAACCAACTACCAATAAACATAAGGGAGTGCGGTGTGGCATATAGTGAGAGTAGGATGGGATAAGAGCTTTTTGAACATGGGAGTTTGAGTGATTCAGCTTATTGCTCAATGGCATAGGATCCATTTTGATACTTTTCAACTTCAAGGTTATATGGTAGGTAGCAAAAAACCGACTTGAGTATACATAACTTTTTGGAGAGTGTTAGAAGTCAGCAGTGACTCAACTGACAAGGAAGCTTAAGAAAAGGGAGTTAAAGAGGAGACAATCAGAGAAAATACCAAGGTGGACTGAGCAAACAAGGTAGTCAACACAGATAAGGCAATGAATAGGCCTAGACATAATTCTTTCAAAACAATCATTTAATCAATAGTGATTTTTATAACTACATCTCATTGTAAATATTCTGTTTCAATAGTGTTGACTCCATTTTGTTCAAACTGAGGAGTTCTCAAGCCTGAGGAGTGCTAGAGGAACCCACATATTAATTTTCATAATTTTTAGAGCTTGTTTGGACCTCCAAATTAGCTTCGAAACCTAATTTTTAACTAGGTTGGACACTAGGTCTGAACTAGTCCAAACCTGGTCAAAAACTATAGAAGGAGCTAGGGAGCTCATTTTTTAGGTTGGATTTTTTATGAAATGTACTAAGAGCTCTTGAATGAAAGATTACATTGCCCTTCTCTTTGTTCTTGCCTTGTGTGCATGTGTTTGTGTATATGTGTACATGCTAGTGTGATTCACACTCACATATTTGTGCATTCCACTTACTCATGGTCATCATACCATCCTCAAGTCTCCGTGGATTGACATTTATGGGGTAGATCTTCTCATGTTGGTATTCCCGTTGTGCTAAAGTGACGCCAAGTTTGGTGTCGTTCCCAAGGAGCGTGATTCAAGGACAAGTGTGTGATGGTAAGATGTAGAGTCTTAACATTTGAATCATAGGTAATTAGGTAATTTTCTATTTTCCTTACTATTTCCATCTCCATCACCATCCCAAACATCTCTACTCACATCCTACCTCCACCTCCTTCATTGTGAAATTTTCAGCTTTATGGTCATATCCCCACCTCCCACCTCATTTCCCTCATTCCACTTATGAAAGAGAGCAAGACAGTGCTTGTGTGATCTTTGTGTTTGTGTGTTTCAGAGCATTTTTTGTAGAGATTGATATTAGTAGTATTAGTAGCAGTAACATCAGGTACGATAGACCTCTACAAATGGCCTAAGATGATGATCTCTATCTATCATGATAGATAGAAAAGTTTGGTATTTTGCAACTATATGTTAGGCATGATAGACGGCATCAGAAGAGCATTCCAAATCACTAAAGATAGTAGAAAAATTTCATTTTTTCCTTCTATCATGATAGACACTATCTATCACAACAGACAAAAGTCATGACAGACCTCATCCATCACGAGAGACACTATCCATCGCGATAGATAGGCCCCCGATAGTGATTGTCTATAGTGATAGATGCATCCATCATTATAGATGACATCCCATGATACACAATAGGCAATGGACACTCTCTGTTGTGATAGACATGTCTATAGCAATAGATAGGACCCCATGATAGACCCAACTATTGTGATAGGCACCCTCTATCATGATAGATAGAGATCATGATGGATGATAGACTATAGACAATGGCTAGTGTCTATTGTGGTAGACCCCATCTATCATGATAGACAACCATTCATGATAGACACCATCTATCATGATAGATAGCAACTCAACATTTTTTTTCTTGTCAAATTTTCATCATTTCACGCCTAATTTTTGGGATTTTTACAGGGTATTGAAGCTAATTGGAAGGTCAAAGCAAGATACTAACGCAAAACAAAGCTTGGGAACAAGCATCCTGGGCATTTGAGCAATATCGAGCATGCTTGACTCGAGGTTGAAAGATCTCTCAACCCCCTCAGTCAAATTTTTAGCTTGGGTTAAGTGCACTTAGTGACATTGATTAAGTAGGGCTATAATAGGCATGAATCAAGTTCAAGAAGCCCTAATTCAAGGGTACTTGAAGCACATTTGGTGATAACCCTAAGAGAAAAGAACTTAATTTGATTGATTACACATCATATCACCTTACAAATCAAGTATTCTTGATGATGCAACTCTTCAAATAAGATTTTGTACCAAAAAAAGAACTTAAAATCAAGAAGTAATTGATACAAAGGAACATTGCAACATGTTTCTACTTGGATATTGGGCAATTAGTTGGGTCATATGAGCCGTAGGTCAAGTAGACACTTGGGAAGAGATAGACAAAGCATCAGATCATCTGAAGTTAGTATCAAACATATAGCTAGATCGTGGGCTCAACAATTGAGTGACTATCCTTATGTGTTAAGTTTAGAGACAAGTGATTCAAAGATGTTTTTTAGTATGGAGAGACCCACTTGAAGTTCAAGGCTAGCATACTTACAAGCACCATAAGGTCCCTACAAGACTCAGTTAGAATATATCCTAACAAATCACTTAGGTGCTCACATCTATGATGATAGTTTGAGATGATCGGTTGTCCAACTTAGAAAACCAGATCAACCCTTTAGAATTGAGCACCCTATGATCAAGTCCAAAGAGGGCTCCTACAAAGATAAGCAAGGAGCCATGTATGTAGTAAAGATAGGATAGATGA
The DNA here is from genome assembly GCA_020310875.1 of Ceratopteris richardii. Classification (NCBI taxonomy): domain Eukaryota; kingdom Viridiplantae; phylum Streptophyta; class Polypodiopsida; order Polypodiales; family Pteridaceae; genus Ceratopteris; species Ceratopteris richardii. The sequence continues at coordinate 148,367,436 of CM035426.1, read as the reverse complement.
GTTTGGAACAATCATCCGTGAGTCAAAAATAGGAGACTTGGATTAGCAAAACCCAGGAAGAGAACCTAGAACACCTAGATGTAAGTCAATCTTGTTGAGGATAATCATGCCAAAGTGGATTTCCCAAGACAACAAAAGCATAGAACTCTTCTTGGATAGAGAGATGGATGAAGCATTTTGGAGATTCAAGCCAGAAAAGCTTAGTGAAGTGGACAGAGTTATCATACATGAATTCAAAGATTTTGATGTCCAAAGGAAGGTTATCTATTTGTATAACACTTTGGAAAGGATGTTTATGGTTACTGAACACAATAGACATGCTTACACGTGTAAGGGTGAACCAATTTCCCTCCACACAAGTCTATTGATCTTCATGGTCAGCATATAGTTGGATCCTCTCATGTCTTTGTTAGTCAGGAGGAGGTCTAGAGAGCAAATAGAGGTAAGTTTTGCAAATCCTTTAGGAAGAGAAAGATCAGGGCTAGAAATAGACAAAGAAAAACAAGAAAGACCTAGAGGGCATAGGCACCAGAGATGCATGGCCAAGTTCCCTCTATCTAGACCAAGAGAACACCCTAGAATCTTGAGTCCCACTCAACTAATGAAGTCGATGAAGAATTAATTAGATGGCATAAGAGACCCATATGATCATGTGTCTGAGTTAAAGCAAGTGTTAAGATTTGAATAGGTCAAGGATCTTTTCACTCAATACAATGATTTAGGAATAACCTTAAAGAATAGAGCCCTAACATGGTTTCAACCCCTACATCAAGGTCAATTCAGGGATATCGACCAATTTTTAGAAGCATTCATCACAAAATTCTCCAAGAAAGTGTTAGGCTAGTAGGACGTAAGTTTGGATAGTGCATTGAGAGAAGTTCAATCCTAGAGCTACCTACTCAAGCTAAGCAAGTTTCCTTGTTTTTAGATGGTCTATTGAGTTTGAAGCTACGATCAGATGTCTATCTTAAGGAACCCTTAACCAAAGAGCAATGCATAGGAATGTGCATTGACATTGCGGATAACTTCGGTGATGAGTTAGAACTTTCTAAACACTATAAGGATTCACATTGTTCTACTAGCCTTCCAAACCCTCAACCTCAATAGATGAATTATTAAAACAAGTGGCTCGAAAGTTGGGAGTCTCGAGTAGAAGAACTTCTAGGATGGTCCAGTCAGGGAAGCGTTGCTATATGGAGGAGACCACATGGTCAGTGTATGCCCCTTCATGGATGAAAATTCAAGGAATTTAAATGCCCAGTATTGCACCATTGAGAGAAAATATACCAATCATAATGTGCAAGATTGTCCCTGTGATAAGCAGACAGTTAGACAAAACTAACAGAAGCCTTATCAGGAGCCATGCAAATATCAAAACCAATGCCAAACACAACCACACTATAGGCCACAACAAGCATATCATCCACACAATCAGGTACAATAGAGATGCCAACTAGTCTAGGCCAACAACCACCACCACCTGCTAATGTAATCTTAGTGAGATATGCAACAATACAGGATAACTCAAACCGATCCATAGTACCATCATCCCCTATTATCTCAAAAAGTGACCCTAACACTCAAAGCTTTGACTCTTATCCATGTACATAGCTCATTGGCTTACTACATAGAATCGCCTTAAAATAATGAGATCTATCAATATGAAACACCATTTGAACCTAATTGGGATCCTAAATACTCGAATGTGATGTATACAAGTCCAAACCCTAGGCCCCAATTGAGACAGATGAGAACCCAAGTCCCTAGAGGATCATGCTATAGATGTCAAGGAGACCACTTTATTTGTGATTCTTCACTCCCTCCATCAGGGCAAACCCAACCCATAGTGATCTAAGGCTTTTTTCTTCATTGTGGAAAGGGACACCTCCTAACAGGTTGCCTTAAACACCCAGCCAATGCACAAAATATTAGCCCTATCAATGTTATTGGCTTAATAGTAGAACCCAATGGAAGTGTGAAGAATATCGCCCCTATACAAGTAGTCATGAGAGCACATGCTCTATAGAAGACCCTAGTTGTAGATCAAGAAAGGAATTCAAAGGCTAGTGAATCAGAAAGCACAGATAAAAAGAGAATGAGATCTTGGCCCATGATAGCAAAGAGGATGAAGAGACAATGGGCTAGAAAACTGAGTGAACTAGAAGAGAGTCTTAAAGAAACAAAAACAAAAATAGTTGAAATCACCTCTCAAGCGCACTCTTAGACACCATCACCATTGAACCCACCTCATCAAATCCCACCATCCATCCCACTACCACCCAGAGCAAGATCAATCTTAGTGGATCCTACTCCAAAAGGTCATGATGTTCAAGGCCTACGAGGCTCAACTTTAGGAAGGTCCAAATGTGATTGAGTTAGATAAATGTTATCCCCATGTGGATTTAGAGATTGAAAGGACTAAGCTTTGTGCAAAAATGGTAGAACTATCTCAAGCTATTTTCAATGCCACACATCTTTTCAAAAACATAAGAAGGACTTTTGGAGAGAGTAGAGCAGTTGGTAGCTAAACCCAAGATGATAGCTAGATCAAAGGCTCATGAACAATGAAGTGAAAGGATAAGATTACCCCTAGATGAAGCTTGTGTTCCTAATTCTACGGATAATGGAGTTCCTTCCTCACTTAGTCATTACTCCCAGAAGTTCTTGAGAGAGATACAAAAGGAGAAATGGTCCAAGGAGAAAGAGAACCCTCCTCCAATTGAAGAAGTGAGTTATCTTCATGATCAATTCTCTCAAGGCATTCCCTATATATATGGGGAGCAAGAAAACGTTCAATCGACTAAGAGATTAGACTTTGAATCCAGTTCCTTGCAAGAATTGCCACACCTCACTGACCCTTGGGAATCTAAGTCTATTCAAATAAGATCTCCCACAATCATGATAAGAAATGATGAATTAGTGCTACCTAGGAACACTGAAGTAGTGAAGAACACTAAAGTGCAGTGCCATATCACTTAAGAGTAGCTACTTAAAATTAAACTTGAGTTGTGCAGGAAGCATGTAGTAAACCAATTGCTAGAAGTTTCCAATTCCCACTCTCAAGCAAGATCACTTTAAAGGTACCAAAGATACCCATAGATAAGATAGTAGATATGAGCAAAGGAGAAGAATGAAACACCTATCTTCCTATAACTTACCAGGGCTACACAATGAAAGCTATCCTAGAATCAGGAGCAAGAGACTAAATTGCCACCACTTCCCTATGGAAACATTGGGGCAAGCCAGCTCTAAGACCAACTAGGATGAAGTTGCAAATGGTAGATGGACATATAGAAAAACCCCTACATTTGCGAGAATGGATAACTCTCACTAGTTGTGGTGTAGACTTTGAACACACTTTTGACGTACATGATTTTGGAAAGAATCATGTCTATGAGGTGATTTTAGGAAGCCCATTCATGAGGCAATTGCAAATAGTGTAGGATGTTGATATATTTAGGTAGTGATGTGTGTGAACACTCTAGGACCGCCGGGGCACTTTTTTCCCTCTTTAGGAGGTTTCTTTCCCCTGGCTTGTATATACGCCTATCGCCCTAATGGGCTACTTATCTTTGTACATTCTCTAGTAATACATTCAGTCTTGTGTGTTGTGCTCCAAGCTTTTTCTTCTTCCTTGTGTTGTTCGCGTGCTTCCGTAGACGTCTATCTCCAACAATTGGTATCAGAGCAGGTCGTCGCTTCTTCTAGGGTGCCGTCGACACTCCTCCGTTTGCAGTCTCAGATTCGCACGAAATTTGGTGAGCATACTCAGGGTGTTTCCAAGATCAAAACGGCTTTGCTCTGTGGTGCCAAAATCACGATCTGAGCTCGTTTCGGCCTCCCAATGCACTATCACAGTGCTTGTGCAGGCTATTTCGTCCTTTTGTGCCAAAGGTATATACCAGTTTCTATTCGCCAGTTTAAGCGTCTCAAAGTCTGCTACAGGTCTAGCAGAACTCGTCTGGGCAGTTCTGATCAACTTTTTGAGATACAGTCAATTTTGTGCATCAAGGTATTTTAGTCACCGGCCATGGCTGAAAGCAGTGATGTATTCCGTATGTTGGCTGTTGAGGATAAGTTGGATGGTACCAACTACCCATTATGGGCTTATATGATGCAACATGTACTGGTTGCAAAAGGATTATGGAACATTGTGCAGGGTGTTGAAAGACGTCCTGTTACACCTGTAATGACAGGTACTGCAAATACAGGTGTTGAAGCTGATGAAGATGGTGTCGAAGATGATATTCTGCAGATTCCTGTTCGTGCTGCTGTTTCTGTTGCACCTACTGCAGAGCAGATTCGTTGGGATGGCAGAGATGCCCAGGCACATGCATTGATAGCCTTGTCTGTCAAACGTGCCATTATTCCTCACATTCGCTCTTGCAGAACAGCAAAGGATGCTTGGGATACACTTACCACTTTGTACCAGGCTAGGAATGAGGCTCGTGTTGCTTACCTCCGAAAACAGTTGGAGAGTGAGCACATGAATGAAGGTGATTCTATGGACAGTTTTCTTACAAAGATCAAAGACCTGAAGGAACAATTGATTTCTGCTGATGAGGTTATACCAGATAGCTCACTTGTTCAGACCGTTCTGAATGGTCTTCCTGATTCATATCAGAGTTTTGCCTCTACTCTTCGGTTGATGATGAAAGGCAATCTGAATGCCTTGTCATTTGAGGAATTAGTCTCTGTTCTGTTGCAAGAAGATCAGTCCAGGCAGAACAGGTCCATTATGCGTGTTGCAGATCAAGCTTTCCTGGCTAGTCAAAAGGGCAAAGGAAAATGGAGCTCTTCTACTAGTAAGCAGAAATCTACAAATGCTGCACAATCGAAGAACCAGGATAAAGATGAAAAGAAATCAGAAAAGCAGAAATTGTTCTGCAAGTACTGTAAAGGAAATGATCATATTATAAAGAACTGTCCAAAACTGGCTGCTAAAGAGGCAAAGAAGAAAGAGGCTGGAATGGTTGTTGCAGAGGCCTCTACACCAAAAACAGAGTCTACAAATCTTGTGCAGGAAGAAGAATGGGCGTTTACTACTGTCTGCAGTTTTGACCCATCTTCTCATGATCAGTGCATGTCTGCAGTAGACTCAGATGTTTGGTACTTTGACAGTGGGGCGACCAAACATATTACCTCGCAGCGCAGTTTCTTCTCTTCACTCGAGCCTGCCCCTACAAGGAATACTGTCACATGCGCCAATAACTCCTCTTATCCTGTTATGGGAGTTGGTAAGATCATTCTGACTACTGCTGATGGTAGTTCTTTCACTTTGTCAGATGCTTTATTTGTGCCAGGGATCAAAAAGAACATGTTATCAGTTTCTGCATTAGCCAAGATTGGCTTGGTTGTGAAATTCGTTGATGACAGGTGTACAGTCCATGATCTCTCAAATGGCGATGTGATTATTGCTTCTGGCATTTTATGTCGTGGGCTGTATAAGCTCATAGACTATGAAAGATCTGTGAATGATTCGGCATGTGCAGTTCATGATTCTCAAGCTATGTCAGATGCAAAGCTTTGGCATGCACGATTTGGTCATCTGAATTTTGCTAGTTTGTTACGCCTGCAGAAATCTGAAATGGTGTCCTCTTTGCCCAAACTTGAGGCACCTGGAAAACATGTTTGCGAAGGCTGTATTTTGGGCAAAATGCAGTGTTCTTCCTTTCCCAAAGATGGTTCAGTTCGGGCTACACAGAAATTGCAGCTTGTACATAGTGATGTCTGTGGTCCTATGCAGACACCCTCTTTTGGAAATTACCTTTACTTCATGACTTTCATTGATGATTTTTCCAGGCATGCATGGGTATATCCACTCAAAGCAAAGTCCGAAGTGTTCATGTGCTTCAAATAGTTTTTGGTTTTGGCTGAAAATCTGTCAGCATGTAAAATGGGCACCCTCCGTTCTGATCGAGGGGGGGAATATATGTCTTCAGATTTTAATGCATTTCTGGCTGAACGTGGAATAAAACACCAGTGTACAGTGCCGTATACACCTCAACAGAATGGAGTTGCTGAACGAAAGAACAGGTCACTCATGGAGATGGCGAGGTGCATGGTCAAAAGTCAGGCTTTACCACATAGTTTCTGGCTTGAGGCTGTCATGTGTGCAGCATATGTACTGAACAGGTGTCCCACTAAAGCATTGCAGTCTATCACTCCATATGAGGCTTGGCATGACCGCAAGCCATCTGTTGCTCATCTGCGTGTTTTTGGTTGTTTGGCATATGCATTAGTGCCTTAACAACATCACAGAAAATTGGATGATAAGGCAGTAAAATGTATTTTTGTTGGGTATAGTTCTGAAAGTAAAGGCTATCGTCTGTATCATCCACAGACTAAACGCATTCTGGTTAGCCGTGATGTTGTCTTTGTGGAAGATGTTATTCAGCCATTGCTTTCATGTACTAAGGAGACATCTGTTAGCTCCAAAGGCATGTATGATACTTTGATGCCTCTTTTTACAGGTGGACAGGCTAGTGCTGGTCCTAATGAGGCAACTTCTCAACCTTTGTAGGTTTCATATGATGATGCAGATCATTCCATTTCTGATGCAGATTTACATGATGCACTTGTTGATGAGAGAGCTGATATTGAGCAGGCAAAAACTATGCCAAAATGGCTGGTGCAGACTTTGCGTGACAGCAAATTAGATGCACCTTTGTCATATCGTACTCGTTCAGGCTCTCATAGTGCCTCCTTTGCATCAGATTGCTATGCTATGGCTGCATCTAGTCTCTGTGATGAGAATGAGCCTGTTTCTTTTGATGAAGCACAAAATTCAGAAAATTGGATGGCTGCTATGCAATCTGAATATGATGCTATAATGAAGAATGGTACATGCTATTTATGTGACTTGCCTCTTGGCAAGAAGGCCATTGGCACTAAGTGGGTATACAAGTTGAAGCGTAAACCTGATGGTACAGTTGACAGGTATAAGGCTAGGCTTGTTGCAAAGGGTTATGCACAGGAAAGAGGCATTGATTTTGATGAGACCTTTGCACCTACATGCCGTATGACTACTGTTCGCAGCATTTGTGCACTTGCAGCCCATCATGGTTGGAATGTACATCAGTTGGACATTAAAACAACATTTCTGAATGGTGACTTGCATGAAGAAGTGTATGTTTTTCAGCCCCGTGGCTTTGTGCAGAAAGGGCATGAAAACCAGGTTTGCAGGTTAAAGAAGGCATTATATGGTTTAAAGCAAGCACCACGTGCTTGGTATGAGAAGATACATGCCTATCTGATTGCACATGGTTTTGAGAATAGTCCAACTGAAAGCACCTTATATGTTAAGCGTGCTAATGATGTGCTTCTGATCATTGTTGTCTATGTTGATGACATGCTGCTCACTGGTCCTATTGAGACACATATTGCTGATTTTAAGGCTGATTTGCATGCCTCATTTGAGATGTCTGATTTGGGGCATTTGCATCACTATTTGGGCATTCAGTTTATGCATGTTGATGGTGGAATGGCTTTGTGTCAAACGAAATATATAGACACATTATTGCAGCGTTTTGGCCTTGAAGACTGTAAGCCTATTGCCACTCCTATGGAGACAGGTTTACGATTGAGTCTTCATGATGCTGGAGATGCATTTGATGTTGTTCTCTATCAGCACTCTGTTGGATGCTTGATTTACTTATGCATTACTCGGCCAGATATTCAGTTTGCTGTCTCACAGATGAGCAGGTTTATGCATTGCCCAGGAGTCACGCATTGGAAAGCGATTAAGCGCATCTTTCGCTACTTGAGTGGTACTCGGCTACTTGGGTTGTTTTATCCCAGGGGGGGATCACTACCGCCAGATTTGCATGCTTTTTCTGACTCAGATTGGGCTGGTTGCTATGACACTCGTGTGTCCACCAGTGGTTTTTGCTTCATGCTTGGTAGCTCATGTATATCTTGGTTGAGCAAGAAGTAGCCTACTGTGGCCACTTCCAGTTGTGAGGCTGAGTATAGGGCAGCTTTCACAGCTACTGTTGAGTGTGTGTGGCTCAGACGCCTTATGGCTGATTTGGGTGTTGGCCAGTCTTCTGCCACCACCATCTTCACTGACAGTCAGAGCGCATTGGCAGTTGCGAGGAACCCTGTGTTCCATGCTCGCACTAAGCACATTGAGGTGCATTATCACTATGTCAGGGAGAGGTTCTCTGTTGGGGAGATCAGCTTGGCATATGTGCCCACGCAGGAGAACATTGCAGACCTTTTCACGAAGGCTCTGCCTAGGGAGAAGTTTGAAGCTTTCCGCAAAGCTTTGGGCTTACTTCCTTTTGTGGAGTGATTTCCACATAGCTTGGCACTTCCTTATACATGAGTGCCAGCTCCTTGTTCGCCGCATCACTCCCAGGGGGGATTTGTTGATATATTTAGGTAGTGATGTGTGTGAACACTCTAGGACCGCCGGGGCACTTTTTTCCCTCTTTAGGAGGTTTTTTTCCCCCGGCTTGTATATACGCCTATTGCCCTAATGGGCTACTTATCTTTGTACATTCTCTAGTAATACATTCAGTCTTGTGTGTTGTGCTCCAAGCTTCTTCTTCTTCCTTGTGCTGTTCGCGTGCTTCCGCAGACGTCTATCTCCAACATAGGATTGGGGTACCAATTCTTTGTACTTATAATAGTTAGGAGTAACTACCAAAGTCATATCCATGGATGCATGAGGACACACACTTATGGATGTGTAAAGTTTCTTTGGAAGAAGACAAGAGACTAAACACGAGAAATTTAGGTGCTAATGAAAACCCTAGATCCTTTCAAGACCCATTCTATGCACTTATGATATTTTTGGATGAAGAATTTGAACCCAATGGTTGGAAAAAGTTATTAGCCACGATGGACATAGTTGTAAATGAGGAACAATGGACACACCATTGTGAGGAAGATGGCTATGAAATCTCGATATTTATGATAGAACACCTCATGTTTGATACGTGAATATTTTTTATTCCTTTTTGCTCTAATACCACTTGTGGATGTTTTAATGTTCTGGTGAACAACAATACCACAAGAAAACAAGCTAATGTGATATTAGAATGCTTCTATAATCACCACCAGCTTGAGCTACTAAATCTTAACCTTTAGAGACAACCAGGACTTCTTTTTGGTGACCTTTTGGTGGAATCATGGTGGTTAATTGTATCCTTCTAGTGCTTTTTGATGACTTTCTTGTGGGATTATGGTGGTTAACTATGTCTTTCTGGTGCTTTTCAATGACTTTTTTATGGGATTTTTGGAGTTAAAACTCTCAAAAATTGCATAGCCTAAAGTCCTTCTAATAATATACCACCTGTGCATACTATGCAAGAATTTTGAACATTTATCTTTTCTTAGTTAATCATACCTTTATTTGTCTGGTGCATTCCCTTGAGCACGCACTCTCTTCCACCAAAATCTTTTGGCCATCTATAGTAGAAGATGATAACTTCACAGTGAACTATCAATCACGATGCCTTTATTCTCATATTATGAGATATACTTCTAAGAAGATCAAAAAACTGAGTTTAAAAAAAACTCATAACTAGCTTTCATACGATTATAACAAGTACTCAGATTTCCTCAATGAAGAGAATTTTCTATTAGAGGAGATGTGTGCAAAATGGCATGACCTCTTTTGCTCACAGCCAAAGGAAGAACTCTTATACTGAGTAGTCTTTCATTACCATCTCTCTCTCAGAAACTACGTGACTACCTCACGACTCTTAGGACTTACAACTCAGGTTCTATTATTCTCTTCTCTTCTACTATTACCTTAATACTATCAACATATCTCCTCATACATTTCTATTCTCTATCACTGGATGAACTTATATACATTTGGTCTATACATTCCAGAATTAAAATTCGTATCCTAGGAGATCCGAATCAAAATGGATTTCTGATCTTGAAATCCTTTATACATGTGAGATTGCTCTTTCATATAGGCATAATTTCTAAATGTCCAATTCGCACTTTCCTTCCTTCATATTGACATCTTCTCGTCTTCGTATCCTTCTTCCCTTCTTTTTCCTTCTTTTTTTTTGTCTAATTAGTGAGGGAAGCCCCAAAAGCTCCCCTTCAGTCACTAATTAGCATTCTATGGAAATTAGTATCCTCTGATTTTCTCATATATCCTTCTTCTCTTTTATCCCTACCATTCCTTTGAATCTTCTTGTCTTCACTCCATCCAGGCGATACCTATAATTTGATCTTCTGTAGAAGTGTACACCACTTCAAGCTCCTTCGCCATTACCTTTTCTCTCAAGAAGTGATATTGAATCTCTATATGCTTCATTCTTGCATGGAATACTAGATTTGTTGTGAGATATAATGAACTCATGTTATCTCCATGTATAGTAGGTATACCTTGATCTATGCCTAAGCTTTCGAACAAGGTCTGCATCCATATATGCTTCTTTAACTGCTTCTACAAGTCCTTTATATTCTACTTTGATTGATGATAAAACCACTGTATGTTGCTTCTTTGAACACCATCTTACCAGCTTGTCACCTATGTACGCCATGTATCCATGTGTTGATCTTCTATCATCTTGACTTCCAGCCCAGTCTGAGTCACTGTATGCTTTTAGCTTTATATATGAAGTAAAAGGATAATATAATCCTTCCTTTATAGTTCTCTTTATATATCTAAGAACTTTTTGTCTTGCAATCCAATGTTGATCCTTTGGACAATGCATGAACTACGAAAGAACTCCCATTGCATAACTAAGATCAGGTCTTGTTAGTGTAGCATAAATTAAACTTCCCACTAGCGATTGATACTTCCTCATGTCTTTGAACTCTGCTCCATCATATTTTCTGAGTTTGTGATTGACTTCAAGCGGTGTTGAGGTTTCTCTGCAGTTCTCCATGTTGAACTTCTTTAACAGATTTAGAAGGTATCTTTCTTGTGATATCTATATGCCATGATCTGTATAGGTGATTTCCATTCCAAGAAAATATGTCAATTTTCCTAGATCACTTATGTTGAATTCCTTTTCGAGTAGTCTCTTCACCACCTTGATTCCTTCATTTGAGGTACCTATGATTATTATATCATCTACATAAATACAGATGTAGATCGTACCTTCATCTATCTGCTTGATGAGTAGACTTGCATCTACCTTTGAACTTTGATATCCAAGATCATTGAGATACTTCACAAATCTGTAATTCCAAGCTCTTCGAGCTTGCTTTAGTCCATAGAGAGCTTTTTTCAATCTGCAAACATAATTTGGATACCTAAGATTTGGAAATCCTTGAGGTTGCTCCATATAAACTTCATTCGATATGTATCCATTTTAAAATGCATTCTTTATATCCAGTTGACTCAATGTCCATCCCTTTGATGCTACAATAGCAATGATTGTCCTTATAGTTGTCATCTTTGCCACAAGACTAAACATCTCATCATAGTATATTCCATGAGTCTGTGCATAGCCTTTTACCATCAGTCTATCTTTGTATCTAATTGTTCTTCCATCTGCAAGCTTCTTCACCTTGTAAACCCATTTGTTTCCAATCACCTTTTTATCATTTGGTTTTGGAACAAGTTCCAAAGTCTTGTTCTCCTCCAATGCATTGAACTCTTCCTTCATTGCTTCTTCCCATTGTCTTTTACCTTTTGATTCATCATAGTTTTGCGGTTCTTCGTCTTCCTTAACCATGTAAGCATAATTTTTCTGAGTTATATAAGATGTATCATAAGAATACCTTGTTGGTTGTTTCCTTGTTTTGATTGATCTTCTTGGTTCATACTCTTCATGTGTATCTGAATACACTTCTTCATCAAACCTTGGTGCATCTTCAAGTCTTTTGTATGTACTTGCTCGCATATGATCTTCATCTCCATTTACTTGTATATGTGACTTACCTCTTTCACTTCTTCTTCGAATGCTTCAATGTTTTGATTTTGATCTGTATATCAGATCTTATGTTCATCAAATGTCACATCTCTAGAAACAATAAATTGTTTTGTTATAGGACTCCATAACCTGTATTCCATCTGCTTTTCATCATACCCAATGAACACATACTTTTCTACCTTTGCTTCAAGCTTATGTCTGATTTGTGATGGTACATAAGCATAGGCAATTGACCCAAATGCCTTGCAATGATCTAGTGCGGGTTTCTTACCCCACCATGCTTCATAAGCGGTTATCCCATTTAGAGTTATACACGGTAGCATGTTCACAAGATATATAGTTGTATTCACAGCCTCATCCTAGAGATAATTCGGGCAATTCTTTTCTTTTAGCATTGCTCTAGCAAACTCAACCAAAGTCTTGTTTCTTCTTTCTGCCACCCCATTCTGTTGAGGTGTGTATCTGCAAGTTATTTCTCTCTTAATACCTACATTCCATAGATACTCATTGAATTCTTGGGATAAATATTCTCCCCCTCCATCAGACCTTAGTCTTTTGATTTTTTGACCTATAATTCTTTTTGCATATGCATGGAAGTGTTTGAAGGCTCCAAACACTTATGATCTTTCCTTCAAAACATAAAGAGCTATTGATCTTGTAGCATCATCAATGAAAAGAACATAATACCTTGATCCGCTAATTGATCCTTCTTTTGTGATCCCCATACATCTGTATGGATGAGCTCTAGTAATCTGTCATGCTTGAATCCTTTCTTCTAAAATAGTAATCTATGTGCTTTTCCCATTTGGTAGGCTTCACATTTATAAACCATGTGTTGGTTATGTACATTGGGTAATTCTATTACAGACTGATTTGCCACCATCGTTTTGATACCAACCTCTTTGATTGTGTCTTCCTCTTGGGTTCTGACTTTGATATCTTACGCCTTTTCCTCTGCCGTTGCTTATCTTATTTGAGTTTTGTTGATTATGCCAACAATCATAAGCTAGATGATTGCTTAGGCCACAAATCCAACATGCCTTTTTGTTTTTATTCTGGTTACCTTTTCCTCTTCCATTTCCTCTACCTTTACTTATATCATTACCTCTTCCTCTTGCAAAATTTGCTTGGGAAGTCGATTCTTCTTCATCTGTTGTTTTGCCTTTATCTTCTTATTCTTTGCATACATAATAGAGTTGTGTCCTTTATCACCATAAAGGACACAACTAACCATAAGCTAGCCTTCCTAGCTTTATTAGTATTTTGAAAGTGATCTTCCAATGCATTCCATAGATACTTAGCCATTTCCAAACCTCTAATGTGGGGTAGCAATGGTTTATGATAGTATTGTATATATAAGCTCTTGCACTTGCATCTTTCTTTTGCCATAGCTTCAATTCTTCTAACTCTTCTTTCCTCGGTCGAGCTGCATCACGACTCTTAGGACTTACAACTTTGGTTCTGTTATTCTCTTCTCTTCTACTACTACTTCTTAATACTATCTACATATCTCCTCATACATTTATATTCTCTATTGCTGGATGAACTTAAATACATTTGGTCTATATGCTCCAAAATTTAAATTCGTATCCTAGGAGATCCGAATCAAAACGGATTTCTAATCGTGCAATCCTTTATACATGTGAGATTGGCCTTTCATATAGCCATAATTTCTAAATGTCCATTTTGCACTTCCCTTCCTTCATATTGACATCTTGTCTTTGTATCCTTCTTCCCTTCTTTTTCCTTCTTTGTTTTGTTTTTTCTAATTAGTGAGTGAAGCCCCAACAATCCAGTTGTCGAAGAGTCTGAGCCTAGTACATCTATACTAATGGAAGCTAGCAATGAGTATGACAAATCCATCATCATGGAACCCTTTTGTGCTTCAAAAGAGGAGTACCTTAATTTGGTAAATGCTAGGACTCAAGAACAATAAGAGTGTAAACCTAAGGTGAAGTTAACTACAAAGGAAGACATTGATAGGGATATAAAGAAAAGAAAGAAAAAGGCCCCCACACAAGAAGAGTAAGAATCCTTATTCGTAGTGCCAGATAATTTCAAGAAATATGAAATAGAGGGCATGAAAATCATGATCAGAATGCCTAAAAGGGAAGCACTCCTAAGAGAAGAATGTGATAACAAGGAGCAAAGTATGAAGATAATAATAATGATCAAAGATGGAGAAGAGAGTGTAGAGATGTGACATGGGTGAAGAAGAACAAGAGTTGATCAAATTGTTGAGAGAGTGTAGAGATGTGTTTGCTTGTAACTTAAGGGACCTGAAAGTAGTGGATCTAGACATCTGTTCTCATAGGATCCCAATGACTTTAGAAGCCAAGCCATGAGATTGAGCATAATGAATGTGTATCCCCCATCGTCATAGTGCCCAAAAAGAACAAAAAGTTACGTGTGCATTAACTTGAAGAAAGTTAATGTTGCCATTATTCAAGATAATTATCCACTATCAATCATTGAGAATTTATTAGAATGGGTAGTAGACAAGGAATTTTATAGTTTCCTTGATAGATTTTTGGATTGCAACTAAGAAGCCATCCTCCTTGAGGATCAACATAAGATGGCTTTTGCCACTAAACGGGGTATATTTGTATCTCGTTTTGATGCCATTTGGGATCACCAATGCACCTACTATGTTTCAAAGGCTGATGTATCATGTGTTTAAGGACTTATTGAGCAAGAACTTAGAGGTCTATGTGGATGCTCTATGTGCTCATTCCCACATCAAACAAACACATATCAGAGGACTCAAACATATCTTTGAACAAATGTATAGAATATTGTGTGCTTGAACCAAAAAAATGTGTTTTCATGGTTAGTTAAGGCAAAATTTTAGGCCATATAGTGTCAAAGAATGGGATCTCAATAGATGAGGATAAAGATAGAGTTACCTAGACTGAATACATTCAAGGAATTACATGCTTTCATGGGTCATTGTGGATATTGCCGACATTTTATGCACATGTATGGTATCATTGCAAAGCCTCTGTACAACCTCTTAACTAACTTTGAGTGGAGTGAAAATGTGAGGCATCTTTCAATGAGCTAAAAAGTTTATCAAACCTTGCCTTTTTGCTTCTTGGCCACTAGCCTATGTATCTGCCTTGCTCTCAACTTTGGTCTCGTGAACCTAGCTCTCTCCCATGCAAGGTATCTTGGATCCTCAATCTAGTGTTTCAATTGGAATGCTCGTTTTGAGAGCTTTCCAGGGTATCTTACACATTTAAATCCGACCTAAGGATTGGGAGATATACTATAATATTTGATGGTCTTATCTTTCAAAGTGACATGCACACCTTCCATCTACCTTGCCAAAGCCTACTTCATGGGCTTTAATACCAATTGTCGAAATTGAACTCATGAAATATCGGTAAAGAGTATGATGGGCTTATAACTTGCCCCAAAAGACATGGTTGAGGATTACTTCCTAATCCTCCCTCTTAGGGTGTGGTTCAACCATATTCTATTTTCCATTTCTTGAGTCTAACACCTTCCATGCCAAAAGACAAATATTGCACAATTTTTAAATATCTCCTCTTGACTGTCCTCTTCTTGTTGTTGTTCATTGCATGAAACCTCCAAGACACCTCCCTCCTAATCAAAATGATCCGTCAACAAACCGATGGGCATTAGACCCTATTGCTTTTAGGAAATATTTTCATTCCAACCTACGTTGAATCTTCCAACCACCCATTAAATATGACATTGAGGGCCCTTTTTCCTCCTTCCACTATAATGTTAGTAGGGTAAAAACCTTTTGTTTACAACAATTATCCCTTATATGTTCTTTGAATGGAGGCACTTTATATATTTTGCTCCTTGAATTGTGTAAACTTCCAAAAAAGTATGTCTCTTGTATATGCAAGGCACTTGGAATAGAGATCATACTTGCAGTTGGAAGAAGCCCATATAAATTGATAGTGTTAGGCTTCTGCATTTCTTCCTCGATGCATATTCCTTTGGTGAGAAGCTTCGTCGTAGTTGCAACTTTCTATTCCATAAGTGATATAAAAGATATGCCATGCATGACCTCCCATAAAATTGCATGGGTGCCATCCTATCATATAATTCTTTCAATTCAAAACCTCAAGCTGTATAGAGATTATATTTAGCTTGTGCATATGGATAATCTCCAATTGCAATTGGATACTTTTGAGATAGTTTTGTGCTACTTCAAAATTTCCTTCACTAGCCAATCACCTTGCCTCCACAATCATTGCTCCAACACATAGCCTATTATGATGCCAGTCCACCATTACATTAACTACTTCTTGTACCTTTCTTTGAATTCAATGGTTGATCCATATGCAACTTCTCTATTGGTATATGACTAACATTTTTCTTGAGCATTCTCCCCATTTCAAGTTCGCCATGAGGTATTACACTCATCACATGTATTACAATGTGACCCTAGTTTTCATGAGATCCCATGGGTTGTCAAGGTGCCCACAACCTTAGTATCCTTTCCCCCTTAAAGCTAGTGGTTTTCCAAGTTTTTATACAATACATTGTAAATATTGTGGTCTTGTCAAAGAACCCCATTAGGACATTTACACATATAAAAAAGAAACCCAGAAA
Organism: Ceratopteris richardii; assembly: GCA_020310875.1. Lineage (NCBI taxonomy): Eukaryota > Viridiplantae > Streptophyta > Polypodiopsida > Polypodiales > Pteridaceae > Ceratopteris > Ceratopteris richardii. The sequence continues at coordinate 148,350,988 of CM035426.1, read as the reverse complement.
AATCCAAAAAGATTCTAAAAACATTCAAAGAAAACCAAAAAATTGTTTAATCAAACATGGATAAGAAGAAATACAAAGAGAGAAGGAAGGAATAAAAAATCAAAAAAAGGAAAAGAAGAGAAAACAAGAAATACAAAGAGAGAAAGGAGGAATAAAAAATCAAAAAAGGAAAATAAGAGAAAAATAAGTGGGACAAAGATGAGGTGCATGAGAAAATTAAATAGGAATTGTAAAAAATAGTCAAGGAAGATTGTGAAGCACATATTGGTGTGGGTTCCATAATTGCAAATAATTGCGACAAAGGCACATAACAATACTTTTGTGGATGTAAGGATAAGATGTGACCTTCTTATGTAAACCCTAATTGTGAGTGGAACTTAATTCATGTAAACCCTAATTGTGAATGGAACTTAATTCATGTTGATTTTGCAATTATTCCTTTTGAAAAGATTCAACTTTCCACTTATTCCTCCATTCTCATGAATGGTGAAAATCTTGATTGCATGGATCAAGCTGTGTTTCCTATTGTTGTGAATGATATGCGATTTCTAGAAAGGTTTTTTTGTCATTGACGGTATAGGTAAAGACTTCATAATATGCACTCAAAATTTTGTAAACAAAATCCATCCATTATGTTCACACACACATGTGAGTCCTTTTCAAGTCCTAATGCTTATCCTCAGTATACTAATTGTGGACACAAACATCTCTTTAGGGATTATGTTTTTCATCCACAAAATTGTCTATTCACTAATGCAAAGGGACAATTAAGTGTCATTTATGAGGATAATGAAGATTATCATGTCGAATTCTCATCTATGATGCCTAATCCTTGTATGATTGAGTCATAGGAACATTTGGAGAAGGAGGAACCTAAGGAGATTGTGGAAAGAAGACCTTCTCCTTCCCTTTCACATCTTCGTGTTCACTCCTTATGTCAAGATCACGGGTTAGATAAGAAGACGTCATGGATCGATTGAATAATAATGACTTATGTAATGATGATCCTTTGAAAAACTATTGTATTTCTCTTTTATGAAGCTAGTGAGGATCTATTAAACATTATAAATTTTCAAACTTGTAATGATCCTATGGAAAAGGAGGAGGCATGTGTAGAGAATCATTGTATAGATGAGAACATGGAACTTGACACTTATAATTCCTTTGAAAATCCCATAAGAAAGGATGTCATATATAATAAGGACCATGACACCAAAGAGGGGATTGCACATTCCTTAAGGACATCCAATTGTAAAAAGGAAAACCTTCTTAATCCTACAACATTATATCCTAAGGATTTAGGAGTTGAAGAGCAAGAAATGGACCCAATGACAATTGAAGAAAGGTCTCTACATCAAGATGGTGGCAATATTTTCAAGCAAAGTTGAAGCACTCAAAGGTTATAAGACATCACGGTATCAAAAAATAGGATCTTCATCAAAAGACTTCAAGAAACATTGGATTCCCAAGAAGTTATTCAAGCACAACCAAAATGGAGAGCCATTTGGGTTCCAAGGAATATACTTTTTCATGCTTCTCCTATTTTTCCATTCAAATGTTTTACTCCTTCTACATCCATTTGGCCTAGTATAATAAAGCATCATCTATTAAGAAGGCCATGGAAAGGATCCAAAATAAGAAAGTAAAATCAAAAGAAAAATCCAAGAGTTCTAAGCCCAAGATTAATAAGGATAAATGATATGGAGACTTAAAATTCCCAAAATTACTGGAATTGGAATCTCAAAATCTTTCGAATCCATTCAAGCATACGCGTACAAAGACCTCTTTGTGTGACACGTTCCAAGCCAAACCTTGTCCAATGCATAGCATAGGTTTGTGTTGCACATCAAGTATGCATAAGACTAGGGTATCATCAAAAGGCCATGAATTAGGCATTCTGTTGGAAAACAATGTCACATCAGTCCAAAATCCATTTAGGGAAGAAACCCTAATTTTGGTGCTTAGTCACTTTTGGCACAAAAATGGGTAAATTTTTTATGAGTTTATCTTGTAGAGCTTGAAGAGAGCTTTCCAATGGTATATGACATTCAGTCATCAGAGATCAGATTTGGGAGAAAACCCTAACCCTAATTTTCTATTGATTTAGGGTTTTGACCTCAAATGATAGCTCTCGGCATAAGGATCATAAAAACGTTGCCAGATCATTCATCAGGTAGTCAAAAGTGTGAAAAAGCAGGTCAAGAAGTTATTTTTAAAGTTAGCTAAAAGCAACTTTAAAAATAAAGCAAACTCACTTAAAAATAAAGCAAACGCAATTTAAAAAGCCATGAGATTAAAATAAAAGCGCTTTTTAGTGAGTTGTTTGCATGAGACACTCAAGGTTATATAAAGAAGTGTTTGGGTCACTTCTAGGACATCACACACCAATTGGCAACGCTAGTTCTTGGTCCCTCAGTAGAGGTGGTGCTCTAGCACACATGGGGCAACCATGGTGCACTCTAGGAGCATGTTGAGGAGCAGCTATGGAGTACTTCTTGGAGAAGAGTGTGCTGAAACTCTTGCTTATGGAGAGGACTTACCCATCAGTAGCTTGGTGGTGTGGATCAGCCATCTACATAATGTATTTGAAGATTGTCTTCTACATGAAGATTTCGGTGTACTTCAAGGACATTGGATGGAGCTTAACATAAGATTTCCATCTTATGTTAAGAATTCAGGTACATATTTTGTTTATGCACACAGGTACTAATTGGAGTTCATGGAGGCAGTGGCATCCATATCAGGAGGAGTCCTATTCGGCATAGGTACAAGAGAATCAGTACATGTATGCTTTATGCATATTTGGATGAGGTGTTTGAGAAGGTATATTCATATGAGTATGAGAATTTCTGACATCAAACTTGTTAGCATTCTTTGCTACTTTAGTAAGTATGTGATCTTTCACACATGTATCTGATTTAGGGTCTTCCATAGCCTAAGTTCAGATGAGGGTTTGTTGATTATCAACTTTAGACTGATCCTTTCTCTTTCTGTCACTCATATTCACTCTTCTACAACCTATTAGGTCACACATCTCATGTATATTCAAATTTCTATCCATACATCTGAATATGTTTATTACATTTGTACATTCACTCATCCATCTATTTCTGTTCACATAGAGTGGTTGAGAATTTTGACTCCCACATTGTAAATTGACATTTGTATATATGATAGTGTGAGTAAGCAGTGGCTTATGTAACACTTTACACATGTTGTCTAATCTTTCTCTATCTTTTTCTCATCATTTGTATGATTAAGTGTGGTATGTTCATGTTTTGTCAATATTGGAAGATTGTTGGAATCTGTGTTGTTGATCGTGGATCTATGGAAACTATGGACCTGTGGTATTAGTTATGGGCCTACTAAAATTCCAACATTTGGTATCAAAGCATCAAGGTTCATAGGTTCCCAGACTTCCAGGTTTACAACATATGATTTAAGAGCATCTTCTAACATTTGATATTTGACATACACACTTAATCTAGATAAGTAGAGATTTGAGAATTAGACAATTCAGTCACATGTTTGTTTATCAATGTGGAGTATGAAGTTGATGATCTGTTAGCAGCCAAATACTTTTGGAAGAGTATGAAAATACTTTATAGAAAGTATTGTTTGAAGACCAAGACTTGATGAAGAGAATCCTACTTCAAATTCAAGGAAGAACAATGGTTTGGAGAAGATGAAGGAATCAGTTCAACATCAAATCATAGGTATCAGTTTCTACTATCAGATTAACATTTGCAAGTCATGTCTTAGAAAATCAGTTATGAAGAGATTTGAAGGATTCATGGAATGCTTTTATACACTTTCATTCTTTGAAAGTTAAAGCATTAGCTACATCAAAGTATCTAGAGGTTTTTCTAGAGAGTTTTGAGAGATCTCTTTCATGGCAAGAAAGCTCATCTAAGAAGGCAAATGTGGAGAGCATCAGTTTTGTTTTCATTCAATCTTGTGTTGTAAGTTGGTTGAAAGTTTTTGCTCACATTTTGTATCTAGAGAGGTAACTCTAGAAAAGTAATTCAGCATTCAGCCAACTCAAGGTAAAAGGTTGGTGAATTCAGTCATATCAGTCATTTGAAGCAAAGTTTTGATTCAGAGATATGAGGAGATGGTAAAACATGATTCTATATTCACTTCCATTTGTATGCCATGTTTGTTTTGTCTCTTACTCTTAGCACTAGAGGAAGAGAAAAGTCCATTTGCTACTTCAAGATGACAAAACAAAAAGAATGGAAGAGAAGTTTGAAGATGTTGACATCATCATCAGGTGGAAAAAAAGATACAAAAAAAGAAGGTCCAACAATTCCAAAGGGAAAGTAAGACTTCCTTTTCTCTTATATTTTCCATATAATTTTCCTAATTTTATCCTCTACATCCAAAGACAAGTCTACGAGAACATCTTGTGTGAAAATAGTTTAAAGAAGAAGCAATTTCTTGTTTTGCATTATACTTGGTCATGATTTAGTAGATTTGACAAAGAATTGCATTGAGAGAAAGAAAAGCAGCAGATTTTGAAGATAACTTGCATGTTTTGACTCATATGTATGAGTTATATATAAGTTGAAGTTTTTGAGCAAGCAGCTTATATGTTCCCTCAAAGAATTCATGGAGTGTCAATTCAGAGCTACTTGGTATATGACAAGTTGCATAGAAGTATATTTCTTCTTTATCTAACTCTTGAGGTAAAAGAGTATTTGTAGAAGATGTTGGAGACTTCAAGAGAGGTTTTATGTTTGGAAAGGTTACCTCATTTCAGTATTTTCAGAAAACTTCAGGAAGAATTCAGATTTTTTTATGAACTAGTCAGTTGAAGAATCTACTTTCTATGTTTGTCTTGATTTTTGGATACATGCTTGTATTCAAAAATGTGTTTCATTAGATCCTATCACTTGATTGAGAAGTGGAGTTAGCCGAAAGAAAGTCAAGCAGATACTATCATATTTCACTCGGGTAGAATATGAAGATATGAAGTATCAACTTGCAACTTTTGGAGTTCTCAAGGTGAGAAGTTTGTCCACTTATGTTTCAAGTAGGAGTTGCAGATTCTTGGAAAGAATTTTGGCTAAAGAAAATTTTTACAACTTTATGTGAGAAGCATGGACACTTAGAGACATTCAGGTAATAAATCAAACATTCAGCCATGAAAATTTGATGAGAGCAGATTCTACACAGGTATTTTGTTGGAAAGATCATAGATCTTGTATGATCTTGTATGATCTTGTATGATCTTGGATGATCTTGAATGATCATGAAAGATCTTGAGTATTTATGAGTCAGTTGTCTATCCTTTGTTTGTGAAGATTCTTAACATTGGAAGAAGTAAGTCAAAAATTCAGATTCTATCATATTTGTGTTGCAGAGAAATAGAAAAAGATACTTGTTATGTTGCAGAAGATTATGGATCCTAAAATGCTTTCAGTAAGGTTTTTTGTTATCATGTAATAGATCAACTAACCTTATTCTTTAATATGGAAAGTTGAGGAAGAAACAATGGAAGCTATTAGCAATTGCGCAATGCTAATAAAAAGGGTTCAGAGATTTTGTTTCATATACAAGTATTGATCACTGAAGATCAGATTTATAGAAAGAAGGAAGATGTTCCAGATTTCATAAAGTCTGATATAATTTGAAGAATTATGGATACTAGTGTTAAATCATCCAGGGGGTGATGAAACATGAAGACTTATTTTTAACCATATATGAAAGAGTGCAGTTTCATAGTTATAGGTATGCCTATATCAGGTATTCCTATATTTCCTTTGTTAGTTTCTCTTTATGTTCCATCTTTAAAAGAAGAAGGAAGAAGGAGAATGTCTGGAGAAAGTTCTTGATAGGGTGTTCCTGTTCAGGAGAAGGTTCTAGAGTTCTATTGAAGAGAAGCTTGATATTTCAGAGAGGTATGTTTTAGAGGTGCACACATATATGTTTATACCAGATTCTAAAGGAAACAGGTATGAAAGAGGATGATGACAAGATGACATCATAGATATGAAATTTTGGTGAGACTCATGAGTTGATTTCAGTTGTGCTGAGTTGAGTTAAGTTTGAGTACAGTCAGAGATGAACCAGCAGTGTTCATAATACACTAAGTTGTGAGTTGTCAGTCACAAGTCCCAGGATTCAGCTCTTGATTATGTTTAGTGTATTTACATGACACAACAGAAGTATGTTGAGAAAGCTTTCGTAAGGTAAATGCAATTATGTGGATCCTAGTGGATGTTTTCAAGTTTGAGAAGACAGGAGATAGCAGGTTGAGAGTCAGTACTTGCTACATTTGTTGTCAAGCAAATGATTGCTTGATGTATACACTATTGGATATCTAGTTTGCATATTTTCTCAAGTAGGATGGTTCATATTCAGAAACTTCAGTTTTTTGAAGTTTGAAGAAATTCAAATTCAATTTTGAAGAAGACTTTTCAAGAAAAGATTTGAAGGTCAATTCGGGAGTACAAGTTTGAAGTTTATGATAGTTTGCAGGTGAATGAAGTTGCATATCCAGTTCAATTTGTACCAATATGACATTGCAAGGGGCATTGTTGGAAAACAATGTCACACCAGTCCAAAATCCATTTAGGGCAGAAGCACTAATTTTGGTACTTAGTCATTTTTGGCACAAAAATGGGTAAAATTTTTATGAGTTTATCTTGTAGAGCTTGAAGAGAGCTTTCCAATGGTATATGACATTCAGTCATCAGAGATCAGCTTTGGGAGAAAACCCTAATCCTAATTTTCTACTAATTTAGGGTTTTGACCTCAAATGATAGCTCTTGGCATAAGGATCATAAAAATGTTGTCAGATCATTCATCAAGTAGTCAAAAGTGTGAAAAAGCAGGTCAAGAACTTATTTTTAAAGTTAGCTAAAAGCAACTTTAAAAATAAAGCAAACTCACTTAAAAATGAAGCAAATGCAATTTAAAAAGTGATGAGATTAAAATAAAAGCGCTTTTTAGTGAGTTGTTCGCATGAGACACTCAAGGTTATATAAAGAAGTGTTTGGGTCACTTCTAGGACATCACACACCAATTGGCAACACCAGTTCTTGGTTCCTCAGTAGAGGTGGTGCTCTAGCACACATGGGGCAACCATGGTGCACTCTAGGAGCATGTTGAGGAGCAGCTATGGAGTACTTCTTGGAGAAGAGTGTGCTGACACTCTTGCTTATGGAGAGGACTTACCCATCAGCAGATTGGTGGTGTGGATCAGCCATCTACATAATGTGTTTGAAGATTTTCTTCTACATGAAGATTTCAGTGTACTTCAAAGACATTGGATGGAGCTTAACATAAGATTTGCATCTTATGTTAAGAATCCAGGTACATATTCTCTTTATGCACACAGGTACTACTTGGAGTTCATGGAGGCAGTGGCATCCATATCAAGAGGAGTCCTATTCGGCATAGGTACAAGAGAATGAGTACATGTATCCTTTATGCATATTTGGATGAGGTGTTCGAGAAGGTATATTCATATGAGTATGAGGATTTTCTGACAGCAAACTTGTTAGCATTCTTTGCTAATTTTGTAAGTATGTGATCTTTCACACATGTATCTGATTTAGGGTCTTCCATAGCCTAAGTTCAGATGAGGGTTTGTTGATTATCAACTTTAGACTGATCCTTCCTCTTTCTGTCACTCATATTCACTCTTCTACAACCTATTAGGTCACACATCTCATGTATATTCAGATTTCTATCCATACATCTGAATATGTTTATTACATTTGTACATTCACTCATCCATCTATTTCTGTTCACATAGAGTGGTTGAGAATTTTGACTCCCACATTGTAATTGACATTTGTATATATGATAGTGTGAGTAAGCAGTGGTTTACGTAACACTTTACACATGTTGTCTAATCTTTCTCTATCTTTTTCTCATCATTTGTATGATTAAGTGTGGTATGTTCATGTTTTGTCAATATTGGAAGATTGTTGGAATCTGTGTTGTTGATCGTGGATCTATGGAACTATGGACCTGTGGTATTAGTTATGGGCCTACTAAATTTCTAACACATTCAAAGTTTGAAAACCCATGCACAAAGAGGGCACATGTACATATATTAAGAAAATCTTCTTTTTGTTTTAATTCTTATTTTCAAGTTGGTGGACAAAGGCACCATCCATCACAATTGATGATGCAAAAGATAAGACTTTGAATTTTCTCATTTGGAAGAAAGCCTCATCATCACCTCACTCTTGAGAACCTTGCTGAACACCGATCCTTTTTTGCACTATGATTGTTGTATAAATATATTTAGGGTCTCATTTTAAGATTGTGCATAGGCACTTGCTTTTATGACCCATGTACCCTTAGTCTCCCTTGTTCACATGGACTAAGAAGAGATGAATTCATTTCATATATTGTACATATCATCTCGTCTTCCATTACATTCTCATTATTATTATTATTGTTATTATTTGTTTAGAAAAAAAGAGAAAAAAAAAGCAAAATTCATCCTAGAGCACTCTTCTTATGGCTTTCTTCTTCAAAGTACGAAAAGGATGCAAAGCACCAAGATAAATGTGAGAAAATCCAAGAAAACTCAATGGAATAAGCAAGAAAAGTCATTGAACAAAGAGAAACACTCCAACAATAGGATCACGGACTAGAAGGACTTCAAGGCGCTCTTCTTAAAAGCTCCAACACCATAAAGGCTTTGTTGAGGATCACAAATTCAAGGAGCAGGGAGTGTTGGAAGCATGACACTTTCAACTCTTTTTAATCATCATTTTCACATGGAGCTACCTTTTTCTACCTTACATTAGCTTATATTGATCATTTTTGTTACTCTTAAGCACTCAGTTATAGTGGTGTGAGAGTGCCACACCTTTTGATGTTTTTTGGAATCAATCTCCCTTGAGACAATAATCCCACATAGAGGGGAAAGTGGTCAAAGTGTATATAAGGAGGTCACTAGTCATTTTAAAGGAGGCCGATTCTGTACTCATAATAAGATTATTCTCTTTTGCAAAGAAGATGATTCTCCTTTGCAATGTACATGCTTGTGTCTTTTGAGTCACATGGATGTGGTTCATGTTAGCTTGTGACCTTATTCATGTGTGGCTTGCATGTCTACATGTTTTGATTGAAGTTGAATGCGCCGTCTTGATGAATGTTTTCTTTTGATCTTGTGTGTGGATTCATGCCATGATTGAAGTTGAAGCTCCATTACGTATGCATAATGTTTTCCCACATATGGATCTCACAAGATAGCTCACCAGTTTATGTAAGTGTGTATGGTGCTCAACATCAACACATTGCCTTCCATAATTGTTGTTTCTTTGAGCATTAGAATCCAAACACCTTCTGAATTATCTACTCTAGCTATCAAAAATAGAGTTCTAAAGCACATGAATCTCAATAATTGTGAAAACACATACTATTTGGTCTTGACTAATGCATATACCTTTATGTTATCAACATGCTAGCTTTTAACATCAATAAGCTTAAAGCTTCTGTAGCTGGATATTGAATGCACATTTTAAAAAATATTGGTGTTTTGATGATTAGCCCTAAAAGCTAGACTCCATTTGCTAATATACAAGTAAAATACCATTCCTTGATTGTTTATGAATGATAATTAATTGCTTATTGAAGTGTATGCACCAACATTTCATGTTCCTCTCTCCTTTGTACATCTCTCTCTATCCATCTTCTATCGTAGCTCTTCCTTATCTGAGAACTTCTTTTGGCCACTTCATCAGCATGCTAATTTTTCAAAGGTTACTAGTTTTTTCCTAGGGTTCACACACTTTTATACATATATGCTATTTCTATTGTTTCTTTATAAAACAAACTAAATTGTGCTTCCTATTCCATGTCTATCTCTCCAACCCCCATCTGCATACACACTTTGCATTTCTTTAAATAGATTTGTGTAGAACTTGAAATGAAGTTTATGTGAATTAATCAAGTATTGCCTTCTTGTATAAAAATAGTGTTGAACCCATATAACTCAGTTTATAAAATATGTTACGTGGAATCTTGTTGAGCATTTCACTATGCATTTTCCAAGAATTTCTTCTTTCTATATGATTCAAAATATTCTTCAATACATGTTAAGCTACTGCTTCAGCCATCATACACCTATAAAAACCATTTGGCTAGCTATTACAAGACATTGATAAGCTCTTTTATACTATGATATGGGAAATCCATCACATATGTACGCAGTTGTCACTATTTTCCATGAACACACATCATTCTTAGCATTTTTTTTTAATAAATGGAGGCTCGGCAAGTGCCTACTCTCTCGAGTCTTAACTTTAAAAGAACAATTGTACAAGTGAATGGGCATAGTACCCGCGGGATCCCCATATCTCACAAAGCAGGGGTTAGGCAAAATAACAACTAGTGACAACTAGTTTAGATTGGCCAAAACCATTACATGTCTATCCCAGAGGTTGAACACAAGAGGCCTCAAGAGGCTAGAGCTTAACCAACCCACCTATGAGATGTGAACATAGTACATAAAGATACTAATGTTACTGTTTGGGTTGGTTGATAGTACATAAAGATCTCACTATTTTCCATACATGGTCAAGAAGTTTTAATGCCAAAATTTTAATGCTACATTTTGCAAAGACAAAATTTTGGTGTTGGAGTCTCAATAGGAAAACAATGTGTACACTTATGTGAAATATTTAAATTAAAAAATTGGTTAAGGAATCTTAAGTTTGCTAGTGTGAAATAGTCTTTCTAATTTTAAATTTAATATAATTTTATTCCATTATTTTCCACTTTCTAACCACAATACCATTTGGTTTACATGCTATCATGGCACTGATATTGTATCATGGCATTGATATTGTCTTTACGATTATACCATTGTTTATTACATTTCTAGTCATCTCAAACATGTTGACCGATTTTCAAAAAGTACTTTCAACAGGTTAAGGGTGGTCCATATGGTGGGTATACATACATAAATATATATCAAAAACTCTTCATGCATCCATTTGCGAGGAGAAGAGCATCTTGCTCTTTCACTCTTCCTCATGTGTTGAAGGATTACATGCTAACTTGCACCTTATAAAGGGCTTTCTTCCACTATTTCTGCAACATCTATAGGATAGCTCCACATATTCCTTCACAAGTGGCACATGTGAGAAATTTGAACCTTCTCTTTGGTTTGCATGATTCCTCCTTTCTCTACACATAAATGAGGATTCAAGAGCCTTATTTTACTCCAATAAAGCTCCCCCACCCATTTTTTGTTTGTTTTCCTCTTCTTTCTCTAGATATTGAAAAGCCCAAGAGCATTCATATACTATTATACTACTTGAGACATACACATCATCATATGAGCCCTTGTTCTAGTTTTTCTCACCACATTTTTGGGTCTAGCTTCAATCAATATGAAGCATCTTTGGAGCACAATATGGAGGAAGTTTATTCTGAAATTTGTAGAGACAAGGAAGAGATGAAGCATAGCTCTACATGGATCACGGGAAGGACAAATCGTGAATCCAAATAAGTAGTCCATTTCTTTTTTCAAGTTTTTATATTTCAATGTATGCAAGAGTGCAACGTATAATGAGTATGTGGCTGATAGAATGCACATTGACTAATGAATGTGCATCAATATGCATTGGAAAAAAAAGGTTCACACTTGATTCATGCATTGAATTTACAAGAGATATTAGGAGTTTGTCTACCAACACTTGTTTCCACATTAAATTTCATGTTTGTGCTCTAACTTTGCATAGAAAAGAGTCGCTTTTTGTGCATATATTTGGTCATGAATGCACAAACAAAAGATGCATGTTTTAGGGTGTCTTATTTGATTATGAATGCAATTGCGATGTGCCATGCATAAGCAGAGTTGATGTTTGCGTATGAAAAGGAGATATATTGGATGATCATTTGAATTCGTGAAGCACAAAAAAGATATCTACATTACACTCTCGTGGAATGCATTGGGAAAGGATGCATGCAAAGAAACTATTTTTTTGAAAAGAATTATTTTTTACAAGCATGGAAAGAAAGAGGAAAAAAGCATTGGCATGAAAGGTCAAATTGTTCTGAAAATTAAAGTATAGATAAGAGTTCTTAATTAAGGCTACACATCACAAGAAATACTCTCTTATTTTCAAACATGTTCTCCTCAAAGCAAGAAATGGGAAAATGTTTGAGACATTTGCAAAGGCATGGCCGACCCTTTAGCAAATGTGTGAAAAGAGATGCTAAGATTGTTATGTCTAAATAAAGAGAATTTTTTAATTTAATCAAAACATCTCTTAAAGTCACTTGAAGCATGCAACGCTTGTGTTTTGGGATACCAAACATCACATTAATGTACTTCTCGTAATTGTTTTTTGAGTTAGAAATACGCCAAAGGGCCAAATTTTGAGAGGCAAGGAATCTCTAAGTCACTTCTCTTAGAATTTTCTAGAAACTCTTTAGATGTAAATATTTGAATCTTTTTCCATTACAATGCAAATGCATATCAAACATACAAGCTTGAAATACACACCTAGCCCGTCACCCACTTAGCCTAAGTAGGTTGGTTGTTGTATGCAAGACAAGGGATTTGAACTCATGACTAGTTAGCTAGGAGTTTGCTGAGATAACCACATGCCCCAGAAGACATGGTTGAAGATTACTTCCTAATCCTTGCTCTTTGGGTATGGTTCACCCATCTCCTGTCTATCACTTTAAGGCATTCTTCCTACCTTGCTTGATCATTAATCTCAATGATCTACACTTGTATCCCTCCACCCCTAGTGATCAACTCGCAAAGCCCAAAAGCTTGACAATCCCTAATCACTTTGTAGATTTGGAAATTTCGTTCCAAAAACTTTCTAATGGCACCTTATACACCTCAATCCAACCTACAAATTGGGAGATCCACACCAATCTTTGTTGGGCAGAATATTAAAAGTGTCGTGCCCCTTTTGTACCTTTTCAAATTCTAGAGTGGCCAAGTGCCTTTTCTTAAGGCCATTAGATGCCCAAAACCTTTGAAATCACAATATATTAGTTAAGAGTTCGATGGGATAACCATGTGCCCCAAAACCCATGGTTGAGGACCAAAACCATATCCTATATATCACTTTATAACGTTTCCCAAGTTGAACTCACAGTTCCATGATTACTTTGATATGGTTTTTTTATTTGATTACATCTAAGAGAATGATGGAAACATGAGAAGCCCACTTGAACTTAAACAAAAAATTGAGCATCAAAGCTCAATAAATGTGCATTATGTTTACTTCGGATCAATAAGAAAGGTACATAATGATCAAATTACTAAGACAAAAGGAATCATGAAACTTTGAATAGCCATTCCCCTTAGAAAATTTTCATGGTTATGTTGACCTATGGCTCAATTCTACATTGAATAAACTTTGCATATCAAGACAAAATCTTAGAAAAGCTATATCCAAGAGATGCAAGATCTTTGAATGGAAGGGTCTTGAAGTTCTCAAAGCATAAGTGTAAGTGAAATAATCAATTGTTTTGGCAAAACACTTGAAATTTTATAAAAAAGCCAATTCTTTATCTAAATCACTTTCTTCATCCAAGCATAAAGTTTTTCGTTGGAAATTTAAATTCTCCAAGAATCAATCATCATCTTATCCAAGATCTTTTTTATACCCTAGTAAATGTTCATTGCATGACTACATTAGGACAGGTTAAGTGGTTGAGAGTACACATAGAGATGCAAAATGAACTAAACCATGTATTAAACAATGAAGTGAGTATGAGACTCAAAGAGTGAATAGACCATAAAATGGGAAAACTCACATATGGATTAGAGTGAGCTTGCCAAGAGCATGGAGTGAGCTCTCAAGCTTTGAAACAACTGCAAAAGTGGGAAGAGGCCTTCCTTATATAGATTTAAAGGAGACTAATAAGAATATTGAAATACAAGTTGGAGATGCTCTTATAGAAATGGGCTACAATATATAAATAGATGGAAATGTGAAAGGTAATGGAGGTAAGGCCTTCGTGAACATGTTCGCCAAGTTCTCTTACAAGGTGCATTATTTCAAAGACATTTCATAAGATGAGATCTTGTCTTTGGTAAAATGGTATTGGATCCCAATGTGCTTTGTCTAAGCATGAAACATTGGATTCTTGGCAATGGCCAAGGAAAACTGATTATCAGTGTGGATGCATGCAGATGAGTCTTGCAAAAAACTAATGACATATAATAAAGGTTGAAATTAAACAACTTCACAAGTTACAAAACATGATGCTCGATGTTCAACCTCAATAGATGAAAGTGCCACCATAGAATTCTTCTTACTTTCCCAAGAGACAGATCCTCAGCCCAATCGATGTGGAATGTTGAGAATCTAGATTGCTCGCTCAATCAAAATCTATGTAATTGATGAGATCGATGCCTCCTCTATACCAAAGACCATGGTTTAAGGTGAGTGCTAAATATTTCAATAACCTCAAGGATGTAGTTGATAAGATTGATGGGAGAATTGTCTAAGAACACCCATTGCATAGGAGATATCTAGCCTAGTGTTGGCAAGGTAAAATAGAGAGGCAAAAAGTTGTTAACCATGCACATCAACTAGTGGGGTATTATTCTCCAACGTGAGCTTGGAGCTAGGATCCAAAGGTGTAGAGATGGAGCGATCCTAGTACATGGTATACTCAGAAAGTAAATTAAAAAAATCTTTGTGAAAGAAATATATCTTCATGTAGCTGACAAACCTCCATGGCTAAAAAGTAATGTGGTAGACCAAGATTTGTCATAGAATAGTCTTGATGAAGTTGTGGCATGAGAAGTTTTATACAATTTGAAGCAAATCCAATCAAGATGAGATAATCTACATATAGATTGAGAGTAGCAATGGTTGAATCCTTTTGATAGATATAGAGGTTTTGGCATTTTCACAACTTCAATGAAAGTCATGAGTTTCAAGGAAGGAGTCTTTGTGGTTAGTGATATTAACCTTGCCTTTCCCTTTGATAGGTAAACTTTTATTGTTGCTTAAGTAGACTTCACCTATTGAAAGATCCCAATTAGCTACTTGCCACTCTCCTCCCAATGTTAAATATCCCTTGCCCTTGTGCACATTGAGTCTTTTCTAAGGTCTAAACATCCCTCATATGGCACTCTAACAAGATAGAATAACCTTGAAAACTCATGTTAGAGCCTTGGCTTCCCTGAGCTCTAGTCCTTGACCCATTTAGGGTCCTTGACCAAATGCAGGTAGACCAAAGGTGGACCATGGTGGTCTAAATGAATCTAACACACTCTCTCCCTTATTGAGATCATTTTCCTTAATGATCAATGGAGGGAAGTGTTTACAAATCAGAGCTTCTAGTATACAAAATTTCATAAAATAACTCATTCCTATATGAACTTATAAGCAATGCAATGTGTAGCGATACAATCTCACCAATATGAAAACAAGTTGAGTGCACTTTGATCATTTTTCTAAATGATTTAAGGTGAATTTTTTACCCTAAATAATGGTAATTTTATTGAAATATGTGCACAAACATAAATATTGAATGATCATTCATGCATCCATTCTATAGTAGTTCGTTAAACAACAAACAAATTTAAACAAAACAAGTTCATTTGTAGCTCTACTGGTTCAATGCATCCTTCAATTCAAATGAATGTGTTATCTTCTCATAAAGAACCATACTTTAATTTTCCCTCTTCATTAATTTATAATCATCATGCATATACTTTCATGAATTAAAGAAGGAAAATCTAAACACTAATGAGGAGTATGTAAGTGGAAATGAAATAGTTTATTGATCACTCAATAGGTATGCAATTAAAAGTTTCATCTCATTAACAATGCATGCATTCAAATGATTATAATCTCATTAATTATCATGCATATAGTTTCATGAATTAAAGAAGGAAAATCTAAACTCTAATGAGGAATATGTAAGTGGAAATGAAATAGTTTATTAATCACTCAATAGGTATGCAATTAAAAGTTTCATCTCGTTCACAATGCATGCATTCAAATGATTATAATCTCTTTTAATGTTTGTGCCTTAATAGTTGTTCTACCTCAATAGATATACTCATCCATATCATCCTATAATTATCCATTTGCAAAGCTACATGTATAATTGATCGTAGAAACATATGCTTTTCATATAGTGAAACAAAGAAAGTTAAAGGTAACAATTTCACTTTTATAAATTGTTAAATGCATCTATAATGCATACAAGTTTATGTCTTTAATATGTAGGTATGTACATGAAATCACTTTCATGAAGAAGAGAAACTATTCAAAAATTTAATCTATTACATTAGAAGAACAACAAAATCATTCTCTAATAGTTCTCAAGCTTTAACTACAAGCAATCACATTAGGAAAAAAAGGTGAACCCTGCATGGGCCTTGTAAGGATCCCTAATTTTTAGCGATTAAGCCTAATTCTATTGTTGTTTAAGGGGACAAAGTGCATTTAATAGGGCACTTTTTAGTAGGTTGGAGTAGGCTTTTTTTAAGGCTTACTAGGCTCCTCTGTCTCTTCTATTAGAGAGAGAGAAAGGGAGTCTACTTTCCACATCATCAAACTTGAGCATGTATGGGAATAAAAAAATGATTTTTTTTTTCAAAGTCTCAATTTCAGCGTTTATTTACTTGAAAGGGCTCATTTTTTAATATATATGTCAGAAGTGACTTTTTTTAGTTTAGTTTTTAATTTTCCTTTTGAAAAAGTAAATTTTTAAAATCCCTCCAAAAGTAGAGTGCCACATCATCAAATCTGTAACTACTCTTCACCCAAAAAATGACTTCTTCAAAATTTCATCATTTTTGGCTATTCTCAGTGGAAAAACACACTGTGACCCATCCACATCCAAGAAAACAAAATTTTCCTGAGAAAATCATGCTCTAGCATCTCTTTCAAACAAATTTCTGGTCTCTTTCTCAATATTGTCTAATTGTTGGAAAAGATGGTGTTGACACCTATTACAAACCTCACATTAGGACGTCCTCATGCCCCAGCATCAACAAGTATCCATGTTCGTGTGCCCAGAGAGTTTGCTCCAAATACACAGTGCAACAATGATGTGAACTCTCAAAATGAGCGTCGTGAAGCTTGAGAAAAGAATATTGATCTTTGGACTCATGGTTCATTATACCCTCCTGATCCAATGTCTTCTTACCATCCAACATTCCATAACCTCTCAACTTTACTTCAGTTTATCGGTGCCAGTAAAGCTGGGCTCTTAGGTTATTGTCAACGATTATCTACACATTCAACTGTCATTACTAAGTATTGGATTCAACAATATCAACTAAATCATACAAGGTTGGTCACTTTAGAAAGCACAATCATATCTTTACAAGAAAAGCTTGCAGAGCTTGAAAAGCATATGGAAGAAAAGGAGAGAACAATTCAGAAATTAAAAAACAATGTCCAACACTTGAGAGAGACTCCACTTGGGATGCGACGTAGGAGACGATCATTAACATCCTTTGACTCTCTTTCAATTGGTGGTGGAGCATGAAAACGACGAGTTTTTGCGATAAGGTTTGGCTTGTATTTGTTTATCTTTTTGGAAGACTTATATATATATATATATATATATATATATATATATATATATATATATATATATATATATATATATATATATATATATATATATATATATATATATATATATTCTTGTTATGTAGGTCATTCGTTGAAGATGTTAGTGCTTCATCAACAACAGAGGATCAATTCAAGTTATTAAATTCTTGTTTGACCAACAAGCAGGTGGTAGAGGCTTCAACAGGCAATGGTTCAATTTTACAAATCTACTATACCAGGTATGTCCACTATTGTTACCTTGATATGCATTGTATTTTTGATGTTATAAAAATTTTGTCCATTTATGCAGATTGTAATACCAAATTAAAGTTTATATTGAAGTTAGATGAATGCCAGATCATAAAGGGACGACGAATGGAGAGATTGAGTTTGACACTCATGAATGAAGCTATGACAAATGCCATATCTGATGAAAGTAGTAAGTCTAGCCCTAACTCTACATATAGTGTTCAATCCGAGAAAGAAATATGGTGGTTAGGTGCTATTGAAGTACCTAAAGAATCCAATGATGTTCTTTCATGGATTTTTAGTAGGACCCCATGGATCACTAAAGTAATAGTTTCTCAAATTCATGGTGCAAAGCTCCACATAGAAAACTTTGGTGATTTTGAGATAGATTGGCACTTGGGTGGGGATTTAAAAACTATCAAATGCATGTTAGGTTGCAAGCAAGGTGCATCTGCTCGTTATCCATGTCCATTTTGTACCCGAGGCTATAAAGTAACAAATGGACAACAAAAAATACTATCTAGCTTAGATGAATACATAGATGCACCTACTTCCACGGAATGGGATAGACCTTTGTTAATGTGTCCAATGTTAGAAATACCTAACCGTGACACATTAGATAAAGATTGGAATCCCTGTTCACTTTTGCACATTGCATGCTTTCATGAGAATATTTGATAGATTATTGAAGCTCCACATAGAATATGCATTTTCCATAAAGCCAATTGATAAATCTGTACAAGCCATCAAAAAATTGGAAGAGTTGCTTAATTCGATTGGTTGTCATGGTGGTAATGTAACTCTAGTTGCCAAAAAACCTAGTGAATCACAAAATAGTTTGCAACAAGTGTCAATGATAGGGAAGAAGGCAAGAAAATTTTTCAGAAGAGGTATGAGCCCTAAGAAAAATGAATGCAGGGAGCTATGGAAAGACTTGTGCATGATCACCACTGATAATGATTCTCAAATTGACCTTAGCAATAGGAGAAAGAAGGTTTGGTCATGCTTAGATAAGTTGGTAGGCTTAATGAGTCTTAATAGCTCCAACAAAAATGACCGTCAGTTGTTTCAAGATACATTAATAGAGTTTGCAAAGTGTTTCATCCTATCTTGGGGAGAGATCAATATTACACATTACACTATAAGTTTTCTTATTTTTTCAATTTTCTTGTTGATAAGAGTGTGTTATATGTACTTATATCATTTCAGCATATTTTATTTGCACATGGAGCATTTTTTATGCATCAATATGGTTTGTTGGAGATTTTTAGTACACAAGGAATGGAGAAGTCACATTACAAGGCTAGAGGTGTTTACTTCAAGAACACACGACATGGTGGTGGTGCAATGCAATCAAACTATATGGAAGAGATGTTTAATTGGTTTTATTGTACTGCATTTTCAAGGACGTATGCAATGGAATGAGCCAAGGAGTCGAAAGTTGCAAAACTTGCAAGAATTAATCAACACAACTTAGCTAGTGAAAAATGGAAGTCATCATTGGGACCGTTACGTCATGCTCAATGGCGGGCTACAAGAACACGGCAGGGTTCATCATGGAAGTGAAGTCATTTAATACATTCATGGCATTTTCTGAATAATTCATAAGGTTTCCTACACACTAATCTCTTGTTTGCAATTTTTTAAGGTAATTTTTAATTTTTTAACTATTTTTTGTCCATTCAGATGTGAACAAAACCTTTTTAAGTGAAACATTATAAAAGGAGACTCATTGTCTCATTTCAACATTCTAGCACTATAGAGGATGGCATGAACAAAGCAAACTGCAAGGAAGGATCCCATTAACTTTCCTACCTATGTGCAAGGCACTCAGAAGCCACCATGGATGAATCACCACAAAAGGCCATGTAGTGTCTCGCGCTCTGCATCCCATCGTGAAACAGGTGGTGGTCATACCTATGGGAGTGAACAATTGCATGAACGAGTGGAACATGGGCAATCCAGGGAAGAGGCTGTAAATCAACCCCAATCACCATCATCATATGATGAGCCTCCATCACCAAAGAGACCAACAAAGACAAGGGTGAAGGAGCGTGCTCACAGACAGGTAGTTTCTAATGACGATTCTGATGAATCGCATGAGGATGTGTCTCAACAACATTTAGAATCAAGTGAGGAGAGTCAAACATTGCCACCATGGGTTAACCAAGAAATACCTACAAATCATAGGGTTACTATGGCGGGAAAGTCTCTACCAACAAATCAGGGGGCCATACCAAATGATCAAGAGAGGGAGCAAAGCCAGCAACAATATCCTGAACAAGGAGAAAGTTCAAGACGTGTGCAACGTAAGAAGAAAGTCTTTCAACCCCATCGTAGACCACCCCAACCAAGACCACAGGAAAATGTCCAACGAAGACCACCACCACCACAAGCTAGAGCACCACAACGAAGATGAAGATATATGAAGGCTTTTGCAGAGATAAGGCACTATCAAAAGACAGCTGAGCTTCTGATACCTAGAAGATCCTTTGCAAGGGTGGTTAAAGAAGAGTTACAAAGGTATTATGCAGGGTTAAGGATCCAAGCTCTAGCTTTAGAAGCTTTACAAGAGGCAGCTGAAGCATATTTGATATCAATGCTCGAGGATTCCAACCTGTGTGCCATCCATGCTAAGCGAGTCACTATACAACCGAAGGACATACAGTTAACTAGGAGAATTAGGGGTGATCGTAGCTAAGTTTTGTAACTAATCTCTACAGACAAGAGATTTTTTGTAAATATTGCCATTTTCAATGAAACATGAGCACTTCTCCTCTATTCTCTTTATAATCTCATTATTTAGAATGCAACATGAGCAGTCATTATACATTTCCATGTGTTTTCTTGTGATAATCTCTCATATATCAGTGATTGTTTTCTTATCTTGTCATCTTGATCATTGTATATTGATTTAATGCTAAAACCATGCCCTGCCATAGAAACACGGGAGAAGGCCCTGCAAATGTTTTGCAGGGCCTTCTCCTGCATTTCTGTGGCAGGGCTTATTTCTTTGTAAAAAAACCCTATTTTCACATGAAGGATCATGAAGAGTAAAACTAGTTCATGAGGAGTGAACATGGACAAATTTTGACCTCCCTATACCTTGCACTATGAATTTCCAAATACATACATGAAAAACACATCTTTGAAACATATGAGCACAGCATTTTGAAACTTAGAACATTTGCATTCTTGAAAACATCCATTTAGTGTAGTTTTACTCTCATGTAAGGTCATCTAGGGCATTGGGAGGCCAAATAAAGCCCTGCCACAGAAACGCGGGAGAATGCAAATGTTTTGCAGGGCCTTCTCCCGTGTTTCTATGGCAAGGCTTTATTTGGCCTCCCAATGCCCTAGATGACTTTAAATGAGAGTAAAGAAGTCATGCTCAATACATTACATGCAGGTCAAAAAGAATTTTAGATAATATACTCAAAAAGAAAGACTTGAGACAATTGTAAATAAAGCAAAGTGAAAATTTGATATTAATTCAATTGTTTACATCAATTGGCTTTGAGTTTCTCAATGACTCTCTTTCGATGCTCCAAAGCCATGGGTAGGGTGTAAGTCAAAATTGAGGTTGTTATTTCAGCAACATTTCTAACTCCTAGACCTAGAGATATACCTATTTGACCTAAGACCTTTCCACACAAGTTGGAACCTAATGTTGTAGTTACAAGGGATTTCTTAACTAAGAAGATACAATTACTCCCCTGCGTAATGGTTGATAAACAAAGCAATTTACTTAAGGCATTTAGACACCATGTCATGAAGTGGCCCTGAGGACTGAACTCTTTATGGATAATTACAAAATGTTCTTTGGGAAGTTTCCCAATGTAGTTTGCAAGGGATGAGCCACCTCCACAAGCCACTCGATCACCTCCACTCCTTGCTACAAACTTGTCGACTTCAATCACCTCCTACACAAAGTTTTATGATTAGTAGCTGTATGTGTTTGTAATAATGAATGACATGAATTGAATATACTTACATCTTGAACTCTATCTTCTTCTTCTCCTCTCTCTTGAAGATGTAAATTAATGCTGGAGTGGGACATCCCACTCTGCTTGAATATTGCTGAGGCGGGAACTTCTGATTCCAATATCCTTTCTTGTGCATTACTAAATTGTTCTTCTGTGATATGTTGATGTTCACTTGTAAGTATGTCATTGCAAACCAATTTTATTGTGTCGGCCACTGAGTCACCAAATGGCAAACACTTTTTCTCCAACAAGTCAGAGGTACTATACAAAGGACACTCTGACAAAGTACAAAACAAACTTAGGCATTCATCTAGCCGTAGCCCGAATGCCTTCTCTACATCATGTAAAAACAAATATTCTTGTCCCTCAACAAGAACCGCTGTAAAAGTTTCAATCTCCACCTCTAGAATAGTTGCTTTTGGCTCTGAAGAGGTGGATGGCTTAGGCACTTCTTTCAACTTATCATCCACACCAAGAGGATAAGTTTTCTCAATAGCTTCTCTCTCTAATAGGAGATTCAAGGGTTCTTGAGGTGGTTCCTTTTTATCATCGACAAAACCACCTGTAAGAAGATGAGGGATCTCATGAGGAATTGGTTCTAGTTCCTCATTCACAAAGAAAATTGTGGGAGCAATGAATGAAAGATATTTTGCACCCATCTTGCGTTTCCTATTCAATCTCCTTATAAGTGGCACAGTTTCATCAAGAAGGTGCCCTGCTTCCTCTGCAATTACCTGGAACTGTTTCAATCGTTTTGCAAATGCCTCATCACCTTTGTGAATGTAGGTGAGAAGGTCACATGGAACCCAGGTTCCATCATAAGGTGGTATTTTGATGGAGAAACGCAATATATGAACTTGCATATATTGAAGTAGCTCCTCCAAAGCATCGGCATTCATTTGCACGGTTCCAAGGAGGTCAGGAACCTTGGAGAGAAGATCATATAGGTCATGTTGACCTTTATAATCTGAACCCTCCAAAAATTCTAGAAACTTGTGGCGTGCGCTCTTAGTAGGTACAGAGGTGGAAGTCATAGCTTGCAAATGCGGACTGCTCTATCACTCAATGTAGTTGCAAAAGTGAGAAATGAGGAGAGAGGACTCCTATTTATAACTTTTCTAGAATTTTTAAGTGATGGGTCCCACTTTTTCATAGAAGTGACTTTTCCTTAAATTAAAACATAAGAGTCTTGGAAAGGAAAACTTTGACATTTGAGATCACAACAAAGAAAATAAACAATAAGATTGCTCTTTCAAGAAAAACCTTGAGAATGTACAAATACAAGTAGAATGTGGCCAAAATATCCTCGAAGCAAATGTGAAGATTTTTTCATTGCAAAAATAGGTTTGTTTACATGTTTCACACTATCTTTACAAAAAAGAGCTATGACAATGAAATTTCAGTTCCATCCATGCTCCAATCTGCAAGAACCTTGATTCTATCTTCCAATCTCTTTCCAATCTGTGGACAATTCATAAAAGAGTAAACATTTTCAAATCATGAACAATAGTGATAGAATTATATATATATATATATATATATATATATATATATATATATATATATATATATATATATATATATATATATGTGTGTGTGTGTGTGTGTGTGTGTGTGTGTGTGTATATATATATATATGGAATACAACTCTTACCTTGTTCCCTCGTATTCAAAATTTGAAATCATGAAGATCATCATATCCCATGATAAGTAAGTGCTCTCTCAAGTTGGCCAAGTTCCAATGTTGATTAACTAAAACCACCTCCATATCATTGTTTGGTAACTTCACATTAATTTCAAATGAAGTTAAGGATCCCTCCAAGCTTTGCAAAGGTATCCACTCTCCTAGTTTACACATCCAACAATCATAATAAAATCTAATGTACAAAGAGGTGCGATGTTTTAAATAGTGAAACCCTATACCTGTGTCACCAATTCTACAATGATATCTATCCCCTTTTGACAATCCTTCTACATGACCCCAGTTTTCCCCTAACAATCCTTCTACTACTTCGTATGTAATATCTTTACATAGGAACATTGTAGGAGTTTCTACAAAAGGAATGCCTTGAAATATGAAAACAAAGCAATGGACTGGTAGAGTCCAATGAAGACCTATTGATCTAGACACTCATGTGAATTTCAAAGAGTTATGTATGTCCATCGCCATATTATGCTTGAAAGATAATATGGACCAAAAATCAGGTTTTGGCCACTCTAAACTAAGAAGAGAATCAACTTTGATAATCTCCAAGCTTCCATATTCACCATCTGCGGAAGGAACAATGTACTTGTGAGTATAAAAGAAGATCCTTTCACGAATAAGTTTAGCAAGAGGTACATCTGGAAACACTAATGCCCCAATGTCTGCATGTAATGCTTTGAAAGTTCCTACAAGACTGTGAAGTGGTTGCTCTTCCACTAAACTAGAAGGAAATATGACTATAGCAACGAAAAACATATGACATGAGTAATTAAGACATTTAACACCATGAAGCATTGAAAAAATAGAAATACTCACAATGGATTGGATATCTAATTCTATTGGAGTTTTCTAACTTCATGGTTGAAATTGTGAAGACATGTTGTACAATAGCAACCATCCCACCATGTGTTTGCTGCTTGAAGCCTAAGAGCTTACCTTTCCAATGAAGATCCAAATTCCCACGATCTCAAACACGATGAGGACCAAGTCCAGATGGTTGCATGTACACCCATGCACCTTTGCAAAACTCTTGTGGTAGCCAACTTCCTTCCATTGTTTTGATGTTGTGGCACGTCATTGTGTGAACTTCGTCTTTTGGTCTCCTACGAGCTCTAGAGCTTTCCATGGGAGTAAGAGTTGTTGTCATTGCTGCAGAAGTTGGGAGAATGGTAGGAGGAGAAACAACACTTCTGTTGTATGGTATGGAGGAAATAGAGGTGAAAAATATGGCTTTTTGGGTTTTGGGTATGAAAATGGGAGTTTGAAGAGGGAAAGTAGAGTTTTTTGAGTTATTTTGAAAAAAGTCACTTTTTTAGCTCAAAAACCTGCACGGATTTTGAATTAGACGTCAAAAATAGCACTTTTGACCCTGAAAAGTGATACAGAGGTCATTTAATGGTATTATGATGAGTTTTCAAACTTTTTAAAAATTTTGAATTTTTGGGCCCAGCCTGATTACGAGATTTCTTCTCTCTCTAGAAGACAACCCTGAACATAGAGGAATCTTATCCCCTCTTCCCCCTTCAGCCTAGTATTTTATAGGGTATAGATTGTGGCCACCACCCTCTTCTGATTGGTTCATCACTAATCACTCCTTAAGTTAAAAGGCCCATCCAGGGTTCACCTTTTTTCCTAATGATTTCTCCCTTTCTCTTTTGTAATTCTAAACAAAGGGGAATTATAAGGGAAATCATCTCTTATGAAGTGCAAACATCTCCCATGAACACATATGAAAATAAGATGAATCAATTCAAGGCATTAAAGCGACTCTCAGTCGTACCCAGTCAGTTAGAAACCTTCCTATAGATGGTCATTAGTAACCAAACCGTGGCTTCCAACCATTCACTAGATAGCTCTTGAAGCAATGAATCCATAGATTTTAAATTTATCAATTTGGATTCTCCTAGCTCAAGGTATGGACTAAATTGTGAACATGGGTAGTCCAAAACAGGTCATGTGCAAAGCACATGAAGTAAAGCTATCCATTTACTCCTTCTTTTTTCCTAGGTCAAGGAGATGTGGGTGCAGCAAGCATTTATCCCACATGACTTGTGAGGATCTCAAAAGTAGCCTATATAAGGCACATAAATTACTATTGTCTCTTGAGGAGAGAAAGGGAGCTCAAGCTTCTCCTCCTCCATGGCACATGAGTGATAGCCCAATCCATATTCGGGTGTGTGCATTCATCTAGGACATTCATGGAGTGATAAAGAAGTCTTACTTGTTGTAACGAGTCCATGTGACTTATCCTATTGAAGAAGTCATCTCCTTTTTGTCTATATCCTCCCTTTGCACGCCTCCTGAGGAAATCAACCAAACTTCTTTCTTTTTCTCCTCCCAAATATCATACACATCATTGTTGCAAGTTTCCTCCACAAAGTACTCAACAAGATGATGAATTGTATATTCCTCATGAGCCTTTCCTTCTCTCTCTCTCTCTCACACACAAGCTTTGTTATCAAATGAAATATCCCAATTAGCTACTTACCACTCTCCTCCCAACCTTAATGAGCCATTGTCCTTGGTCACATCTAGAGTCATCTCCTCCCAAACTTCTTTCTTTTTCTCCTCCCAAATATCATACACGCCGATGTTGCGAGTGTCCTCCATCAAGTACTCAACAAGATGATGAGTTGTGTATTCCTCATGAGCCTTTCCTTCTTTCTCACACACAAGCTCTGATACCAAATGAAAGATCCCAATTAGATACCTACCACTCTTCTCCCAACCTTAATGAGCATTGCCTTTTTCACATCTAGAGTCTTCTCTAAGGCCCAAATAACCCTCATATGGACACTCTAAACAGATGGAATAACCTCGAAGACTTGTGCTAGAGCCTTGGATCCCCTAAACTCTGGTTCTTGACCTGTCTAAGGTCTTCAACCAAATTCAAGTAAAACAATGGTAGAATGTTGTGGTCTAAATAAATCTAACACTTGTGGGTTCCTTGAGTTCTTGAAAGGAGTCACGATCTTTGCACATATAGGATGCGTCATCACTATCAAAGATCCAATCTTATGAGGAAGTTGAGGTCACTATGGTATTTTCTTTAGTGGAAAAGAATAATTATTCACTTGGGCAATGAGTTTGATGGGAGGATTTAGTGCTTTTCATGGATTGAGATGCATGGGACTTATTTACCTTTCTTTTATATCGGAAATTTTCTTTGTGGCATAAAAAATTATGTAATTTTCTTGTTCATTGTATCTTAAAATGAAGTGTTTTGTGTAGTGAAAGAGGAGGTTTGAAATTACATGAGACTTTGAAGTGCTTATAGAACATTCAGATTGAAATTACATGTGAAATTATATGAAACTTTGTACTTTATGAGCCTCTCTTTTTTATTCTAAACAATGAAATTAATAAGGGATTGTCCGATTTTTAAGTTGTAATATGGTGTTATGAAGTTCAAGACACCACATGGGATAGAAATAAAACCATGGAGTTATATGTAAACACTTATGTCATCATATCAAATGGTGCTTTCTCTATCTCTATGGCATGGCACAACAAACAGGTAGAGGAAGATAAATGCTCCCCCCTCTCTCTATCTCTCACTTTTTCAATGATCTACACAAGGTAAAGGTAAGGAAGTGGAGGGAAGAGACTCAGATTCATGTGTTGCTTGAGATTGGCCTAATATAGAGAATTTCTTTGTCTAGTGCTCAAAGAGGAAAGGGGCACTCTTTGTTTATTTGTTTTCCCTTCTCTCTCTAGGAAGAGGGTTTGCTGAGAGAAGGGACAATAAACAAATGCCAGAGAGAAGAGAGTTGGAGTTGTTTGTCAGAGAGTAGATGTCTCTTCTATGTCTAGAGTCGATTGAAGCTTGGATCCCTCTCTCTCTCTCTCTCATCAAAGAATAGAGTAGCATGTGTGTCATTCTTATAGGTCCTAAATAAAGACATTGGATGCATAAAAAGCTAAAGATAGAGCATGTGATCTACAAGAGAGTATTATCTCTATGGATGTGTATTTGATGCTAGTGTTATAGTGTGGTGCATATAGCTCTTTGTGTTATAGATTTGTTATCTAATATAAAAGCTCATGTGCAATAGAGGGAGAATGTTCTTTCCTTCTCAATCTAGAAGAGAAGTATGCATTACTGTTCTTTGGTGCTCATATTTTCTATTGTTAGAAATTTTGAGAAGCACTTAGATGGAATTTCTATTATGTGTGTTAGTGACCCCCTCTCATTGATTGCTATTGCCTTCATCTCTAAGTGACATGATAGAGAGCACACACAACTTGTCTCTCCTGCTACTTAAGGCATCCATATCGATGTTGTTGGCTCATAGAAGAGGATGTTGCATGGCTATTTAATCTATGAGCAAAGAGAGGAAAGAAATCCACATGTGCTTGCTAAAAATGAAAAAAACAATGCTAGAATATCGGGATTAATATTATAACAAGATACCCACTATAATTCAACAACTCGATGATGTATAAGTAATTCAATAATGATTGTCCTTTTGCTTCACAGATAATGCAACCCATTTCGTGATGATAGCAAGTCTGTGTGGGCCTAGAGAAAGATGCTTGCAGCATATGAGGTGTAAAAAAAAAAGCATTTGGAAGGCTAAAAGTGAGATATATATTGGATGCTTCCAATGAAGTGTTGAAAAGGCAGAAGCTAAGAAAACTTAGAACATACAAGATGGAAGATTTGAAACCTTGCCTTTGAGATAACAAAGATATGACCTATCCATTATGTTGCAAATGTTTATTTCACAACAAGCTAAAGATCTTAATACTTGGCTTTTAGATACCAAAGCTATGGTTGTCCATTCTGCTAAAAATGTTTGTTGTAGAGCATGCTCACCTTTTTATTACAACCAAAATCACAACTCCACCATATTGGAGGAAGAGCAACCAAAATGCCACCAAAGTGAGAAGGAAAAACCAAAATGAGGGAAGAACCACCAAACAACTGCACGAAAGTGTTTCTAAACACTTCAAAGGTAGATAATCACCACCAAATTCATGAAAATGGCAATCAAGTTGTATGAACGACCAAATGCTGCTAAAAGCTACAACAAAGAGGGTGGGAGGGTGGAAATATAAAGGTGAACAGAGGGTGAGAGGGAGGGAAAAATGAACCAAAAGCACTCATGAAAGCTCACCAAGCACCAAAAGCATGATCAAAAGCTTCATGTTATCAATGAAGAAATGTCACCATGAAAGGAATGCCACCAAGACCTCAGGGAGCACCACCAAGACCTCCACCTAGAGCTCTAATACCATGTTGACAGTACAAATGTAGACACAAAATGAACTAAAACATGTACTCACAAATGAAATGAGTGTGACTCAAAAGAGTGAGTGGAACATGAATTGGGACAACTCACATATGGATTAGAATGAGCTTGCCAAGAGCATGGCGTGAACTCTCAAGCTTGTAACTAGGTACAAAAGTGGGGAGAGGCCATCCCTATATAGATTTGGAGGATATGGTCTCAAAGTACATCACATGTAGGATAATTTTGATTGAAGGAGAAACAAAAGTAGAAGCTACATGGAAAGAGTCTCGAATAGGAATAAAGAAATACAAAATGGAGATGCTCTTATAGAAATGAGCTACAATAGATAAATGGATGAAATATGAAAAAAATAGGAGATAATTTATTCAACATAAGTTCCCATTAGGAATGCGGGACAAGAAATCCTTAAATAAGATGTCTAATTAAAGAAAGAAGTTGTCACGTGATAATAACTCATAAATTTTTCCTAGTATATCTTCATGAAAAGGATAAACTCAAGGTGGAACAAGTATCATAGTTCTTTAAGATTTTAGTTGGGGGACAGAGAGCACAAGTCATAGGAGCTAATTATGCCTCCACAACTTTGAATACTTAGAGTTTGTTCATTGAATTTGAATTTCTTCAATTTAGATAAATGTTGATATATTTTGGTAATCAACACCCCTACGACCACAGTCTCAAAATCACTCAAAATTGATGAGCATACTTGGGGCAATTAAGAGTTCAAAATTGCTTCGCCTTGTGGTGTCAAAATTTTGATTCAAGACTGTTTTGGCCTCCAAACACATTATCACAGCAACTATGTAGGTAGTTTTGTCCTTTTGTGCCAAAGATATATACAATTTTTGGTTTGCCAATACAAACACATGGAAGTCTTCTATAGTTTCAACAGTCCTCAAAAGGGTATTTTTGTTTGACCTTTTGAGATACAATCATTTTTCTACATCAGGGTATTTAGTCACTAGCCATGGCTAAAAGCAATGATGTATTTTGTATGTTGGTTGCTAAGGATAAGTTGGATGGTACTAATCACCCATTATGGGCATATATGATGCATCGTGTATTGGTAGCAAAAGGGCTATGGAATATTGTGCAAGGTGTTGAAAACATCTTAGTACACCTGCAAATACAATTATTGAATTTGAATCCAGATGGCATTGAAGATGATGCTCTACAAATTCATGTTCATGTTGCAGTTTTTTTTGCACCTACTACCTAGCAACTTCATTAGAATGGCAAAGATGCTTAGGCACATGCATTGATAACTTTTTCTATCAAGTATGCCATTATTTCTCACGTTCACTCCTACAAGATAGCAAAGGATCCTGGAATACACTTAAAACTTTATAC
Source organism: Ceratopteris richardii (assembly GCA_020310875.1). Taxonomy (NCBI): domain Eukaryota; kingdom Viridiplantae; phylum Streptophyta; class Polypodiopsida; order Polypodiales; family Pteridaceae; genus Ceratopteris; species Ceratopteris richardii. The sequence goes on along the minus strand of CM035426.1, from coordinate 148,320,909 downwards.
CAAGCAAGAAATGAGGCTTGTTTTGCTTACCTCCAAAACAGTTGGAGATTGAGCATATAAATGAAGAAGATTCTATAGAAACTTTATGACAAAGATCAAAGATTTGAAGATGCCAACAGAAATCTTGCCAGATAGTTCACTTGTGCTGATTGTTCTTAATGGTCTTCAATATTCGTATCAAATTTTTTGCTTCTACTCTTTTATTGATGATGAAAGGAAATCCAACTGCCTTAACATATAAGGATTTGGTCTCTTTTTTGCTAAAAGAAGATCAATCCAAGTAGAACAAGTCAATTATGCATTTTGTCGATCAAACTTTTCTAGCTAGTCAGAAGGGCAAAGGTAAATGGAGCTCATCTACTAGTAGGCAAAAATCTTCTAATGGTGTATAGTCAAAGAAGGAAGACAAAGATGAGAAGAAAATAGAAAAGGAAATTTTTTTTGCAAATATTGTAAGGCAAATGATCATGTCATAAAGAGTTTTCCTAAATTGGCTATAAAAGAGGCAAAGAAGAAAGAGGCTCCAATGGTTGTTGCAGAGGTTGTACACCTAAAACAAATTATGCTAATCTTGTTCAGAATGAAGAATTGTCATTTACTTTGTTACAACTATGATCCATCTTCTCATGAGCAGTGTATGTCTGAAGTAGACTTAGATGTTTGGTACTTTGATAGTGGGGCAACCAAACATATAACCTTGCAATGCAATTTCTTCAGTTCACTTGAGCTTGCCCCTACAAGGAATATTGTCACATGTGCCAACAACTCCTCTTATCCTATAATGAGAGTTGGTAAGCCCATTCTGGCTACTACTGATGGTAGTTTTTTCACATTCTAATATGTTTTGTATTTGTCAAGGATTAAGAAAAATCTCTTGTCAGTTTCAATATTATGCAGGATTAGCTTGGCCGTCAAATTTGTGGATGCTAGATGTACAGTTCATGATCTCTCAAATGGTAATGTTATTATTACTTTTGGAATTTTACATCATGGGTTGTATAAGCTCATAGGCTATGTGAAATATGTGAATGATTCAACATGTGCAGTTCAAGATTCTTAGGCTACCTAAGATGCAACAATTTGGCATGCATGCTTTGGTCATCTGCATTTTGCTATTCCGCTTTGCCTTATGAAATTTGAAATGGTGTCCTCTTCCCTAATTTGACGAACCTTGTAAACATGCATGTGAACCTGTATTTTTGGCAAAAAGCAAAATTATTCCTTCCCAAAAGATGGTTCAATTAGAGCTATTCATAAATTGTATCTTGTTCATACTAATGTATGTGGACCTTTTACACCTTTTGGGAACTACCTTTCCTTTGTGACTTTAATTGATGACTTCTACATGCATGCATGGGTGGATTCAATGAAAACAAAGTATGAAGTGTTTATGTCCCACAAACAATTCTTAGTTATGGCTGAAAATATATCATGTAAATTAGGCACCCTTCGTTTTGATAGAGGGGGGGAATACATGTCTTGTGATTTTAATGCATTTCTGGCTAAGTGTGGGATAAAACATTAGTGTATAGTGTCATATACATCTCAACAAAATGGATTTTCTGAAAGAAAGAACATGACTCTCATGGAAATGGCGAGGTGTATGGTCAAAAAGCCAAGCTTTACCACATAGCTTCTGACTTGGGGCTATTATGTATGTAGCATATGTACTTAATAGGTGTCCCACCAAAGCACTACAATCGATCACTTCATATGAGGCTCGGCATGTTTGCAAGCCATCTATTGCTCATTTGCATGTCTTCGGCTGTCAAGCATATGCATTAGTGACTAAACAACATGAGGCTCGGCGTGTTTGCAAGCCATCTATTGCTCATTTGCATGTCTTCGGTTGTCAAGCATATGCATTAGTGACTGTGTGAACACAATTAGGATCGTTGGATCACTTTTTTCACTTTTAAGAGGTTTTTCCCCCAGCTTGTATATATGCCTATATCCGTAATGAGTTACTTATCGTTTTGTATGTTCACTTTGTAATATATTCAATATTATGTGTTGTGCTCCAAGCTTCTTCTTTTTCTTCTTTGTGTTGTTTGCATGCTTTTGTAGACCTCAAACTCCAATGATTGGTATCAAAGCATGCTGCCGCTTCATGTAGGGCATCGTCGATACCCCACTAACCATAGTCTCAAAAGCACTGTAGCACTTGTGTAGGCAATCTTGTCCTTTTGTGCCAAACATATACATGGGTTTTGGTTCGTTAGTACAAGCACCTCAAATTCTATTACAGACTTAGCAACTCTCGATAGGGTGGTTTTGTTTAACTTTTTGAGATACAATTATTTTTCTACATCAGGGTATTTAGTCAATGGCCATGACTAAAAGCAATGGTGTATTCTATATGTTGGTTGTTGAGGACAACTTAGATGGTACTAATTACCTGTTATGGGTATATATGATGCATCATGTATTGATAGCAAAAGGGCTTTGAAATATTGTGCAAGGTATTGAAAAACACCCTACTACACCTGCAAATATAGTTATTGAAGGTGATGCATGATGATCTTCAAATTCTTGTTCATGCTCCAGTTCCTGCTACACCTACTATAGAGCAACTTTGATGGGATGACACAAATGCTCATGCACATGCATTGATAGCTTTGTTCGTCAAATGTGCCATTATCCCTCACATTCGCTCTTGCAAAATAGCAAAGGATGCTTTTGATAAACTTACCACTTTATATCAGGCAAAAAATGAGGCTCGTGTTTCTTACCTCCAAAAATAGTTGGAGAGTGAGCATATGAATGAAGGAGATTCTATGGACAGGTTTTGGATAAAGATCATAGACTTGAAGGAGTAATTGATTTCTATTGATGAAGTCTTGCCAGATAGTTCACTTGTGAAGACTATTCTTAATGGTCTTCTAGATTCATATCAGAGTTTTGCTTCTGCTCTTTGATTGATGATGAAAGGCAATCCAAATGCCTTAACATTTGATGAGTTATTCTATGTTTCACTGCAAGAAAATTAGTCCAGGTAGAACAAGTCCATTATTTATATTGTAGATCAAGCTTTCTTAGCTAGTCAAAGGGCAAAGGTAAATGGAGCTCATCTTCTAGTAACGAGAAATCTGCTAATGTTGCAACAATCAAAGAATGAAAACAAATATGAGAAGAAAATTGAAAAGCAAAAACAATTTTGCAAATACTGTAAAGGAAATGATCATTTCATAAAGAGTTGTCCAAAATTGCCTGCAAAAGAGGCAAAGAAGAAAGAGGCTGGAATGGTTGTTGCAGAGGCCTCTACACCAAAAATAGAGTTTGCTAATCTTGTGCATAATGAAGAACGGGTGTTTACTATTATTTGTAGCTACAACCCATCTTCTCATGAGTAGTGTATGTCTATAGTAGACTCAGATGTTTGGTACTTTGATAGTGGGGCAACCAAACATATTACCTTGCAATGCAATTTCTTCAGTTAACTTGAGCCTTCCCCTACAGGGAATATTGTCACATGCGCAAACAACTCCTCATATCCTATAATGGGAGTTGGTAAGATCATTTTGACTATTGTTGGTGGTAGTTCTTTCATATTGTCAGATGCTTTGTATGTGCATGAGATCAAGAAAAATCCGTTGGTAGTTTCAACATTAGCGAAGATTGGTTTGGTTTTCTTCTGGCATTTTATGTTGTGGGTTGTATAAGCTCATAGACTATGCAAAATATGTCAACAACATGTGCAATTCAAGATTCTCAAGTTATCTCGTATTCAAAGATTTGGCATGCATGCTTTGGTCATTTGAATTATGCTAGCTTGCTACACCTACAGAAATATGAAATGCTATCCTCTCTACCTGAAATTGAGGCACCTTGTAAACATGATTCTGAAGGCTATATTTTGGGCAAAGTGTAGAGTTCCTCCTTCCCAAAAGATGGTCCACATATTAAATGCATTTTGGTTAGTTGTGATGTTTTTTTTGTGGAAGATGCAATTTAGCAAGTACTTTCATGTACTAAGGAGACATCAATTAGCTCCAAAGATGTGTATGACACTTTGCTTCCTCTTTTCACGGGTGGACAATTAAGTGCTAGTCCAAATGAGGTAATTTATTAGCCTTCAGAGGTTCCACGTGATGATGTAGATCACCCCATTTTTTATGCACATTTACATGATGCACTTGTTGATGAGTGAGCTTATATAGACGAGGAAAAAACTATGCCTAAATGGTTGGTGTAGATTTTGCAATATAGCAACTTTGTCATATCATACTCGTTCAAGATCTCATAGTGCTTCTCTTGCTTCATATTTCTATGCAATGGTTGGATCTAGTTTTTGTGATGAGAATATACATGTTTCTTTTGATGAAACACAAAATTCAGAAAAATGGATGGCTGCTATGCAATCTGAATATGATGCTTTTATGAATAATGGTACTTGGTCTTTATGTGATGTGCCTCCTGACAAAAAGGCCATTGACACTAAATGGGTCTACAAATTGAAGCATAAACTTGATGGAACAATTGAGAGATATAAGGCTAGGCTTGTTGCAAAAGGTTATGCTCAAGAAAGAGGCATTGATTTTGATGAAACCTTTGCACCCACATGTTGAATGACTACTATTCATAGCATTTGTGCACTTGTAGCACAATAGTTGGAATGCACATCAGTTGGACATTAAAACTACATTTCTGAATGGTGACTTACATGAAGAAATGTATGTTTTTTAACCCTGTGGTTTTGTGCAAAAAGGGCATGAAAACAAAGTGTGCAGGCTAAAAAAAACATTATATGGTTTGAAGCAAGCACCACTGCTTGGTATGAAAAGATACATGCCTACTTGATTACACATGGTTTTGAAAACAATTAAACTGAGAGCACATTATATCTTAAGCATGCAAATGATGTGCTTCTAATCATTGTTGTGTATGTTGATGACATGTTGCTCATCGGTCTTGATGAGAACCATATTCTTGAATTTAAGGCTGATTTGCATGCCTCTTTTGAGATGTTAGATTTGGGGCATTTGCATCATTATTTGGGCATTCATTTTATGCAAGTTTGCGAGAATAACTCTATGTCAAATGAAATATATTGACACATGTTTGCAATGTTTTGGCCTTGAAGATTGTAAACATGTTGCCACTCCTATGGAAACAAGTTTACGACTGAGTCTTCATGATGTTGGAGATGTATTTGATGTTGTTCTCTATAAGCAAGTTGTTGGATGCTTGATTTACTTATGCATAACTTGGCCTGATATTCAGTTTGGTGTCTCATATATGAGTAGGTTTATGCATTGCCTAGGCATCAAGCATCGTAGGCGATCAAGCACATGTTTTGCTACTTGAGTCATAGCCTGCTACTTGGATTGTTTTATCCTAAGGGGGATCACTATCGTTAGATTTACATGCTTCACACTAGTGGTTTTTGCTTCATGCTTGGTAGTTCATGCATATCTTGGTTGAGCAAGAAGCAGCCTACTATGGCTACTTCTAGTTGTGAGGCTAAGTATAGGGTAGCTTTCACAACAATTATTGAATGTGCGTGGCTAAGATACCTTTTGGTTGATTTGGGTCCCACCACTATCTTCACTGACAGTTAAAGTGCATTGGAAGTTGCAAGAAACCCTGTATTACATGCTTGCACAAAGCACATTGAGGTGCATTATCATTATGTCAGGGAGAGGTTCTCTGCTGAAGAGACCAGTTTGGCATATGTGCCTACACAGGATAACGTTTTATATCTTTTCACAAAGGCTCTACCTCAGGAGATGTTTGAAGCTTCCCACAAAGCTTTGGGCTTACTTCCTTTTGTGGATTCATCTCTTTCCACAACACTTACTTATACATGAGTTATAGCACCTCGTTCACCACATCACTCCTAAGGGGGATTTGTTGATATATTTAGGTAGTGATGTGTGTGAACACACTTAGAAACCTTGGGGTACTTTTTTCCCTCTTTAAGAGGTTTTTTCCCTTGGCTTGTATATATGCCTATAATGCTAACAAGTTACTTATCTTTTTGTACATTCACTTGGTAATACATTCAGTATTGTGTGTTATGATCCAAGATTTTTCTTCTTCCTTGTGTTGTTCATGTGCTTCCGCAGACCTCAAACTCCAACAGAGATTGGTTTGGCTTTTGTGCCCACACAAGATAATGTTGCAGAAATTTTCACAAATGCTCTGCCTATGGAGAAGTTTGAAGCTTTTTGCAAAGCTTTGGGCTTACTTTCTTTTGTAGATTCATCTCTTTCCACATAGATTGGAACTTCCTTATACATGAGTTTCCAACTCCTTGTTCACTGCACCACTCCTAGGAGGAATTTGTTGATATATTTTGGTTGTGATGTGTGTGAACGAACTTATGGCCATTTTTCCCTCTTTAGCAAATTTTTTTCCTTGGGCTTACATATATGCTTATAACCCTAATGGTTCCCTTATCTTTGTGCATTCACTTGGTAATACATTTTGTATTGTGTTGTTCTCCAAGCCTCTGCTTCTTATGTTGTTCGAACACCTTAAACTTGAACAATAAAGTTCTAGCTTCCCCTTAAATTTCAAGGATGAAATGGTTTTTTTAGAGATGAAACAAAATGGTAAAATACTCATCAATTAGAGAAGATTGGGCAAAATTCAGCATTCCTCCTTCCCAAAAGATGGTTTAGTTAGAATTGCTCATAAATTGAACTTGTTCAAAATGATGTCTATGGTCCTATGCAAACACCTTCTTTTGGGAACTACCTTTACTTTGTGACTTTCATTGATAACTTCTCTAGGCATGCATGTGTGTATTCATTGAAAGCAAAGTCTGAAGTGTTTTGCTTCAAATAGTTCCTAGTTATGGTTGAAAATTTGTTAGCATGTAAATTGGGCACCCTCCATTATGATGGGAGGATACGTGTCTTCTGATTTTAATGCATTTATTGATGATTGTGGGATAGAAGATGATTTTATAGTGGCATATACACCTCAACAAAATGGAGCTTCTAAAAGAAATAACACGTATCTCATGGAAATGGTGAGGTATATGGTCAAAAGTTAGGCTTTACCACATAGCCTCTGGCATGAGGCTTGGCATGTTTGCAATCCATTTGTTGCTATAGACGTGATGTTGTTTTTGTGGAAGATGTAATTCATCCATTACTTTCATGTACTACGGAGACATCAATTAGCTCTAAAGGTGTGTCACAAATCATTCCATTTCTGATGCAGATTTACATGATGCACTTGTTGATGAGAGGGCTACCAAAAAAGAGGCAAACGCTTTGCCTAAATGGTTGGTGCATACTTGAGAGATAGCAAATTAGATGCACCATGGACATATCATACTTGCTCAGGCTCTCATAGAGCTTCCTTTGGATCATAAGCACAAATTCAAAAAATAAAGATGGTTGTTATGCAATCAAATTTTTATGTTATTTTGAAGAATGGTACTTGGCCTTTATTTATTTGCCTCCAAGAAAAAAGCCCATTGGCACTAAATGGGTATATAAGCTGAAACATAAGCCTGATGGAACAATTGATAGGTATAAGGCAAGGCTTGTTGCGAAAGGTTATGCTCAAGAGAGAGGCATTGATTTTGATGAGACTTTTGCTCCCACATGTTGAATGATCATTGTTGTAGCATTTGTGCACTTTGCATCTCATCATGGTTGGAACGTACACCAATTGGACATTAAAATTGCATTTATGAATGGTGACTTACATGAATAAGTGTATGTATTTAAAACCCATGGTTTTGTGCAAAAAGAGCATGAAAACAAAGTGTGTAGGTTGAAAAAGGCATGTATGGTTTAATGCAAGCATTGCATGCTTTGTATGAAAACATACATGCATACTTGATTGCAGAAGGTTTTGAGAATAGTCCAACTAAGAGCACCTTATATGTTGAGCATGCACATGATGTACTTTTGATCATTATTGTATTTGTTGATGACATGTTGCTCATTGGTCCTAATGAGAAGCATGTTGTTGAGTTTAAAGTTGATTATCATGCCTCTTGGTCATTATGTCATTATTTGGGCATTCAATTTATGCAAGTTGATGGAGAACTAGCTTTGTGTCAAACAAAATATATTGACACATTGTTGCAGCATTTTTTGCCTTGAGGATTGCAAACCTATTGCCACTCCCATGGAAACAGGTTTATAGTTGAGTCTTCATGATGTTGGACATGCATTTGATGTTGTTCTCTATCAGCAGGTTGCTAGATATTTGATTTACTTGTGCACAATGAGGCCGAATTTTCAATTTTTTGTCTCTCAAATGTGCAAGTTTATGCATTGCCCAGGTGTCAAGTGTTGATAGTTGGCTAAATGCATCTTTCACTACTTGAGTTGTACTCAATTACTTGGACTATTTTATCCCAAGGGGGACCATTACCACTAGATTTACATGTTTTTTTTTACTCGAACTAGCTTGGTTGCAATGACACATGTGTGCGCAAGTGGTTTTTGCTTCATGCTTGGTAGCTCATGCATATCTTGGTTTAGTAAGAAGCTACCTATTGTGGCCACTTCTAGTTATGAGGTTGAGTATAGCATAGGTTTCACAATTATTGTTGAGTGTGTGGAACTCGAACACTCTTTTGGTGTTGGTCAGTTTTCTTCCACCACCATCTTCAGTTACAATCAAAGAGAATTGGTAGTTGCAAGGAACCTTGTGTTCCATTCTCGCACAAAGCACATTGAGGTGCACTACCAGTGTCTCAAGGAGAGGTTCTTTAGTAGAGAGATCAATTTGGCTTATGTGCCCACACAATATAATGTTGGATACCTTTTCACAAAGGCTCTTCCTAGGGAGAAGTTTGAAGCTTTTAACAAAGATTTGGAATTACTTCCTTTTGTAGATTGGTCTCTTTCCACATGTCTTGGCACTTCCTTATACATGAATTCCAACTCCTTGTTCACTGCATCACTCCCACGGGGATTTGTTGATATATTTTGGTAGTGATGTGTGTGAACACACTTAGGAATGCCACGACACTTTTTTCCATCTTTAGGAGGTTTTTTTCTCGAGGCTTATATATATGCCTATAACCCTAATAGGTCACTTATATGTGTGCATTCACTTGATAATACATTCTGTATTGTGTTGTTCTCCAAGCTTCTTCTTCTTCTTCCCTCTTATGTTCATGTGCTTCCACAGATCTCAAAGTCAAACAGTAAAGTTCTAGATTTTTCTCAATTTTCAAGGATGAAATAAATTTTATAAAGAGGAAAAAAAATGGTGAAATACTCACCACTTAGAGAAGACTGGGCAAAATGCAACATTTCTCCTTCCCAAAAGATGGTTGAGATAGAATTGCTCATAAATTACAGCTTGTTCATAGCGATGTCTATGGCCCTATGCAGACACCTTCTTTTGGGAACTACCTTTACTTCATGACTTTCATGCATGAATGGTTGTACTCATTGAAAGTAAAGTCTCATGGTTTTTTGTGTTTCAAAAAGTTCCTAGTTGTGGCTGAAAATCTATCAACATGTAAATTGGGTACCCTCCGTTTTGATGGAGGGGGGATACATGTATCCTTATTTTAATGCATTTTTTGTTGAGGACGGGATAAAATATGAGTGTATAGTGCCATTTATACCTCAACCAAATGGATTTGCTAAAACAAAGAACTTGTCTCTCATGGAAATGGCAAGGCGTATGGTCAAAAGTCAGGCTTTACCACATAACTTCTAGCTTGAGGTTGTTATATATGCAACATATGTACTTAACAGGTGTCCCACAAAAGCATTACAAACGATCACTCATATGAGGCTTGACATGTTTGTAAGCCATTTGTTACTCATTTGCATGTCTTTGGTTGTATGGCATATGCATTAATGTTTGAACAACAATGTGTAAAGTTGGATGATAAAGTAATGAAATGTCTTTTTGTTGGATGCAGTTATGAGAGCAAAGCCTATCATCTATATCATCCACATACTAAGTAGATTTTGGTTAGTTATGATGTTGCTTTTGTGGAAGATGAAATTCAACCATTACTTTCATGTACCAAGGAGACATTAGCTAGCTCTAAAGATGTGTATGACACTTTGGTGTCTCTTTTTTACAAGTGGACAATTAAGTGTTGGTCCAAATGAGGAAATTTTTTAGCCTTTTCATGATTCAAATAATGATGAAGATCATTCCATTTCTGATGCAGATTTACATGATGCACTTGTTGATGAGAGCACTAACATAAAGGAGGCAAACACTATGCCTAAATGGTTGGTGCAAACCTTGAGAGATAGAATATTAGATGGAACATGGACATATCATACTCATTTAGGCTCTCATATTGCTTCATTTGCATTAGATTGATATGCAATGGTTGTCTCTATTCTTTTTTATGAGAATGAATGTGATTCTTTTGATGAAGCACAAAATTTGGATGGTTCCTATGCAATCACAATATGATGTTATTATGAAGAATGGTACTTGGACTTTATGTGATTTGCCTCCAATAAAAAGGCCATTGGCACTAAATGGGTTTACAAGTTGAAACTTAATCCTGATGGAAGAATTGGCAATCATAAGGCGAGGCTTGTTGCTAAAGGTTATGTGCAAGAGAGAGGCATTGATTTTGATGAGAACTTTGCTCCCACATGCCAAATGACCATTGTTCGTGGCATTTTTGCACTTTCAGCTCATTATGGTTGGAATTTACATCAGTTGGACATTAAAACAACATTTCTGAATGGTGACTTACATGAAGAAGTGTGTGTATTTCAGCCCTGTGGTTTTGTGCAAAAAGGTCAAACAAAGTTTGTAGGTTGAAAAAGGCATAGGATGGTTTAAAGCAAGCACCACGTGCTTGGTATGAAAAGATACATGCCTACTTGATTGCACATGGTTTTGAGAATATTCCAAGTGAAAGCACCTTATATGTTAAGCGTGAAGATGATGTACTTTTGATAATTGTTGTATATGTTGATGACATGCTGCTCATTGGTCCTAATGAGAAGCATATTGCTAAATTTGAGGCTGATTTGTGGGCCTCTTTTGAGATGTCACATTTGTGTCATTTGCATAATTATGTGGGCATTTAGTTTATGCAAATTGATGGAGGAACAACTTTGTATCAAATAAAATATATTGACACATTATTGTAGCATTTTGGCCCTCAAGATTGGAAACCTACTGCCACTCCCATGGCAACAGGTTTACGTTTGAGTCTTCATGATGTTGGAGATGCATTTTATATTGTTCTCTATCAGTAAGCTATTGGATGCTTGAATTACTTGTGCATAATGAGGCCTAATATTCAATTTTTTGTCTCTCGAATTAGAAGGTTTATGCATTGCCCATATGTCAAATGTTGGCATGTGGTTAAGCACATCTTTCGCTACTTGAGTGATACCCAAATACTTGGATTGTTTTATCACAAGGGGGGATAAATCTTGCCATATTTACATGCTTTTTTTTAGTCAGACTAGGTTGGTTGCTATGACACTGCTCATGCATATCTTGGTTGAGCAAGAAGCAACCTATTGTGACCACTTCTAGTTGTGAGGCTGAGTATAGGGTAGGTTTCACAATGATTGTTGTGTGTGTGGTTTAGATGCCACACACACTTAACAAAGCACATTGAGGTGCACTATCATTATGTCAAGGAGAGGTTATCTATTGGAGAGATTATTTTGGCTTATGTGTCCACACAGCATAATGTTGCAAACCCATTCACAAAGGCTCTGCCTATGGAGAAGTTTGAAGCTTTTCACAAAGCTTTGGATTGTTCTCTTTCCACATAGATTGACACTTCTTTATACATGAGTGTCAGCTCCTTTTTTATTGCATCACTCCTAGGGGGGGTTTATTGATATATTTTGGTAGTGATTTGTGTAAACACACTTAGGAGTGTGGCACTTTTTTCCCTCTTAAAGAGTTTTTTTTTCATCTTATATATATGCCTATAACCCTAAGGGGTCACTTATCTATGTACATTCACTTGGTTATACATTTTGTATTGTTTTGTTCTCCAAGCTTCTTCTTCTTCCTTCTGTTGTTTATGTGCTTCTCTAAACCTCGAACTCCAACAAGAAATCTCTAGCTTCCTCTTAGTTTTCAAGGATGAAATACTTTTGTAGGGAGGAAACAAAATGATGAAATATTAATCAATTAGATAAGATTGGTGCAACTAATTCTATGAACATATGGAATATCAAAGATCCTTTAATTGAATGAAAAAAAATCTATGAACATAGAATCATGGGTGAAGATTATGGGTTAGAGAGTTTAAAAAACGTCTTTCAAATTAATGTTAAGCAATACATAAGCTACCAAGAAAGCCACAAGGCATTGCCTAATAAGCAACTTGATGGCATGCTCAAGCCTAGTATAGGTTGGGATCTTTTCAAGGTTAGAAAATACTCTAAGATGTTGCAATCATAAAGCTAGATAAAAGCATGAAAAAACATACACTTCCCTAAAGAGAGAGATAAATGTCTCAATATCCAAGCAACTACTTTGCAATCATGATAGCGGTATTTAAACTTGTGGAAGGTAGGATCTATGTTTGCCAATCCAAAAAGCATTGGAAAATGCTTTGACTTTAGTAGAGAGATTACTTAAAAGCCTTAGAGTAACTATTTAAAGCTTTACAAAAGATGGAACGTAAAGACAAGGATAATCTCCTATCACTACAAGTTGGTTAAGAAAGAACCAACAAATCTTGAATTAAGAAAATTGAAGGCACTTAGAGCTACAATGGTCTCCTTCTAAAGATATTAAGGAAAGAAAAGTTGAGAATAGATATTTATTCCATCAAGGAACTTAAAGGTTCTTGGATAAGCATGGGGCAATTAAAAAATCAAGAGATCATATAAAGACCTTCTAAATAAAAATGGCAAAGAAAATCCTTTGATGGAAGCATCAAAGGCCTAACAAGAATAGAACTTAGAGTTAGTACATCAACTTCAATCATTTCTAAGGGTTTTATCAAAAGGTTCTCTATAGATAGATGGAGTGATGTTTCTAGATTTTAAGATAAACATCATCCACACATCTATGTTGAATATGAGCTATGGTGTTATGAGACATGAGACCTTGTATTCAGCAATGGTATAGGAAAGATGATATGGGGCATCGAACCTTGAGATGGTGGGTATCTTTTATCATTGGACTCATTCCAAGAGGCTTTAAAACTAGAATTCAAGTGAAATTGAATCCAAAGGACTTGAAACCTCCAAAAAGAAGTTAACAATTTCAAGAATAACATGGTTAAGGATATGAAACAAAGTAACTTCAAGGAGTAACACCCAAAGAAGACAAACGATTATCAAGCAAGTAACTTCAAGGATCTTCATAAATGAATCCAATAGGAAAATGGATTCAAAGAAATCAAAGTATTTGCAGTTCTTTATTAGAAAATGTTGCAAATATTTCTAAAGAGAACAAAATTATAAATATCCCTTCAATACAATGTACGACCATCCGATTGTAGTACAACTTGGTGAATAATTCTTTTGACTCAAGGATATGCACTTGATTGCATTAAAAAAGGGAGTTTCAAGAGGTTATGAAAAAAATACAAGTTTATGTTAGTAATTGAAATAGTTGAAGCATTTATATTCGTGAGCAAGGGTGAAGTAACATATACAAATGCAAATTTGATGGCTTGAGGCACCAATATTTGGTACTATAAGAAATAATATCACAGCATATTAAATTAGTAGACATAGTTGATAAATAATGCAGACAAAGAGAGACACATAGAGATAGGGAACTCAATTTCTCTAATTTCCAATAGTAATGTAGCTACAAATATGGTGCTATCCACCCATGTGCTCCCAATGTGGAGCGTAGATGGCAATTTAGACATACTCTAGATGAAGGGCTTACTAATGCACAATGCTCTATAAAGCTGCACATGGGCCATGCTTATATAGCTTTTACAAGGGGAGTCGATATAAATAAGCCTAGTCAGGAGATACAAAATGGTCAACAAAATATACAATCAAACAATATCTCCATGACCGGAAGTCCTACCATCTCGGCCCTACAGACCAAGGCCGGTTGCTTCTTATTGATCCAAGAGAAAATCCCATATCTTAAAAAAAAACAATATCCAAAAACTGATTTTTTGGTATCAATATCTCTTGCCTAATCTGAGTCATACTATCCAACTAGAGAAGATCCTTCTCATACAGTTTGTTCCTCCTTATGCGAGTCCCAACAATGTTGTTGTTAATATCCATAATCTTAGCTCTTGTCTTACTGAAAGATATGTGATGACCTTGATTAGTTATAGAAGCTACCAAAAGTAGATTTTGTTTGATTTGTGGAACATACAACACATTTGAAAGCTTTCTAATATACCCTTTAGAGTTAATGAAAGAAAACATACCTTCAACTTTTGTAGGTCATCTTGCATTGTTGCCTACCTTATTGTGATGGGTTCCTTTAGATGCTATAAGGAAATGTAAATTTCTTTTCTACTCATCGTGTGATGAGAGGCACCACTGTCCAACACCCATGAGTCATTTGCTCATGAATATTCAAACATGGAGCATAACTCCTCTATTTTGACAAATAAATCGAGCTCTATTTCTGCAATGTTGGCATAATCCTTGCCCTTGCCACCTTTTGAAGAGCCATTCTACGTTCTTGATGCGACAATCTTGAATTTTGTGGCCTTTCTTCTTGTAGTGGAAACACTCTCCCTTGAACTTCTTTTTGTTGTTCTTCTTTTCTTGTCAATCTTTTGAAGAGTTTGTTTTGCATCCTTTGGAATTTGCTATGAATGCAATATCTCCTTTGTTGCCTCCACTCCTTGCCTTGAGTCACAACTCCTCCTCCATGAGTAAGGCACTAAATTCTTCAAAAGTTAGAGGTTGAGGTCTGATTTGAGTATTAAGAGTAGTTACTAAACCATCAAACTTTGGGGAAGACATTTGAAGACAATGCCAAGCTAGCTCATCACTTGAATTTTGTACCCATGCTACCTCCATTTGATCTTGTAGAGTCTTTATGCGAGTGATAAACACCTTTGTAGTCTCCCCATCAACAAGCCCTTCTGCTACTAATTGATTCTCCAAGTTTTGAACGTGTGTCTGATTACGAGTTTTTCATATTGATTTCTCAATATGTTCCACGCTTCACAAGCCTTGGTAGTATGCTAAATAAGAGTCAAAAAACTATCATTAGTACTTGTAACTAGAGCACAAATTCCGTGTTTCTATGTTTCCAAGCACGTAGAAGATAAGCATAAAGAGGAATCATTCGACCATTATTATTTGAATCAAGTGTTTCTTGGGGGTCATGATCAATCCCAATAACAAACTCAAGAAGCTCATGTGAATCAATGATAAAAGGGATTTTAAACTTCCATAAGGCATAATTTGTACCATCAAGCTTACCTTTTGTGAAGGTTGATAGTCATATCTACAACATTGGGATGACCAACATCATTGTTGCTCTTGCTTGTGCTCCACCTATTTCTCTTAACAAACAACCTTGATTCTCGATCGTAGATGATGACACACCACTTGGCATCTTCTCTCTTTTGTCATTGAAGTCTCTACAACCTTTGCGTTTCTCTATCTACACCACTCAGAGCCTCCTAAGCTCCGATACCATGTAACAAATAATAGCATAGTGGAGTAGATCAATAGATAGAGTTGAGAAAATAACATAGATAAAGAGATACTCAAATTGAGCGATAAAGAAATCAAATTCTTTAATTGCCAAGAGTAATGTAGCTACAAAGATGTTGCTATCCACCCATGCACTCCCTATGCAGATCTTAGATGGATATCTAGACATATTCTAGATGAAGGGCTTACCAATGCATAATGCTCTGTAAAGTTTCACATGGGCCATGCTTATATAGGTTTTACAAAGGGATTCGGTATAGATGGACATAGTTGGGAGATACAAAATAGTTGGCAAAATATACAATCCAAAAATATCTCAACGACTACAAATCCTACCCTCTCAGCCCTAAGATGGGGGGGGGGGGACTATTTCTAGAAGGGGGCAAGCTCCCCTTTGAACTCCCCCCATTAAGGTTCTATGTGGAAACCATGTGACACCACATGGCATTTATTTTTGCCTTGAATGGCAACCAATGGCCCAAAAGTTATTCCCTACCTAACCTAATGGCTAGGCTCACAAAGGTTTTGTTACCATCAACAGTCACAAATAGACCTCATGTAACTTGGAATTTAGGGTTCCACAAATGTCTAGGCTCTCACAATGGCTTCTCCTCATAATGGGGGCATTACAACTTAGAGCAATCATGGATTATTTGTGATCACTTGAGGGTGGATTATTGATTATATCTAACAGGTACCCCACTAAGGGTTAGTGGTTTAATGATGGATTTACTTAAATCAAATGGTTTTTTTGGGACTTCTTACAAATCCTTCTAAACCTTGACTTGAATGGATCTACAAAGTTTTAAAGCTTTGAATCTCATATAGTCTTAACTCCAAGCAACTTAAGTATCTTAGAATGTTAAATTGGAAGAGTAAACTTGTAACTAAATTAAATACCCCAAATAGGTGTTTTGTCTGAAACCTATATGTGACAATTTCAAAGAAAGTCTTGAAGGCTCAGGAAAATTTTCCCAACCATAAGTGATTCATTAGACAAAATGGCTTTAGGAAAACCATTATGTGGAAATAAACATTTAATAAACAGTTTAGTAGCTTGAGTTATAGAAGTATTCTTTTTACATCGAATAAAAAAGTATGCATATTTGCTAAATCTATCTACGGTTTCCAAATCATATCATGACGTGAAGACGTCATTTGAAGATCAACAATAAAATCCATAGAAATTTTATGCCATCATTCTTGGGAAATGGGTAATGACATTAATAAACCAATTGATTCACCATGATGCCTTTTAATCCTTTGACATATGATGATGCATTGTGACAAAAATTTTGTGATGTCTTTCTCCATGTAATGCCGAAAGAAAAATGATCTACATTCATAAATAGTGCTTTGTATGCCATGGAGTCCCCCAGTATGGGGGTTCATGCATTTATTTCATAAAAAAACTCTTTAAAAAATGTGTAAAAATGCAAATCAGATGCATACGAGGGAATCATGTAATTAAATGAATGAATTTGAATGGAAAACATATTATTCACATTAGCAAAGTCATATCTTTGAAAAGGAAAATAACTAAGAGCATCAACAACTATGTTAGCCTTTGTAGGTTGGTACTGGAGAATATGATGAAAAATTAAATAAAAGAATTCCATTTTATATGTCTATCAAAAATCAATGATTGATTTAACAAATTTTTTGTAAAATTTTTATCTATTTTTAGTAGAACATTAGAGGCTAAAAGTAATGCTTCAAACCTTTTAATGCATCTACAACAACCAAAAGTTCTTTATCATATTTACTATGATTCTTTTGTGAAGGCTTAATTGTTCTACTTTCAAAAGGAATTGGATGATCATTTTACATAAAAATTGCACCTATGCATGAGACACTAGCATCAATGATCACTAGAGATAATGGTTGCTCAAATTTGGGCAATTGCAAAATAAGTGCATGAGAGAGAACATGTTTGAGCATTTCAAATGATTTTTTTGTACCTGTCCCCATTGAGAATAAGTTTTTTTATGTAACAAAAAAGTCAATGGAAGAGCCAAATATGAAAACTTCTTAACAAAAAAACTAGCTAATCCAAGAAAAGATTGTACTTCGTTAATGAATTTAGGAATAGGACAATCTTGAAAACTCGGAACTTTCTTAGGATCAGTATAAAATTATTGATTGAAAACTATATGTACTAAGTTTTCAAGCTCTTTTTGAAAGAAGAAACTCTTTTGAGGATTAGCATACAATATGTTTTTCCATAACGAATTAAAACTATATCCAAATGCTTTTTATGATCATTATCACTTTTACTATAAAGCGAAATATCATCAATTAAAACAAGAAAAAGACCTTGATATTCAAAGGATATGCTATTCATCATGTATAGTTATGAAAAAAGGCGTTTCTAATATGACATGATTTAATTGTTAAGGAGAAATTAGAAAATTTGTATAATCTTTATAAGAGTCTATACAAATTTGAATGTTCCTAACTTCACATGTAATATCGTATCTTTTTCCTTGAAAAGAAAAAATATTCTAAGTGCGACTCTTGAAACAATGATTGATAAATGAAATCATGTAAATTACCATCATCACTCAAATAGAAACAATAATATCCTTAATAACTCCTTTCATTGCCCATAGTGTTGAGATCCTTTTCAGGCTCCTCTTTAGTCCAAGTAGGATCAACTTATGCTTGGTTTCTTGTGTTGTGCATCCATAGTAGATGTTTGTGGGTTTGCTTTCTTGGTATTTTGAAAATACAAGGTAGTGGGATTTTCCAAGTAGGATCAACTTATGCTTGGTTTCTTGCGTTGTGCATCCATAGTAGATGTTTGTGGGTTTTCTTTCTTGGTATTTTGAAATAGAAGGTAATGGGATTTTTCATGATAGGTACTCTAAGTGTACATTGTGAAAATGTAGAAGGGGGACTTTGGAAGGGTGGTTTTTTATGAAAGTTAATCTTGTTGATAGGATATTGTTGAGGGACAAACTTTGCAATAGGGTTGAACTCCTTCTTGGTATGATGGGAAAAATAAAATTTCCTTGTGTAAAATTATAGGACATAGGGTGCTAAGTTCTGTTTGAATTCCCATCTCTAAATGGGGACTTGAATGTTATGTGTAAAACAAATGTGTTTGATATCATAACAATATTACCCCTTTATTGTCTATTTTGCATTGAATGCTTGCAATTTCTAAAGGCTAGTTATACAAAACCATGCAAGAGAATCTAGATAGGAAATCTATTAATCTTACTTTTCAAGTTACTTTTCCTAATGAAAAGCATTCAGTTTGTTCATAAATTGAGAACTCCACTTTGTAAACTATGGAATAGTTTAATATGGGTTACTTGATAGTTTTTTATCTTCCTTGCAACAATGCTATATTTTTTTCTCCTTGTTCTTGTTGACCTACCCCTCCATTTGAAACAAGTGAACTAATAGCTATCACTAAGTCATCTTTTTTCATTACATGTAAAGCAACATTTTACACATATATATATTTTTAAATTCAATACAATATAATGCTACATGGTTTTGATCATTTGGAAGCAATTTTACTTAGTAAACATTTTCAATGGATTTCATAATGGTAATTCTTGGATCGATAGTCTCTAGGCATCTATGATTTCATTGAATGCATCTTGGTCCATCATAAAATTGGGCAAGTCATTTGGGAGTGCTTTTTTAGTAGACACTTATGTAGTGGGATAACTATTAAAATGGCAGTTAACTAAATTCTCTTATGATAGTTTTAAACATTATCATCCATTTAAGTGAATATAGCTATAAATGTGTACTTGTCATTTGCTTACAACAACTAATTTTGATATGATTTTATGTACAAGATTTGACTATAATGAAAATATTCTTATTGAAATACAATGTAATTAATATATGATTGTTGTTTTTTGAATCTACATAATCTCTTGCCTGATTAAAATTGATCGATGAAAATATCACATGCATGATGATAATTGAATGTATATAATACTTTGACGTGGTTGTTGACAGTATGGGTCTTTACAAATTGAGCAAAACGGGTGGCAATCTTAGTTCATATTATGCATTTCTATCATGATTGTACCAAGCCATTATACATCAGTGCTTGATTATTTTTGTTTAAGAAAAATCTTGATTATTTTCATGCAATCAACTATCTCAATTTTTTGCATAGTGACGACACTCATCTATAGGATTTACTATCATGTAACATAAGTGTACAAGAGCCAATGCATTTCATGCCAATTTATTAGTCTTGGTTCTTTTATAGTATTTTTCTTGCAACATTAGGTAATTCTACTCCCCCAAGCGAAGTCACTAAATTGGCTTTCAATAAAACTAGAATGTACCCTTACTAGGATCTATTAACCACTATCTTTGGTGAATGCTTAGATATGATGTGTTCAATTTATGTGAACATTGGAATGAAAGGATGCAAAATGAAGTTAATCATAAAGAAATACTCTCACACCTCTTTATTTTATTTGTTTAAAAAGACCTATAATATGCAGATTTATATGAAAAGTATATATATATATGTATACACAGACACACACACACACACACATATATATATATATATAATATGGTTATGAAATTTTTAGTTTGCAAGTGTGAAGTAGTTTCCTAGTTTCAAATTTAGCTAATTTTTAATTTCATTATTATTTATCTTTTACCCAGAATACCATTTGATCTATATGTTATCATTGATAAAACTATCAATTCTATACTTAAGGGTTGTCTATTTAAGTACATACATAATACACATATGCACACATGCATGCATACGTACATACATACATATATACGTACACACATGCATGCATGAATATATAACTACACAAAGATCTAAATTGGGACTATGTTACAATAAAGAGTACAAGTATAAAATGCATTCCATACATAAAAAAATGCAAACATACATGCAAACATACATATATACATGCACATTTTCTCACATAGATAAGTTTAAGACATACAAAAAGAAAAAGGAAATTGCACAATTTAATCAAGTAAAGTCTTGAATTTATTGTGAGAGAGAGGCAAAGATGGAGAAAGCAAGTGAAGGATGGGGAGAGGTGGAGAAAGGGAATAGAGATAGGTAGATAGAGAAAGAGAGCAAGATACATAGATGGCAAATGTTGGGTGTGTGTAGAAGTGCGAGAGACACACTAGAAGCACACACAAAGAGGACAAACGCAGCAAGACACATGGAGAAGACGATGGTTGGAATAGCTCTCTCTATTGACAATAAAACTGAACAAAAGTAAGAGCTGAATGATATCCCTAAGTACAAAGTACCACCACATATGAGAGTATCAAGTATGTGGTAACATGGGGAAAAAACCTCTAGCCAGCACTGGAGTAAAAAGTGCCCATGTATAGGGAAAAGGTTCACATCAAAGCTACCCAAGGAACACATAAGTGTAACAAACCCCCCTGGAGCGAATGATGTGAACACATAGAGGGAGTGACAGATCAGCCCCCACAAGGTAATAAGCCTAAAGCTTTGTGAAAAGCTTCAAACTTTTCTCGTGGAAGAGCTTTGGTGAATATGTCTGCCACATTATCTTGTGTAGGCACATATACCAAATCAATATCTCCTGCATGAAGGCGCTCTCTCACATAGTGATAATGCATCTTAATATGTTTGGTCCGTGCATGAAACACTAGGTTTCGTGCAATAGCCAAAGCACTCTGACTATCTGTGAGAATATGCGTAGCAGTATCAATCTCCATGCAAAGATCCATCAATAGGCATATCAGCCATATACACTCCATTGTCGCTGTGAAAAATGCCTTGTACTCAGCTTCACAACTCGATGTCGCCACTGTAGGTTACTTCTTACTCGACCAAGATATGCATGAGTCTCCAAGGAAAAAGCAATTACCACTAGTGGACACGCGAGTATCATAACAACCAGCCCAATCACTATCTGTAAAAGCATGCAAGCATGGCTGAACATCTCTGCCATAAAAGAGACCTAAACTCAAAGTGCCTCAGAGATATCTAAACACACGTTTCACCGCTTGCCAATGCTTAGTGCCAGAGCTATGCATGAATCGACTCAACTTGGAAACTGCATACTGTATATCCGGCCTTGTGTTGCATGCATATATAAGACATCCCACAGCTTGCTAATAAAGAGGTGTCAAATGAATCACTGGAATCCTCAACTAAGAACCTGAATGCTATCTCAACTAGTGTGGAAACTAGCTTACAATCCTCAAAGTCAAAACGCTGAAGTAGTTTTTCAACATACTTTGCTTGATGCATAACAATTCCCCCCTCAACGGATACAAACTAGATGCCAAGATAGTAGCTCAAAAGACCAAGATAAGTGACATCAAAAGTATGCTGCAAATCAGCCATAAGAATGTCAAGTTTTGCATCACATGACCCAGTCAAGAGTATGTCATCGACATAAAGAGCAAGCACTATAAGATCTGCCCCATTTTTGCGTACATAGAGTGTGCTTTCAATCGGGCTACATGTGAAGCCAAGAGCAATCAAGTGCTTACGTATTTTTTCATACCATGCATGTGGAGCTTGATTGAGACCATACAAGGCTTTATGCAAGTGACAAACCATATGCTCTTTCCCTTTCATAGCAAATCCAAGAGGTTGCTTCACATAGACCTCTTCTTGCAAATCACCATTCAAGAAAGCTGTTTTTATGTCCAACTGATGCACTTTCCAACCTCGATGGGCAGCCAATGCAACCACAGTACAAATGGTAGTCATGCGTGAAGTAGGTGCAAAGGTTTCCTCATAGTCAATGCCATATTGTTGCGCATATCCTTTGGCAACCAATCTAGCTTTGTAGCGATCAATGCTACCATCAGATTTTCTCTTAATCTTATAAACCCACTTTGTACCAATGGCATTGTTTCCTTTCGGCAATTCACATAACTCCCAAGTACCATTTCTATGTATGGAATCCATTTCTGATTGCATAGCACTCATCCATTGTGGATCGTCACATGCATTTTCAAAAGAAAGTGGCTCTTCATTACATGCTGTAGCAATAAGAGAATAATCCACAAAATTACTTGATGCATGGTGAGAGCTTGATCTTGTTCTACCAAGTAAAGGTGCACTCAATTTGCTGTCCTGCAAAGTTTGTTTCAACCACTTTGGCATAGATTGTGCACTCTTGATAGACATGCGTTCATTATGTAAAACATCTTCAATATGTACATCATTTGTGGGCTGAATTTCATGCTCATTTTCAGCCATATTTTGATGCAAATGTTCAGCCATATGTGGCTGGAAACTTCCAGTAGTTTTGACATTTTTTGGCTGAAATTTTTCAGCCATGTTTGGCTAGAAATTCTCTGCATTTTCAGCCCTATTTGGCTAGAATTTTTCAGCCCTTCGAGCCTCAGTTCGCTGGTCTACATGGCCATAGTCAAGTGCACCATTTTGGAACAAAGGCATGAGTGTATCGAACACATCTTGTGAGCTAACTGTTGGCAGTTTTTTGCATTGAAGTAGAGGGAAAACTGAATTTTCAACAAATACCACATCTCGACTCACAATAATTGTGTTCGTCAATGGATTGTACAACCGATATCCCTTGATTTTGTTGATATATTTAGGTAGTGATGTGTGTGAACACACTAGGACCACCGGGGCACTTTTTTCCCTCTTTAGGAGGTTTTTTTCCCCTGGCTTGTATATACGCCTATTGCCCTAATGGACTACTTATCTTTGTACATTCTCTAGTAATACTTCAGTCGTGTGTGTTGTGCTCCAAGCTTCTTCTTCTTCCTTGTGCTGTTTGCGTGCTTCCGCAGACGTCTAAACTCCAACAATTGGTATCAGAGCAGGTCGTCGCTTCATGTAGGGTGCCGTCGACACTCTTCCGTTTGCAGTCTCAGAATCGTACGAATTTTGGTGAGCATACTCAGGGTGTTTCCAAGATCAAAACAGCTTCGCCCTGTGGTGCCGAAATCGCGATCTTAGTTGGTTTCGACCTCCGAACGCACTATCGCAGCGCTTGTGCAGGCTATTTCATCTTTCTGTACCAAAGGTATATACCTGTTTCTGTTCGCCAGTATAAGCGTCTCGAAGTCTGCTATAGGTTAAGCAGAACTCGTCTGGGCAGTTCCGTTCAACTTTTTGAGATACAGTCAATTTTCTGCATCAAGGTATTTTAGTCACCGGCCATGGCTGAAAGCAGTGATGTATTCCGTATGTTGGCTGTTGAGGATAAGTTGGATGGTACCAACTACCCATTATGGGCTTATATGATGCGAGATGTATTGGTTGCAAAAGGACTGTGGAACATTGTGCAGCTGATGAAGATGGTGTCGAAGATGATATTCCGCAGATTCCTGTTCGTGCTGCTGTCTCTGTTGCACCTACTGCAGAGCAAATTTGTTGGGATGGCAGAGATGCATAAGCACATGCATTCATAGCTTTGTCTGTCAAACGTGTTATTATTCCTCACATTCGCTCTTGCAGAACAGCAAAGGATGCTTGGGATACACTTACCACTTTGTACCAGGCTAGGAATGAGGCTCGTGTTGCTTACCTCCGAAAATAGTTAGAGAGTGAGCACATGAATGAAGGTGATTCTATGGACAATTTTCTCACAAAGATCAAAGACCTGAAGGAACAATTGATTTCTGCTAATGAGGTTATACCAGATACCTCACTTGTGCAGACCGTTCTGAATGGACTTCATGATTCATATCAGAGTTTCGCCTCTACTCTTCGGTTGATGATGAAAGGCAATCCAAATGCCTTGTCATTTGAGGAGTTGGTCTCTGTTCTGTTGCAAGAAGATCAGTCGAGGCAGAACAGATCCATTATGCGTGTTGCAAATCAAGCTTTCCTGGCTAGTCAGAAGGGCAAAGGAAAATGGAGCTCTTCTACTAGTAAGCAGAAATCTGCAAATGTTGCACAATCAAAGAAACAGGATAAAGATGAGAAGAAATCAGAAAAGCAGAAATTGTTTTGCAAGTACTGTAAAGGAAATGATCATATCATAAAGAACCGTCCAAAACTGGCTGCAAAAGAGGCAAAGAAGAAAGAGGCTGGAATGGTTGTTGCAGAAGCCTCTACACCAAAAACAGAGTCTGCTAATCTTGTGCAGGAAGAAGAATGGGCGTTTACTACTGTTTGCAGTTTTGAACCATCTTCTCATGAGCAGTGCATGTCTGCAGTAGACTCAGATGTTTGGTACTTTGACAGTGGGGCGACCAAACATATTACCTCGCAGCGCAGTTTCTTCTCTTCACTTGAGCCTGCCCCTACAGGAAATACTGTCACATGCGCCAACAACTCCTCTTATCCTATTATGGGAGTTGGTAAGATCATTCTGACTACTACAGATGGTAGTTCTTTCACTTTGCCAGATGCTTTATTTGTGCCAGGGATCAAAAAGAACCTGTTATCAATTTCTGCATTAGCCAAGATTGGCTTGGTTGTGAAATTTGTTGATGACAGGTGTACAGTTCATGATCTCTCAAATGGCGATGTGATTATTGCTTCTGGCATTTTATGTCGTGGGCTGTATAAGCTCATAGACTATGAAAGATCAGTGAATGATTCCGCATGTGCAGTTCATGATTCTCAGGCTATGTCAGATGCAAAGCTTTGGCATGCACGCTTTGGTCATCTGAATTTTGCTAGTTTGCTACGCCTGCAGAAATCTGAAATGGTGTCCTTTTTGCCCAAACTTGAGGCACCTGGAAAACATGTTTGTGAAGGCTGTATTTTGGGCAAAATGCAGCATTCATCCTTTCCAAAAGATGGTTCAGTTCGAGCTACTCAGAAATTGCAGCTTGTACATAGTGATGTCTGTGGTCCTATGTAGACACCTTCTTTTGGAAATTACCTTTACTTCGTGACTTTCATTGATGATTTTTCCAGGCATGCATGGGTATATCCACTCAAAGCAAAGTCCGAAGTGTTCATGTGCTTCAAACAGTTTTTGGTTTTGGCTGAAAATATGTCAGCATGTAAAATGGGCACCCTCCATTCTGATCGAGGGGGGGAATATATGTCTTCTGATTTTAATGCATTTCTGGCTGAACGTGGGATAAAACACCAGTGTACAGTGCCGTATACACCTCAACAAAATGGAGTTGCTGAACGAAAGAACATGTCACTCATGGAGATGGCGAGGTGCATGGTCAAGAGTCAGGCTTTACCACATAGTTTCTAGCTCGAGGCTGTCATGTGTGCAGCATATGTACTGAACATGTGTCCCACTAAAGCGCTGCAGTCTATCACTCCATATGAGGCTTGGCATGACCGCAAGCCATCTGTTGCTCATCTGCGTGTTTTGGTTGTCTGGCATATGCACTAGTGCCTGAACAACATCGCAGAAAATTGGATGATAAGGCAGTAAAATGTATTTTTGTTGGGTACAATTCTGAAAGTAAAGGCTATCGTCTATATCATCCACAGACCAAACGCATTTTGGTTAGCCGTGATGTTGTCTTTGTGGAAGATGCTATTCAACCATTGCTTTCATGTACTAAGGAGACATCTATTAGCTCCAAAGACATGTATGATACTTTGATGCCTCTTTTTACAGGTGGAAAGTCTAGTGCTGGTCCTAATGAGGCAACTTCTCAGCCTTTGCAGGTTTCATATGATGATGCAGATCATTCCACTTCTGATGTAGATTTACATGATGCACTTGTTGATGAGAGAGCTGATATTGAGCAAGCAAAAACTATGCCAAAATGGCTGGTGCAAACTTTGCGTGACAGCAAATTAGATGCACCTTTGTCATATCGTACTCATTCAGGCTCTTATAGTGCCTCCTTTGCATCAGATTGCTATGCTATGGCTGCGTCTAGTCTCTGTGATGAGAATGGGCCTGTTTCTTTTGATGAAGCACAGAATTCAGAAAATTGGATGGCTGCTATGCAATCTGAATATGATGCTATAATAAAGAATGGTACATGGTCTTTATGTGACTGGCCTCCTGGCAAGAAGGCCATTGGCACTAAGTGGGTATACAAGCTGAAGCGTAAACCTGATGGTACAGTTGACATGTATAAAGCTACGCTTGTTGCAAAGGTTTATGCGCAGGAAAGAGGCATTGATTTTGATGAGACCTTTGCAACTACATGCGGTATGACTACTGTTCGGAGCATTTGTGCACTTGCAGCCCATCATGGTTGGAATGTACATCAGTTGGACATTAAAACAACATTTCTGAATGGTGACTTGCATGAAGAAGTGTATGTTTTTCAGCCCCGTGGCTTTGTGTAGAAAGGGCATGAAAACCAGGTGTGCAGGTTAAAGAAGGCATTATATGGTTTAAAGCAAGCACCACGTGCTTGGTATGAGAAGATACATGCCTATCTGATTGCACATGGTTTTGAGAAGAGTCCAACTGAAAGCACCTTATATGTTAAGCGTGCTAATGATGTGCTTCTGATCATTGTTGTATATGTTGACGACATGCTGCTCACTGGCCCTATTGAGAAGCATATTGCTGATTTCAAGGCTAATTTGCATGCCTCATTTGAGATGTCTGATTTGGGGCATTTGCATCACTATTTGGGCATTCAGTTTATGCAAGTTGATGGTGGAATGGCTTTGTGTCAAACGAAATATATTGCTGGAGATGCATTTGATGATGTTCTCTATCAGCAGGCTATTGGATGCTTGATTTACTTATGCATTACTCGGCCAGATATTCAGTTTGCTGTCTCACAGATGAGCAAGTTTATGCATTGCCCAGGAGTCACGCATTGGAAGGCGGTTAAGCGCATCTTTCGCTACTTGAGTGGTACTCGGCTACTTGGGTTGTTTTATCCCAAGGGGGGATCACTACCGCCAGATTTGCATGCTTTTTCTGACTCAGATTGGGCTGGTTGCTATGACACTCGTGTGTCCACCAGTGGTTTTTGCTTCATGCTTGGTAGCTCATGTATATCTTGGTTGAGTAAGAAGCAGCCTACTGTGGCCACTTCCAGTTGTGAGGCTGAGTATAGGGCAACTTTCACAGCGACTGTTGAGTGTGTGTGGCTCAGACGCCTTATGGCTGATTTGGGTGTTGGCCAGTCTTCTGCCACCACCATCTTCACTGACAGTCAGAGCGCATTGGCAGTTGCGAGGAACCCTGTGTTCCATGCTCGCACTAAGCACATTGAGGTGCATTATCACTATGTCAGAGAGAGGTTCTCTGCTGGGGAGATCAGCTTGGCCTATGTGCCCACGCAAGAGAACATTGCAGACCTTTTCACGAAGGCTCTACCTAGGGAGAAGTTTGAAGCTTTCCGCAAAGCTTTGGGCTTACTTCCTTTTGTGGAGTGATTTCCACATAGCTTGGCACTTCCTTATACATGAGTGCCAGCTCCTTGTTCACCGCATCACTCCCAGGGGGGATTTGTTGATATATTTAGGTAGTGATGTGTGTGCACACATTAGGACCTCCAGGGCACTTTTTTCCCTCTTTAGGAGGTTTTTTTCCCCAGCTTGTATATACGCCTATTGCCCTAATGGACTACTTATCTTTGTACATTCTCTAGTAATACATTCAGTCGTGTGTGTTGTGCTCCAAGCTTCTTCTTCTTCCTTGTGCTATTCGCGTGCTTCCGCAGACGTCTAAACTCCAACAACTTTTAGCATTATAACCCACAAATATACATTTCTTTGCCTTGTCATCAAGTTTGTGACGTTTGGCACAAGAGCATATGCCAAACAACCAAACACACACATATGACTAACCATAGGCTTATGACCATTCCAAGCCTCATAAGGAGTGATGACTCTCAATGCTTTTGTAGGGCAGCGATTCAACACATAATTTGCACACATGACCGCTTCCATCCAAAACTTATCAGGAAGATGCTTTCCTTTAACCATACATCGTGCCATTTCAAGTAGAGTTCTATTTTTACGCTCGGCAACACCATTTTGTTGAGGTGTATATGGCACCGTACATTGGTGTGAAATACCTCTTTCAGGAAGAAAACCATTAAACTCATGTGACATGTATTCACCACCACGATCCGTGCGTAGAGTCAAAAGCTTTTGTGAAGAAAAAATTTCAGCCATAAGTAAAAATGTTTTGAAGCAAGAAAATACCTCATTCTTTGCTTTCATAGGATACACCCATGTATGGCGAGTAGCATCATCAATGAAGGTAACAAAATATACATGCTTCCCAAAAGATGGAGTCTTGACGGGACCACATACATCACTATGAACGAGCTGTAATTTTCTTATAGTGTGTATATGACCATCTTTTGGAAAAGAAGCACGATGCATTTTTCCAAGAATGCAACCTTCACATGCATGCTTTTCAATGGACTCAAGTGTAGGCAAGCCAATAACCATGTCCTTCTTTTGCAAGTAGAGCAAACTATTGAAGTTCAAGTGACCAAAACAAGCATGCCAAAGCTCCATTTCAGCCATGGAAGAAGTATGAGCAACTAAGGCATTTGAGGCAGCCCTCTTGTATGTATCCATGCGATACAAACCATTACAGAATGTACCGAAGATCACGATAACATCGCCATTGCTGAAATCATGAACCATACACTTA
This sequence comes from Ceratopteris richardii, assembly GCA_020310875.1. Lineage (NCBI taxonomy): Eukaryota > Viridiplantae > Streptophyta > Polypodiopsida > Polypodiales > Pteridaceae > Ceratopteris > Ceratopteris richardii. The sequence goes on along the minus strand of CM035426.1, from coordinate 148,291,868 downwards.
TCATCAACAAAGTGTACATGAAGTCCAACTTTGGCAATCAACGGAACTGAAATTAAGTTCTTCTTTATACTGGGTACATACAATGCATTTTTCAAGAGAATCACACCTCCATTTGTAGCCATAAGCTCAATTTCTCCTACTCCAATGATAGGATAAGAGGCATTGTTTGCACACACCACATGTCCTCCTTTAGGTGCATCTTTCAAAGAGGCAAAAAATCTTTTGCATGATGTTATGTGCTTTGAAGCACCACTATCAAAGAACCAATCCGAATCAAACTCACTCACAACCATACATTTAGAATGTAAATAAGCATCATAATGACATGTAACAACACATGCCTAAAAATCTTGAGCCATGTTAGCTTCATCATTCTTTGCATTTGCTGAATTTTCAGCAATAGACATGCCGGATTCCTTTTTCTTTTCATTGCATTTAGCAAGCTTTCTACACTCATCAATAGTATGACCAGCCTTTCAGCAATATTTGCATCTCTTCTTCTTTTGCAAATCCCCATCATTAGAGGAATGAGTGGAAGAGGAAGCTTGAGGCTTTGGTTTTGATGAACCCAAAGCTGAACCATACTTGCTTTTCCCCTTTTGTGAGATAGCAAGTGCTTGCGTTCCCTCAATCGAACCACTCCTATTCACTCTAGATTGCTCTTCTTGAAAAAGAAGAGACATAACCTCATCAAATGAATACATATTAGGATTTCCTTTTGCAACCAAACGGAGTGTAGTAGCAAAGCTTTGAAAAGATTCCGGTAATCCTTTCAACAATGTAGAAATGAGTGATGCATCCGGAATGATCTCATCTATGTTTTCCAATTGCTCTTTCAAGTCCTTGATGCATGTCACATACACATCCACTCACTCATTTTCAGCCATACATACATCCTCAAGTTACTTCCTCAAGTATGCAACACGTGCTTCATTACGCACGACATACAAAGAAGCAAGAGTGTCCCATGCCTGTCTCGATGTAGAACATGACCGAATGTGTGGAACTATATGACACCATTGAAAGCGCAATCAAAGCATGAGATTGAGCATCTTTTCCATCCCATCTAAGATGCTCTTGTGTAGGTGGAGAAGGAGAAACCACTGTACTCGAAGAAGAAGCTCCATCTGTGACAGTAGACTGTGAAGTAGAAGAACCTGTCGGTCTTCAATCTACATCTGCCACTATGTTCCAAAGTTGTTTTGCAACAAGAACATGCTTCATCATGTAAGGCGACATCGGATAGTTGGTCCCATCAAGCTTATCTTCAGCTTGAAGCATGCCAAACAAGTCATTGCTGCCCGCCGTTTCACAAAGGAACAAGAATGTGACAAAAACTTTACTTCGATGAAAGTTGAAATAAGTGCTGAAATTTCAGCTCACAAACCGTCACTCTGATGGCGATTCTGACTGCACAAATGGCTTCAAAATGGGGGTAGAACACCAGCGCACCTGGTGGAAATGTTTCTTGGCTGCTGAAATTCACAGTTCTATGCTCCGAAGTCGATTTGCACTGTTAGAAGTGCGCGCGTGTCGTGACGCGGAAAACCGAAACTTGAGAAGAAGTTGAACCTGCTCTGATACCACTATTGGGTGTGTGTAGAAGTGCGAGACACACACTAGAAGCACACACAAAGAGGACAAACGCAACAAGACACACGAAGAAGACGATGGCTGAAATAGCTCTCTCTATTGACGATAAAATTGAACAGAAGTAAGAGCTGAATGTTATCCCTAAGTACAAAGTACCACCACATATGAGAGTATCAAGTATGTGGTAACATGGGGAAAAAACCTCTAGCCAACACTAGAGTAAAAAGTGCCCATGTATAGGGAAAAGGTTCACATCAAAGCTACTCGAGGAACACATAAGTGTAACAGCAAAGGGGGTGAACTTTATAGACTATCCTAACCAAAAATGTATACTGAGGGAGAACATGATTCGTGAAAAAGATCTTTCGACAAATAAAACTATTGTAGTAGCACATGACATATCCCCCTAAAATGTTGGTAGAACATCCTATGTATTCCATGGTGCACCTTTCCAAAATTGTCCATATAGATGCCCCCATGACCCAAAGATAATCATTAATCTACCCAATAACTCTCTTTAAAATCGTTAATCACCTATCGAATATGAGGTCTCCTTACGACCGTCAAAGCTATTATGCGTTTGGGCTGTCCTATCCCTACTTTGTGGGATATAGGGTGTAAGGAATTGAACTCACAACCTCTTGGTTAGGAATATGATGGGCTAACCACTTGCCCCAAAAGCCATGGTTGAGGATTACTTCCTAATCCTCTCTCTTAGGGTGTAATTCAACCATCTCCTATTTGTCAAGGGTGTGGTTCGACCATCTCCTACCTATCACTTTATTACATTCTTCCCCCCTTGGTCAATCATTGTCCTCAATGATCTACTCTTGTATCCCTCTAGCCTTGGTGATCAACTCCTTGAACTCCACTAGGTACCCTTGAATTGATGTCCTCAACCTCACACAGTTTCTTGAACCTTGTTCGCAACCTTGGTGTCTTGTTCCACCTTGCCCAAGCCTACTTGCTAGGCTCTGATACCAATGTAAGGAATTGAACTCACAACCTCTTGGTTAGGAATGTGATGGGCTAATGACTTGCCCCAAAAGCCATGGTTGAGGATTACTTCCTAATCCTCTCTCTTAGGGTGTAGTTCAACCATCTCCTATCTGTCAAGGGTGTGGTTCAACCATCTCCTACCTATCACTTTATTACATTCTTCCCCCCTTGGTCAATCATTGTCCTGAATGATCTACTCTTGTATCCCTCTAGGCTTGGTGATCAACCCCTTGAACTCCCTAGGTACCCTTGAATTGATGTCCTCAACCTGTTTCTTGAACCTTGTTCGCAACCTTGGTTTGTTGAATCCTTGCTCTCAACCTTGGTGTCTTGAACCTTCTTGTTCGCAATCTTGGTGTCTTGGGCCCTTGTTCTCAACCTCAATCTTGAACCTTGTTCTCACCCATGTTTGGTATCTTGAACCCTCAATCAAGTGCCACCCATGGTTTCCCAATGGCTTCACACTTCCAAGGTAGCTCATTAGATTTCGAAAGTTCATTCCGAGGGCTTTCCAACGGTATCTTACATGCCTCAATCCGACCTATAGATTGAGAGATACATTTGATTCTTGTTGGGTCCAATTCTCAAAGCGCCTCCTCCCAAATTCCTACCCATTCACATAATAGAGTGTCCAAGCGTCTTTTTTAGAGGCCATTGGATCATTCCACCTTGCCCGAGCCTACTTGATAGGCTTTGATACCAATGTAAGGAATTGAACTCACAACCTCTTGGTTAGGAATGTGATGGGCTAACCACTTGCCCCAAAAGCCATGGTTGAGGATTACTTCCTAATCCTCTCTCTTAGGGTGTAGTTCAACCATCTCCTATCTGTCAAGGGTGTGGTTCAACCATCTCCTACCTATCACTTTATTACATAGGGGATCCCAAGGACACTAAGGCTATTCACTCTATAACAGCTCTTTCATTAATTCAAGCATGGGAGAATAGGCCACTATCGAATTTCCTCAAAAAACAAAAAAGAATAGTTCTCTATATTTGCTATTGCACTTTTTTGCCGAAGTAAAAATTAATTTGTAAGATAACTGAAAATTATCAATATATGACATGGTAGACGCGAAACACATGTTGGGATTCCCTCAAGAGAGGATAAACCCACTTTTTGTTATTTGCTTTTTCTCCATACATATGAAACCATTGTATAACATCTTACACTATCATGATATACTCTTGAAATTCAATTAAAATAGAAGGAATGGTTCTTGGATTAAGTTATTTTTAATGTGCTAATGGCTTAAAACAAAAGCGATATGAGCATTAGATAATGCAAATAAAAGAAGTGACAACTTCGGGATTCGGGTGTCTTCTATGTGTCTTAATATGTATATGGAATAAAATTTAGTCTATTAGAGGTTTTGGGTTATGGGAGATGCATCATACAAGGTTCGAAGGTAAACCGAAGCGAGCGGGCTGTCAAGGTGACCTACTTTGTATCTGTTGAGCGTCACTTGTCTCTTATTCTTCGCCTTCTCCCTCTTTTGACCACACAGTAGCTGAGCTTAAAGCTCAGCATCCCGTGCTATTCCGCCCTTATTGTGTGCTCGTTCATTTATCATCTTCTCTATGGCGGAGCCATCGAAGGTCTTGCACTTCCGGAATGTGGGCCCTGAGATTTCTGAGGTATGCATGCTTGAACTCTTCGATTATCTGCGCCACAGACACACACAGAGAGAGAGAGAGAGAGAGAGAGAGAGAGAGAGAGAGAGAGAGAGAGAGAGAGAGAGAGAGAGAGAGAGAGAGAGAGAGAGAGAGAGAGAGAGAGAGAGAGAGAGAGAGAGAGAGAGAGAGAGAGAGAGAGAGAGAGAGAGAGGCTATAATGAAATAGGAGGATCTTAACCAACTGGTGCGGTCGTTTGGCAAAGTGGTCAAACTTGTAATGCTACGTGCTAAGAATCAGGTAAGCATTTTAAAGCATGTGAACTGGTTTGGAGATAGATATTCTATAGAAGCCGTTCATGTATGTTGTTTTCGTTGATGGGGGTGCAGGCCCTGGTTCAGATGCAAGATCTCATATCTGCACGCAATGTTGTAGAATACTATACGACTACACAGGCGAATGTGAGGTGATTGCACTTTTTTCCTCTTGGCATACAAGATGTACTTTGTTCTACACCTTAGAACGTTTGATAGCTTTGCTATTTTGGTTTCTCAATTGGCGATTCTAGTCTGACTCCTGAGTAGGTGAACATTACTGCCGTCTGCATGTGTATAAGATTTAATTAATCTCAAAGGAATTACATTTGTGAGAGTTTTCTGAAAATAGATCCTACCTCATTATGTTTGCTAAGAATATGGTCTGGAAACGTTCCATTAACTTGCTAACATAATCTTGCAATATTAGAGAAAAATCCCATTGTTTTAAATGCATTTGAAGGGTTTTATAGTACCATTAAAATGAGGTTAATGCATGGGCGTGGATGATATTGTTTAACAGACAAGGGCTTGCATTGAGGGCCCTTAAGGATGTTCAAGTCTGTGAAGCAGATATATTAAATGCAATAACTTTGCCTTGAAACGCCTAAATGCCAAGTTGTCAACTGGAAAACTTGCATGTGTTTTTGCTGGTTTATGTTTTTAGTGGGCACACACATGTAGAATTAATTTTATGTGATAACAAAAATTAATTGAGTTGCAAAAGTTTTTCTGAAGTTTTGCATTATGTATCCCTGTTTGTCGTGATATACTAACAAAATAATCGAGATACCAATTAAATTTACTGGTCATTTCTATGCATGAGTTAGACGGTAGATAGTGAAGCAAACAAAATATTTGATAGATATGACCCGGTAGTACAGAATTGAGTGGGTAGTAACTTTATGTGAGTGAGTATGACTATTATGAGCATGTGATTCATCCATGTATGTTGGGTGATTGTTGCCACATATTCCAGTCAGACCAATTGCACGTTGATAACATATTCACTCAATTAAGCTCATACGTGAAAGCATGCTTGTAAGTCTACTAAGTTTGAATAAAGGAATAATATGAGTTTTTGAGATCTTTTTGTTGAGTATAACTTGTAAATAGATTGCAAAAGGATATTTTAGGTGGTGACCAATCACTATTTTCTAGATTTCTAATGTCCAGTTGTATTTGGATGGATCATATCTTTATTTGAACCAATTGTTGAGATATTACTTATTGGTAAGATGTTTCACTGATATAATTGGTGATTTCCTAATGTAATTAGGCATGCCAAATCCTATTTGCATGCAAATCATTTCACTTTGTCCTTAACTTAAGCTATCTCTATGAAATATACAGAAAAACCAATTGAATACACACTATATGATAGGGGGTGTTGAGTTTATGCATTTAGACTTGGGAGACAAGCTTCACATTTTTCCATGTTCCTTGGTAGAGTGTAACCATAACTCTATATCACAAGGGTTCTCGTTTCATTGTAATGTACTTGGCGTCAAAAGTTTCTCTTGGTATGTCTGTTTCTGTTTGGAGAATCTAATAATAACTCCAGGTCTGCAAGGGCTGCCTTGTCCTTGTAATTCATTATTTGACATTATAATGACTCTCTTTGTATCAATGACTGAACCTGCATCTGTTTCCTGACCTGTTGCTGTATCTACAACTTTATTTTGTGACTTAGCAATGTTGAAATCTTCTGCCTTTGCTTTTCAACTCCCAAGGAACTAATGTAAGGACCTATTGAGCTTTGTTTGAGATATTGATCTTTGCACTATAAGATAGTGCACTCTTCTTCATGATTTATATTGTCGTCTCCTGGTAATGCCATTGCTCTGGAGTCTCAGGACAGTGAAATATTGTCAGCCACTCTTGATCTGTGATTCATTCTTGCTCACTCTGGCAGTGCAGTTAGCCCTTTATTTTTCTTCGAGTTCTGCAGCTTCTCTCTTTTCAACATTTTTAAAAAATTAATGAGTGTTTTGGAGCTCATAAATTTTATCCAAATAATAGATTCTTGGCTGCAAGATGCTGCGGCAGTCATCAATGCAACTTTTCCATTTGACATGATTTCTGATGCTTTTGATGCATGTTTGGATTTAATTTTCCAACTAATGGACTATTATGCTCTAAGGATGCACTTCCCAATCTATGATGGAATTATGGGTCAACTTTGCATGATCCTTATTGCATCATGCTGCATTTATAATGTCAAATAAATAGAACGAAAAGACATTATCAATTAGTGGAGTACTTATTGCATATTTTATCCATGTGTGATGGGAACAAGTCGATCTTTGTATGGGTGGTAGTACTTCAATGTATTACTTCATGATATGGTATTGGAGCCTCTCATTTTCTAGGTGCATAAATATACAAACCTTGTATTTAGTCTATCATATCACATACTTGATTGATTTATCCTCAAGTTATTGATTGATAACTTGTTGCTTAGATATTCACACAAGGTGAAGGATATGAGTAATTGCATGAATTGATTCATGAAAACAATTCATTCCTCTCTTGACAATGTCACACTTGCGTTTGATGGGCTTTTAATTAGTAGGGATCCTTATGGGATCCTATCACTAGTGTGATGGGAGAGATTGAAACAAGGGGTAGCTACCCTTCGTATTTAAAGAAGAGATCTTGATTGATGAGAGGTAGCATGTGTTCATGCTAGGCACATACTTGACATCATGCAAACCAAGCTCATATTCATTATCTAAGTCGAATGAATCCTATCCATTCCATCAATATTGCATGGATTTAGGATGACATGCTCACCTAATGTGTACAATACTATAACCACTTTTGAACACATTCCTTAAATCATGCTTGTTAAGATGATCAATTTGAGAGTATACCCTTTTTGATGCAAGATACACTTTCAACGCAATACAAATTGATCTCTTGTTCATTATCATGACTTGAGTGAATAGGAGCCATTGCCACCGATATTGTACGCATGATAATGTTGGTAAAAAACAATTATAGGACCACTTCATTTGTATATGAAAAATTAGGCTTTTGACCAAGTAATAGATGTGGATGATGAAGTGCTTAATTCCTAGTATGGACTTCAAGGACATGGCCATTCATGTGCACTTGAAAATTTAGGCATCATTGGACTCTTATTTATGGGTCAAATGCATCTTCTTGGAGTCTTCTCGAGTGTATTTGTTCTAGCTTTTCAACCTTTTGAGAGTATTTCTTCTAGCGTTTCAATTTATTGTGTGTGGATTCCACATGTATTCTCCTTCTTTTTGACATTTGGTATTAGAGCATGGCTTAGCTTGACCTATCTATATCTACATTGAAGAATAGTGGGGTTCATGACAAAGATATATGGTGTTTTTGAGTTCCATCATAGAGAAATGGCTGAAACGTGTTAAGCTCTTGCAATTTTTACCTCTAGAGTGAGGAAATCTTGGAGATAAAAGAATCTCTCCATCAAAGATAATCAGATCTCATGATTTTGTAAGAGTAGTTGAAAGCGATACTCAAATAAGCCACAATCAATTTTGTTGACCTTGCATGAATTTGGTCAACTTTGGTCAAACCTGCATAAGTCTGGTCAAAGCAGTCAAACTTCAATACTATGGTTGTATTTGATGCTCAAAAGGTTTGCTAATATTTATTTTCTTAGATGAGAATTGAAGAAGTCCACTAAGCTTTCCTTTTGCTCTTCTATTGCTCCTCTTTTGGAAACATCTTCCATACTGGAAAAAATTAAGTATTTTGTTCATATGTGTGCATAGAGATATGTATATCTTTTGAATTATAAAGTACACTTAGCTTTGATACATATGCTTGTGTAGCTTTCGCTCTATTGATACTTGTGTTTGTTCTCTTTTGCTTTTGTGGACACTGGTGAGTTTGTGTATTCAATGATGCACTTCATGAACTTGTGCAATTCATTCCCTTTGTGTGCACTCTGTTCGTTGTGTACTTAGCACTTTTTGAAGTGTGCTTTCTATTTGTATGCTTTTGCATTTGTAATCTTTGTGTGCTAGTCTTTACCCTCATGATATTCAAGATTTGTATTTTTTTTCAAAAGCTTTGTGCTTTTTGTACTTAGTGTTTGCATAGCACTTGTCAACCATTTTTGAAGTCAAAGATCAAAACAATATTCTTGGATTCCTATCTCAAGGTGGTAGCTTGAAGGTTTAGAGAATTATCCTCCATGGAGTTTCATGATGGAAATACACTGTGGGATCACATCAATGGTGATGCTCTTAGATCTAGAGGTGGAGCTCTTAGGAATCAAAGTGTAGAAAGAGGTTTCTTGGTACTTAAAGAGTTTTCTACATCAAAGAATCCTAGTATAGCTGCTCAAAGTTTCACAACCTACTCAAGGACAAAAATGATAGGTTTCTCTAGATGCTCAATGCTCATGCTTTGGCACTTATATCTTTGCTTGTCAAAAAGTTAGAATGTCTAGTTATTCTATATATTAGATCTTTTTGAATTGCTTAAGAAGCTTTGGAAACTCTTGTGTGTGTATTCTCTTCTTGCAACACAGTAAGGGTTTTGTTTCTAAGGAAAGAGCTAAGTAATTTAATAATGCATGAAGGTTAAGGTATGCAAGGATACCTTGTGATTGGTGAAGATTGATGACATCGAAGACTAGATCATCAACTATGATGAAGTGATTAAGGATCATGAGTTTGTTAATATAACACTTAATTCACTTTTAGGTAGGTATCTTTTGTTTCTTGGTTCATGCTTTTTTTCTATGAGGAAATTAAGAACAATTGACTTGGTTCCTTTTCTAAATGGTGGCAAAAGGAAAGCAAAGGAGAAGAGAAAATAAAATGTTTTGTAATTCAAATGAAAAAGAGAAGCTTATCTAATAAAGATTTATCTCTTAATGCTTCGTCGACATCTCCTATTCGGTACTTTGATAGTGGTGCTTTTGGTTATGTAGCTTGGAAGGAAGACCTTGGAATGATAGTGGACATTAAGGTAAGAGGACTAGTTTAGTCACATTAGTTGATTATGTAGCTTGGTTATGTAGTTTGGAATGATATAAAGGTAAGAGGACTAGTTTAGTCACATTAGTTGATATTAAAGGTGCTTATTGTTCCAAGTATAGCACGTAATCTTTTATGAGTTAGTGCACCGATCAAAAAAGGATTTGACGTAATTTTCAAAGAAAAAGAACGCATTGTTTGAAACATTAACTATGGAAGAAATACCTTCGTAGCACACCTTCACAATGTGCTTACAAATTTGCATATTGTAAGTTCTATGTCTCATATCTATCTCACATATCATCTATATCTTTTTCAACCTCAATTTTATCCACACTCCATTGGAAGGATTCAAGACTTTGGAGTATGATTCTTTGAAGATTTGTCTTGAAGTTCATTTGGAGGCTCCAGATTTGTTTATGTATCTTAAAGACTTGCATTGACAACAAACTCTCAAATGAAAGTGCGTTTTCATCATAATGAATTTTTGAGGGGAAATTGTTGGTTTTTTTTTTTGAAACCACCTCATTCTTCATCTGAAAATGGAATTTGCATGATCAAGTGTGTAATTCTTCACTTAGGCTTCAAGTGCATGACCATTTATGTGCACTTGCAAAATTTGAGTATCATTGGATAATTATCTTTGGGTTAAAATTCAAGTCAAGTCTATTAAAAGGGATTAGTCAACAATAAACAGAGGTCAAAGTCAGCTATATCAATGGATTCAGCTTGATAAGATAATTCGAGTTCAAGCTTCATCAAGTATACCCTTATAAAACCCTAGGTGCCAAATTTTAGATAAATAAGGTTTTTTAGTAAAAGTATGTTTTTCATGTTAAAAAGTAGAGCTTTTATTGTAAACGTTTGTTAAGTTAAGAAAATTTGGGTGCCCCTTTTTCCCCCCAAAAGCTGAGGTGTAGTTTTTTGGGTTTTTTGCTTTATGTTTAGCTCAACTTTCAGCTTTTAAGAGTTATAGGACAATCACATATAGCAGCCCTTGGAGGCTTATTTGTGACAATTTAGATTTTGTAGTCTATACACATTTGGCAAGAGTTGTTGCTCCTTGAAGTTTCCTTGGGTGCGATTTTGGGCTAGAGGAAGACATCAATGACATCCACTTTTTCCCCCGAAAAGAATTTTCTACGATAGCTACATTAGTGTTTACATCGATCCTATCCTTAGGAGTTAAATGCTGCATTAAATTGTAGTTTTATAATTTGATGCAAACAAATAGTTCAATCGCCATCATCGATGGAATGCTTAAATAACGATGCAAATGTTCCATGCTCCAAACATTTAGCCTTGACAAGGCTTTTTATATAGCATTGTAGTTTGACTAATTCTCTTCACTCAAACCAATGAGTATTGGCTCATCCACATTCAAATTAAACATTATGTCATAGGGTGTGCACTTGATATAGAAGATGCTTTGTCATGTTGAATTTATAACCATGGCGCATGTGCAACCAAGTATGCATGTCTTCTCTCATACCAAACCAAGCTTGTGATGCTTCAAACTAGACACTATTATTTTTTCATTTTTCTAAAAGGCAGTATAACTTTCTTGATCAAAGCTTCATATAGAAATGTAGTATCGATCTTGAATTAATGCATATTTTAAACTTTGTCAAACTTTCTTGAACAAATCTTCATATAGAAATGTGGTATCAATCTCCATTAATGCATATTTTAAACTTTGCAAATTGGCAGTGCAAAATTCTTGGAAATGGTTCTACACCATGTAGACGTGAAGGTTTCATTAGAGTTAGCACTTTCTTGGAGTTGAAATGTAGTAGTTCAATGCACATGATACATTATTATGTGTGAACAGTGTATACTAGAGAATGATGCATCCACATATTTTTTAAACAATGTATGCTTTTAGCACTTTGAATTGGGAGTCTAGTTTGATTGTTTCTTTCTTTGTGCTTGTCAAGAGCATCATGTATATGTAGGATATAAACTCTATCTTGTATCTAGTTGTACATATTCTTTCATTGAGCATTATAATTGTAATTTTAGGACACTCTTAAAGTAGGTGAAAATTAAATTTTTAGGTGTAGAAAAATAAATTGCTTTCTTATTCTACTCTCTTAGAGTTTTATGACCATACATGCCTCAAGCCTACCTCACAAAAGTCACTAAAAGATAAACCCTAATTTTGATCAACATAGTCAAAGAAAGCTGATTAGCCAAAATTCAATAATTCAATTTAACTCAAAGCAATCCATGTGGCAACATCATGAGCATGCAATAAATTTAGTATTTATGAGAAATAAAGGTGAGCCACATGGTAGCTCCACATAAATATCTTGAAAAGTAATCACATGTTTCGAAAGCAAGCCTACAATCTGACTTTCACCCACCTTTGCTAAAAAAAAGCCCTTGCCTTCATATCATCTATATGTAAGGGGTGTTGCAAATTTAAGATACACAAGATAAAGAGAGTTATCTTCTCTTGAGAAAGGAACAACCACATACTCTAGCTTACATTGCGAGAGATTTCATTAGATTATTTAGTAGGGTTTTCTTCAACAAGGGTCTAGAGATTCCATCTCCTACAATTGAGGTCATCAAGGAGTTGGTAAGTTCCATCTCTTAGTCTCAATAAGACTATCCTAGTGCCATGAACAAAAAAGTTTGGTTATCATTCCACCTCTCTTAGTCGCAATAAAGGCTGATCCAATGCCACGAACAAAAAGAGTTTGATTATGTAAGTGACAAGTCACTAGTAAATTTGGTTTGGGAAATGAGATGATTGAGAACATGTTTGGGTGTGCAGTGATGTGTTTTGGAGCACCACTATCAAGCAATTGCACAATAGATTTAGACTTATCTTTATCCAAGTCTTCATCAATAACTATGGGAAATACAAAGTCTTTATCATAGTCATCTATCTATCTATATATCTATGTATCTATGTATGTATGTTTGTATGTATGTATGTATGTGTGCTCAACTTGATTTTTATAAGATGTGGGGTTATTATCATCTACATAATTATCCAATTCTTTTCTAAGCTTAGCTTTCCTTATTATGCATCCGACTATGTAATGATTAGGTTTCTTACAATAACAATAGTTGACTTCCTTATAGGACTTTTACTTTTGACTAGGACTCTTTGATTCATCAAAATTATTTTGATCACTTTGATCATTATGGAAGTCAAAACTAGAATTGGAAGTAGAATGGTTACCTTTTTAGTTATCTTACTTTTGACTTTTGTGTTTTGTGTAGATGTATGAGTGCATGTGTATGTGTGTTAGTTTGTTTGTTTGTTGTTGTTTCTCTCTTGTTGTTGTTGATGGTTGATTTTTGGGCTCATTTATTTATTTATTTTTTGCTTTCTTTTTCCCTTTGGTTGCTTTGTTATTACTTATTAAAAAAGGTGGGTTTTTTGAGACAAAGGGTTCTTTGTGTAGTTTTGTGAAAAATTTCTCATGGCATTAATTAAGTAATGATTTTGGCAAAGGATCATGGGCATTTGACTCCACTTTTTGTTGACGATCTTTCGAGTGTAACAAGTTGCCTTATCTAGGGCCCCATTACTTGGCAACAATCCTTCTACACAGGATAGGGATTGTGGCTAGCACTTTTTCTAACCGAGGATCTTTGACCTTTAGGCAAGCATTGATTTGATTTGACACGACTACACTCATTTCTCATAATACTTATTCTTTGTCATCGCGTTCCATTTTTGACTAGGTATGTGCTTCACTCTCTTCTTCGTATGTGATTGCTTCTCATGTATGTAGTAGTGGAAAAGAAAAGTTCAAATTCTTAGCTAGTTCTAATATGAATTCTTTGCATTGCTTAGATAATGGTTATATTCTTTGGTCATCTTTTAAAAAGGTTTTAGTTAATTCTCCTTATACTAGTAGTTTAAAAAACACTCTTCTTCGTTCAAGGCACTTATGAGTATGGCTTTGAGTTGTCTCGTTGTTTTCCTGTTGAATACATAGAAGGTAATTTTAGGAACTCCGAAGAGTTTTACAAGGAAGCTTTGCCCAATGAATTATTTTTAATGCAAGTTTTGCATGTTTTCAATCCCAAAGGCTTCAAATTGGAAGGAAGATGTATCGCTCATGAGATAAATCTAACAGTAAGAAAACTCTTATGACGAGGCATAGATATCCAAAACCTTCCTTCATAGTCCACTCTTCTCGACATAAAGAAATTTGGATTCCAAATCGTAAGATTAACATTTATGTTCCACCTTCTTATAGGTTCCCTGATTCATGTTGTGTCGTTGGGGCTTTCTCACATCCTCTTCTATTGATTTTTTGGTTACCTTTTTGAATGATTAATCTTTTAAGTTTAGTGATTTTAAAAGAAGATTACTTTTCTTGGATAGAATTATGCAAGAGCTGTCTTTTTCTTTGAAAATCTTTGAAAGTCTTTGAAAAATATAGCAAAAGAGTCCTCTTTAAACTTCTATATACCCTAGAAAATGTTTCTCATGAGGAAATAAGTCTTCTAAAATCCCATATCTTTTCACGTAAGTTCTCATATCAAAATTTTTAAAGTCTTCTTGTGTTTCTCCTAATCCTTTTATCTCAAGGAGAGTTTTACTAATTGCTATCTTAATTTCTCCATGTATAGATAAATCTAGCTTGCACTCTATTTTAGATGAAGTGATAGAATCTCTTCCTTCCTATGTTAGAAAAAGCTTTGAGATCATCCTTTGTTTACATTCAAATAAATGAAAACTTTGGGTCAAAAAGCTGTCATTTACAGTGATATTTGAAGAAATATGAAAGAGCAAGATAGATTATTGATTTCTAGAAGAACTTCTTGTTGGAATAGTATTGCCTTTTCCTCTTTTGAGCCAAGGATTTGGTTCATATAGTTTCTATTGATTGTTCTATTCTTCCAACTAGTAGTTTGAAAAAACTTTTTTCTAGGCAAAAAATTGAGACTATATACCTCTAAGGATACGTGCATTCGTCACTATTAAATTTGAAGAATCTGAAGATATCCGTGGAATTTTCACACATTGGAAATTTCTAGTAATGAAGAAAGTTTATATGAAGGTTAGTTTAGCTTTAAATAGAAATTCTCCTTCATTGGATAGCTTATTGAGAAGTGATTTGACTTCACTTAAAAAGTTCTCATAAAAATTTTGTAATGTCTTTCGTGGATAAACGCCCTAATAATTTGGTTTAAACTTGCAAAAGTTTTATTTAGAGTGCCTTATGAAAGATCTTCACTCTCATAGCTATTTGTCCAAGCTATGCATGATAAAGTTTACATTTTGATACCTCTTGTTTTGGACAGATATAGAAGTTGAAGATGCACTTTTTGTTTTGTTTTTGTTATTGTTCTTTTATTTATTTCATAATTCATTTGTCTTGGCTTTCCTATTTGTTTGTATTGTACATGACTTACGTTCGTCTTATTTTCTGTGCAGCTTCTTGCTTTGGTTCGGTTTTTTCTTATGTGTTTGTGCTTGTGCTCTTCATCTTGAGTTAGAAAATTGGAATAACTCTGAACTCATAAAGGTATATACAATCAACATATTCTTGAGTTTTAGTTTGGTGTTTTTGCATAGAACTATATTCTTCCACTTTAAGGTTATGTAGTCGCCTTATCGAAAATTGTTTTTTTAGCATTATTGGGAGAGTAGAAGAAATGTTCATGTCTATCCCAAGCGTCTTTAGATGTGGTACATGGACTTATATGGATGTCATTGATCTCTTAACTGAAAGAGTAATGAGGGGCAAGGTTGGGCATCTTTAAAATCCAATCCATGTTGATTACTGAAAGCATGACCACTAGAACATTGAGTTTGTCTAAGTGGGCTTTGCGTGTAAGAAGTGGAAGTGTATAAGTTATCACATAGTCCCACAATTTTTTTGCTATGAAAATATTTTAAATATGAAACTTCAATCTGTATAACTAAGGCTTCCCTCAAGCTTTTCTTCACTAGATCAGACACCTAAGAGATTAGGTTGGTCACCCATTGGGAAAGACACTAAACACGATGATCAAGATGCTCACAAAACAAGAATGCTTACAAGATGTGGAAAAAGTTCTTTTTACCCTCTTATTCACATGGTTGGCTTTTTATTATTTTATGTGCTTTTTTTATCTCTGCAGAAAGTACTTGAGATGTTATGTCATTGACTTAGTGTGTGACTTGGTGACTTTTTCACTCTGCTGTTGACCTTCAATCAGAAATTAGGGTTTGTATTTTCATTGCCATAGAGAGGTTGAATATGGCCATGTTGGGTATTGGGTATTGTTAGAAAGCTCTCACAGAGTGGAATAAGATTATTAAACTTAATATCAGAATGCCTCAAATCCAACCTAAGTTACAGTTATGAATTAATGTTCTAAAATATCGTCAAAAGAAATATATTCAATGATAGTTTAATCTCCTTTATTTTTTTGGTCTTGATAGTGAATTTGTTCATGCTTTTGATATTTTTGACCTTGGTACTTGAGGAATTATTCAAAATGTACTTATGATTTTGTTCAGTTTCAGTCTTTCAGTAAAGCAAATATTAGTCCAGTTTAGGTTCTTCTTGTGCTAAAAATATATTACAATTCCATGAAAGCTTCTAATGCATGCATAATGTTGTGCGAATTTGATTTGTTTTTGCAAACGTGCAAATTCTTGCAGCATTGCATATGCTAGCTGATGTGTAGGCAACTGTGCTGTGTTGGGGTATTTAGGGCATTCATTGTCATATCAAATCATGGACAGAGATGTGATATTGGTGCTCAGACTAATCAAGGTTGTTTCCTCTTTCAGGAGACAAAATATGAAAATTTCTTGATTTGTGTTTTCTAAACAGATGGTTAGATAGTGATTGGCAAAGCACTCAGCAAAATTTGGTTCTTTCAGGGGTCGAAACGTGTACATTCAGTTTTCCTCCCACTCAGAGCTCACTGTCCCTGAGCAGTCTGGACAGCCCCGAAGGTTACATGAACAGGTATTGAACTCTTTTTTCTTCTTTCTGCACCTCTTTCTCTGTGCCACTCTCTCTTCCATTCTCTATTCTCTTACTCTTCTTTTCTTCACTCTATGCTCTCTTGCTGGCATTGGCATGAATTGAACTCCAGGATTCGCAACCCAACCGTATTCTCCTAGTCACTATTCACAATCCCTTGTATCCTATTACAGTGGACGTGCTGCATCAAGTATTTTCTCCTCACGGATATGTCGAGAAAATTGTGACATTCCAAAAAACTGCTGGTCAGCTATATTCTTGGTTCTCTGCTCTCTTTAGTCTTCAGTACTTTCCAAGTCTAGAGAATATTCTTTGGCTGCACAGTACTCCAAATATTTTAGGTTAATAATAATAAGTAAATGCATTTGGGTGGACTCCAAGTTGTGGCAACAGCATGGTTATTGTTGTTTCTAAGGAGCATTTGAGAGACTCATTTAGTTCTTCTTTGTAGGCGTTCAAGCTCTGGTACAATTCTCCTCGCAGCAAGGCGCATTACAAGCAAGAAACATGATTCAAGTAATTGTGCATCGTGCTTAGTAATTTGTTTGGACATAAATGTGGAGTGCATTGTGGTCATTTTTGATGTTTTTTCAGGGCCGGAACATCTATGATGGTTGCTGTACATTAGACATTCAATTCTCCAAGTAAGACTTTGAGTTTTGTGAATCAGGCAAACTTGTGTCTGTTTAGTCTAAGATAGAATTATATATTTGGTCCAGCCTATCAGAACTGCAGGTGCAATTGAATAATGATCGTACAAGGTAAGTATTGCATGATTAGATGGCAATTATGTATTCACATCATGCTTCGTCCGATTAATTAATTTATCTGCAGGGATTTTACAAATCCATCTCTACCATCTGAATCTGGAATGGTACTTGTCTGATTCCATTGTATATTTCTGTATTTCATGTCAATGGAAGATGTAAAAAAAACCTTTTTTTTGGAATTTCCAGCCCTTTTATGGAGATAATGGTAATCTTTATGGTATGCAGCCTGGAGTTAATCGTCCAGGTGATTATTTTATTGCAAAGAGCATAATGTACCACTATAAGTTTAACCTTGATAAATGCAAATTAATATTATTTTCTTCTGTATTTCAGTGTCCTATCAGCAGGTGTGTCACGTGCCATTGGGGTTGAGTTGGTATTGTTTGAAATGTGCCTATAAACTTAATATTCAGCCTTTTTAGTTCCAATTATTTTCTGATTCAGATGCCACTTGGAGGGGCTGCTGCAATGTTTGGGGGTGTCCTTCCACCAGGAATAACAGGTGTCAATGACAGATCAACACTAATTGTATCCAGTCTTAATGCAGAGGTATATCCAGTTGTGTCGGTGTCCCTTCAAATTTGCAAGGAAAAGAAAAAAGAAAGGGAGGTTTATGGACTGATTTAGCCTCAAGCTGAAAGAAAAGAAAGGAGTAAAGATGTATTGGTCAGTTTACCTTTAAAGGCTTATCCTCTTATACTTTCTTCTGCAGCAAATGAATGCAGATAAACTGTTCAATCTTTTCTCCAACTATGGGAACATCCTGCGGATCAAGTTTTTACATAACAAGCCAGATCATGCGCTTGTGCAAATGGGCGATGGACTGCAAGCTGAGCTTGCTGTTCACTTTTTAAAAGTTAGCTTAGTGTGGTTCTTGTTGAAGTTGCTTTATCCAGTTTGTGATGATTACGAGTCTGAGGATTACTGATGCTGTTTTGCAGGGTGCTACGGTATTTGGAAACAAGATGGAGGTTAATTACTCAAAACATTCTCAAATAAATCCTTCATCAGAGACACATGATTATTCCAATTCAAATCTGAACCGCTTTAATCGGAATGTATCAAAGAATCTTAGATACTGTTGTGCCCCAACAAAGATGATCCATGTTTCTAGCCTTCCTAATGATTGTACTGAGGAAAGTATCATTGCCCACCTCAGGCCACATGGACATATCACAGAGGCAAAGGTTTTTGAGGCCAATGGAAAGAAGCAGGCACTTGTTCTCTTTGAGAGTGAAGAGGAAGCAACCGAGGCACTCATATGCAAGCATGCCAGCCTTTTTCAAGGGCAAACAATTCGTCTGGCCTTTTCAAAGTCAACATCAGTATAAACAGATGAGGTTCGTATCAAAATACTGATGTTTCAGGAAGTTTGCTAGCTTATGTATTTTGGCCACTCTGAAGCTCAGACTTCTTGAAGACCATGCTGAAAGAAGCAATGCAGACTATTTCTGAGAGGACTGTCAACAGGAGTTTTGTATGTTTTCATCAAAA
The DNA here is from genome assembly GCA_020310875.1 of Ceratopteris richardii. Classification (NCBI taxonomy): domain Eukaryota; kingdom Viridiplantae; phylum Streptophyta; class Polypodiopsida; order Polypodiales; family Pteridaceae; genus Ceratopteris; species Ceratopteris richardii. The sequence goes on along the minus strand of CM035426.1, from coordinate 148,273,142 downwards.
AGAGTTTTGTATGTTTTCATCAAAAAGAGTTTTGTATGTTTCATAGAGTTTTCATAGTTATTTTAGCACAAGTAGAGTAGGCCAAAATCATGTAATATTTTTTTTTCTGCTGATGGTTTTCAGTAAAGAAATTCACGTGGGATATAATGGCTAGTCTGACCTTAAGATCTAAAATTAATGTGTTTATGAATCAAGAAACCGATAGAATTTTTTGTGCGCCCTTTGCTGGTGATCATGTTTTGAATTTAGTTTTGCCTGGACTTGTTTGTTCCCTTGTTTTGTTTTTTGGGATGACTCCTTCCTATATCCTCCTTGTGAGTTGATGGGCTGTAGTAAGATAACTGATACACACACACACATTCACCTTGGCCATGTTTTTGCTTATAATATTCATTTTTTGTTTGGAGTATGAGCATTTACTTTATCCTATTTCGGTAAGTTTGTTTGTTTGTGGAGTGCATGCAGTGAATAAGAGGCCTGTACTTCCATGAGCATTCAAAAACTGCATTCAGAAAGTCATTGCAACTTGATGTGTAATTTTGCATACATATTTCTTGTGTGCAAACATCATTGGATGTGCAGTTGTCTTTTTTGAACATGGATACAGACGCAAATCAGAGTTATACTGAAGATTTTACTCAAACATGGGATGAACTCCTTTGGCATTGTGGTTTAAGCGTATTTATCCTACCATATATACACAGCAGGCTTTAGTAAACTTAATAATCCCATCTTCAAATTTTTATTTGGAGCAGAATAATAATTGCATAATAATTGTAGAGTATTCCAATATCTTTGTCTTTTCTTGCTCACAAATTTGTGATGTGAAATAAATTTGTCACCTGAAAGATACTTCAAAGTCTGTAGAATTATAACTCTTCTGTTATCATATGAAGTCGAAAGATAGAGGTAAAATGTGAAGCTACTTTTCCATAGATCTTGGGACTTGTGTAACTAGTGCCATGTGAACTTGATGAAGCTTTTCTTTTTCATATCAGATTGGCAAAAGGATCTTATATCTTCTATATAGGATGAACTTGATAAATAACTGCTATCAGATAACTTTTATCTTCAATCTTTTTCTTTTTCTTCGTCTTCAAATGTACCTTTCTGGCAAAAATTTCAAGCAAACATCCCTAGTAGATACGTCACAAAACAAAGATACGTTTTCTAATCACTCCTTGAAGACATCTAGATAGGAATATAGGAGTCTATGCAAGTTGTAACATAGAGAAGAAATAAGTGCGTGTGAATCATTTGATAGATTTTGGGTGCTACATGATGTGCAAGAATTCTCTTCAATAATTTGAGTTGCAAGAAAAATCATATACAAGGTTTATATATCCATAATAATGAAGCACCAGACATGGACTTCTTTGTACACTAACAGATGTGAAAGGTTTTCGATAATAATGTATACGGAGAATAAACATATTATTTCTAAGTACTTTAGAAGACATAACTTTTCTATTTTTATTATGGTAGATATAATGCTCAAACAATTTTTTAAAACTTTAGACAACATTTTTTGGGAAATACACATTAAAATCTTTAACAAGATGGAATAGCTTTGGATTTTTAGTAGGAATTGTTAATTTTATGCATTTCAGTAGAAGAGTTTGGCTATCAGCATTAGAAATCATGTTTGACTTAGTAAATAAAATGAATGGAAACAATTTAAGATTATGCGTCATATGCTTTGATGCACCATAATTAAACAATCAATTACTAGACCTTATCAAGTTTTTGTCAATTTGTGGAGACATGAAGGCTTGATCATTGTTATGGTACTTGATATCTCAAGCTGTTCATTACACTTTTGATCATCATCAATTACATTTGGAGCAAAAGAGTTTGTAACTTTTTGAACATGACCACTATATTAGTGATAGAGAAAGTTGTCAAGAAAGATGAGTAATGGTCACAAGCTAAACATCCTCTAAAAACATATCCATATTTATTAAGTGATCTATTGGATCTTGATTTTTATTTAGATCTCAAATAGAACGTCATATGCTTTGATGCACCATAATTAAACAATCAATTACTAGACCTTATCAAGTTTTTTTCGATATGTGGAAGCATGAAGGCTTGATCATTGTTATGGTACTTGATATCTCAAGCTGTTCATTACACTTTTGATCATCATCAATTACATTTGGAGCAAAAGAGTTTGTAACTTTTTGAACATGACCACTATATTAGTGATAGAAAAAGTTGTCAAGAAAGATGAGTAATGGTCACAAGCTAAACATCCTCTAAAAACATATCCATATTTATTATGTGATCTATTGGATCTTGATTTTTATTTAGATGATCTCAAATAGAACCATCTTCCATTCTTAAATTGTGTAGCTGACGCCTCAAATAGCACTTTCTTGCAATATTTGGAGAATAAATTAGACCTAACTTATCCCAAGCTTCTTTAGAAGTTGTAGAAGGTTTATGAAGAGGATTGATAGATCTCTTCACAAAAAGAGAGATGATGGCCAAAGATTGCATATCCTTCGTATCCCATCTTTTTTGATCTTGTCAAGTAGGTCCAATAGTAGGAGAGCATTTCTAAGTGGGATTTATGGTTTGATGGATTTAGAAATTTAAGCTTTATCTCTAGCTATTTTATGTCTTCTACCTCTTAGGTGTTTGATATCCCGTGGATCCATTGTTATCAAAAGGTTCTTAAGCATGAAAATCCAAAAAGGATAATTGAGTTTGCCATTTAATATTCATCGAGAGAGAGCATCCCAAGAATACTAGATTGGTTTCTTTTTCCCATTTAGAGCATTTAGAAGGATGAGCTAGAGTACTAGCAACATGAGGTCTTTGTAGGCTTAGTACTTGATGAGAATCCCTACAACAAACCTTGAACCAAAGTAAGTCTTAACTTCACTCTCGAAGTTGATTTGTTATATCCAAGTAAGCTCAATACTTATAAAGATGAAAACAAGCCAAATTAAATTACTCAAATAGGCAAGATGCTCTTTTGATGTCAAAACTAGGGTTTAGGATACTAACGTATGCATAGAAGAAACCCAAAGCAAATCTAAAGCAATACTTGGTAGCTAATTACATCATAAAAATCCTTTGTATCCATGTACCAACGGACATACACAATATAGTGAACAAAATGTAGGACTAGATGTAGTGCAAATAAGAATAATTGCCAACCTTGAACTTATCAAGTAATCAATCTTGAACAAATCAAGGGGCAAATCAATCACTGAGACGAGCTATAGCCAAAAATAGATGTGCACTATCTACCAAGCAAGAATAAGCTTTAGGAGTGCCAATAAAACATATAAATTATGGAAATTTACCAAAAGACATTTTATACTTTTCTCCTTAAATACAAATCTAAGTACAAAACTAACATAAGCAATACTCACAACCCGTGAATACAAGGGAGAGAATATGAAGGGTAAGGGATAAGGCATGAAGAGGCTTAGGCTAATGAAGAACTCCAAAGCAAACCCTCAAAAGAGTGTGTGACCTCAACAATATATGAGTATACACATCTCCAAGCACTCAAATACCTCCAAGCACTCAAACACCTCCACGAGTTAAGCAACACGTCGTCCTCCTCCAAAAGCTCCACCAAAAAATAGAACATAAATACTGCTCACTCACAAGAGAGTATAGAGATCTTCCAAAAACTATTTAGTGAAAGATATCTCATTTGTAAAGGTTTGTTTGTTTGAGTCTAGAACTCTTATGAGATTTGTACTCTTATCTTGAGTGATATAAGAGCTTCTTGGAGCACATTACCTCTTGCCTACTCGTGAGTGTGTGTGCATGCATGTATGTGCCCATAGTACGAACGAGATAATTAATTCGTGAGAATTGATTAAGGAATTATTCGTTTAATTCGTTTAGTACGTTCGGATCAAAAGTAAAATTCGGTAATTTAATGCATCTAGAGAGAATTTTATTATTTTACATATAAAGTATATGTTTATCTCAATCCCATGTAAGATTCATGACTTTTATTGAGCTATAACTTAACAAAATACTTTCATAACAAGTTACAACATTAGCTCTCCATTTCTTTCTAAGGGCACGATTCTCAATGTAACTGAAAAAAATTCGATGTCCTAGGTGTATAAAATTCTCTCCATGCGAATTAATTTGCGATGCGAATTTAAAGAATTTTTTTTTTTGTGAAAAATTCACGAATTATTACACTATGTATGTGCCTATGTGTGTGATTGTCTCTCTCTTGTAGGTGCATGTATTTTCATCTTGCGATGGGTAGTCTTCATAACACCAATTGGTCGCTCCAGATTTTGACATTTCTTTATTGTGTTTGCATGCAAGCTACGATGACATGGGCTTAAACTTTTGGCATCATTGTTGGGGATGATCTTGTCAGACGTGTGTGATGGTAAGTTTTTGATGAGGTACATGCTTTTGGTGCATTTGGTCTTGTGAGTTGAGTTGCATATTCATCTTTAGTTTATCTAATAGGTGGTTAGATAGTTAGAAATAGGAAAATTAAGTTGTTAGGGTTAAATTTTTCACATTTTTTCCAAGTTTTCTATTAAACTTGCACTTCTTCTTCTTCATCTTCACCTTCTACTTGACCAAAACTTCCCAAGCTTAGTAGAAAATGTACAATGCATATTAGGAGATAAAAATAAAGACTCTGGAACTTTGAGGTGAGGTCTAGATAGCTGTAAACTTCTTTTTTTCAAAGCGACACGATGCAAAGATATGAACAATTGCTAAGTGTTGTGGGAGTCATTTTGCTCTTAGAGTAAGATTTTTTGATTCAAGGCACATAATGAGAGAAAGGAGAGAGAGGCAACACATAAATACATTCAAAATTAAGATTTAACTCACCAAAGTTCAAGAATCATGACATTTGTGTTGAGTCAAGCATCATCAATACTTGATTCGTCCCATTTGATACATTTTCTGAGATAATGCATCAACTACAATATTCTCTTTGCCTTTTCTATACTCGATTTCCATATGAAACTGTTGCATGATCTCAACCCACCAAGCTTGTCTACTTGGAAGATCACACTATCTATAGAAGTACTTGAGTGTATGATGATATGATATGTGTATACTTTAAAGTTTGCACCATAAAGATAGTGTCTCTAGAACTTAAGGGCATGCACCACTGCATAGAAATTGTGTTCATCCACTGGCCAATTGCATTATGCAATACTTAATTTCTTAACTTCAAAAGCTTCATGCTTGCCATCTTGGCTCAGAATTGCCCCTATGGCTATGCCAGTAGCATATGTCTCTAACTAAAATGGCTTATGCGGATCCATCACTTTGAGTATTGGAGCCTTTGAAATAGCTTGCTTCAGAGTATCAAAACTATCTTCTCTTGCTTCCATGGAAAAGATAGTTTGCCTTGAAGAAAATTTGTAATAGGTGTTGTTATCGACAAATAAGTTGAAATAAATTCTCAATAAAAATCGAGAAGTCCTAAAAACGACCAATTTTTCTCCTCATCTTGAGGAATTGGCCATCCCAATATAATTGAGACCTTCTTGGGATCCATCTTGACTTTGTTGGCCGAAATTATATGCCCTAGATACTCTACTTCTGGAAGAAATGATTTTCTCTAGATTTACAAACAACTTGTTTTCCTTTAATTTATTTAACACTAACCTTAAATGACTTCCATGCTTATGTACATACCTACTATTCACAAATAAATCATCTACAAAATCCACAACAAATTTGCCAATGAAAGGATGCAAAATATCATTCATTAACATCATAAAAGTAGCAGGTGCATTAGTCAAACCAAATGGCATAACTAAATTCTCATAATGCCCAAAACAGGTCCTGAAAGCTGTCTTATGTACTTCTTGCTCTTTGACTCTAAGCTGGTGATAGCCATTTTTCAAATCTATTTTACTATATAGAATTGCTCCACCTAGGGTATCAAGAAGATCATCTATTCAAGGCATGGGGTATCTATGCTTGATGGTAATCTTATTGAGTGCTTGATAGTCCACACACATCCGGTAAGATCCATCTTGGTTATGTAGGGACCATTGTTGGCATCTACAAAATATTGTTTCGTATCTTCAAACAAATAAATAAAATTTATAAGTTTTCTATAATAAGTTCTATTATTCTTTAAGCACATAATAATGATTTTTTTTATATATTAAGAAAACATACCTGTGTGTGGAAGGCTCTCATCCTCCAGCAAATGGGTTGGTAGAGGAACCTTCCTCTGGCTATTGAGTAAGCGTGTGTATCATGTAATCTAAATCCTCAGTATGCATGTCTGCATAATCATGCATGATAGACCCTAAGGGGTCAGGTTGAACCTTTCCTCTCATAAGAATAATTATGAGAGTCAATTTCACCTTGCGCTCTCTAGTAGCATCCATCATATTTGTACATATAGAACAAAGTGGATTAAATCTCTCTCTCTCTCTCTCTCTCTCTCTCTCTCTCTATATATATATATATATATATATATATATATATATATATATATATATATATATATATATATATATATATATATATAAACATGCATAAATACATACATACATATATGCATGTGTGGGGTGTATGTATGTATGTGTATGCATGTGTATGTATGCATGTGTGTGTATGTATACATGTGCAGATGTCTACATATGCATGCATGTATACATGTGTGTATGCACAAATGTGTGTGTGTGTGACATGTATGTATGTGTATGTGTGTGATATATACATGTGTGTGATGTGTATGTATGTGCATGTGTGATACATGCATGTGTACGTGTATGTGTGTGTCAAGGTGTAGCTCCATCATTTGTTTATCTCTCCATTACTCCAAGTAGAGCCATGATCATGGAATATTTTTTATGTCTCAATGTTTTTTCCAATATCTTATTTATAAACATTTGAAGAAGCATTATTTACAAGGTATTTTCAAATGGACTCAGAAATATATTGGAGTTTGAGGTCTACGGAAGCGTGCAAACATCACAAGGAAGAAGAAGAAGCTTGGAGCACGACACACAATACTGAATGTATTACTGAGTGAATGTACAAAGATAATTCACCCATTAGGGTTATAATCATATATACAAGCCGGAGGGAAAAAACCTCCTAAAGAGGGAAAAAAGTGCCCCGGTGGTCCTATGTGTGTTCACGCACACCACTACCAAAATATATAAACAAATCCCCCTTGGGAGTGATGCAATGAACGAGGAGCTAGCACTCATGTATAAGGAGGTTCCAAGCTATGTGGAAAGAGATCAATCCAAAAAAGGAAGTAAACCCAAAGATTTGTGGAAAGCTTCAAACTTCTCCCGAGGCAGAGCCTTTGTGAAAAACTCTACAACATTCTCCTATGTGGGCACATATGCCAAACTGATCTCTCCAGCAGAGAACCTCTCCCTGACATAATGATAATGCACCTCAATGTGCTTTGTGTGAGCATGGAACACAAGGTTCCTCACAATTGCCAATGCGCTCTGAATGTTAGTGAAGATGGTGGTGGTAGAAGACTAACCAATACCCAAATCAACAAAAAGGTGTCTGAGCCACACACACAAGGACAAACTTAATCAAAATAACTATTGTTTATGATACTAAAGGTACATGATCATGTCATGTATGTAGCTAAACTGATTTAGTTCCTTCACCAAAAATCGAAAGAGGGTTCATGTCCTACAAAAAGAACAAAGACAAAACAAAAGGGATGAAGTGTAGCTGAAGAGCATAAAGGAGTCTTACCAAGAAATATAAGAATGCGTCAAGGCAGAGCCAATTCCCCAATGCACATTGTAATATTTGAAACAAATGAAGAAACCCACAATGATAAAAAAAATGTTTAGATTTTATAGTACACATAGCTTATTTCCTAATCTTTAGAAAATCAAATCAATAATATTCAGTAAATAACCATCACACATAAGAGTATACCCATTCAATAGAATACCTACAAATCTTTGAGTGGCATATAAAGAGCAAAAATAAAAACTAGAAAATGACTTAGTTGTAGGGTTTAGTTTTTGGCCACAAGTCATATCGAATAAAGTCCTTAAGGTGCATCTATATCTTAGTATGCATCCATGTACATGATGTGATTATCGATGTAAATATGTATGTCTACAATTATCTATCAAAGTATGCATGTATAAACTAGGGCACTCAGCTTATTAAAAAAATATATGCATACATTTATGTACCAATCAAGTCTGAATATACATTTACGCGTGTGTAAATGTGTGTGAGAATGTGGGCATGTAAATGCACGACCATTGATTACTAAAGATATTTATGTACGTATGTATGTATCTAAATGCATGACCACAGATTACTAAAGATATGTATGTATGCATATATGTATGAATTTATGTATGTATGTATGTATGTATGTATGTATGTATTTATGTATGTATGTATGTATCTATGTATGTATGTATGTATGTATGTATGTATGCACTTATGTAGCCAAAATTAGTGATCAAACATTCACTAAGGTACACTATCAAATCATAAGTGTGTTAAAAAGACACTTAAAAAATAAAAGCATCGAGATTATGTGTGTTCTTATGAATGGGTAAAATCATAGTGTATATGAGCTCCAAAATGTACATGGATATCCGTGTGGTAATAGATGATATAATTTGTGAACTCCAAAGTGTGTTTTAACTTATATATGTGTTCAATTGTATGTGCACAATGGTTGAAAGTAATGTTCTATATAGCTATATATGTATGTATGTATGTATGTATGTATGTATGTATGTATATATATATATATATATATATATATATATATATATATATATATATATATATATATATATATATATATATATATATATATATATATATATATATATATATATATATATATATATATATATATATGTGTGTGTGTGTGTGTGTGTGTGTGTGTGTGTGTGTGTGTGTGTGTGTGTACATATGTATGTATGTATGCATACATGTATGTATGTGTGTGTATGTATGCATGCATCTATATATGCATGTGTCACGAGGAAGGAGATAAGGAAGAGAGCTCACATACACACTCACTCTCAAAGAGAAGCACACACACAGATTGAGGCAAGGAAGAATAATATTCTTCTTCTTCTTCTTCTATTACATAAAAGGAATGTACAAGAATGACCTAAAACAAGAATACAACAAGCAAAATATATAAAGAATAGTACATAAGGAAAAACCTAATGTCCTGAATGTGAGTTGGCAAGAACAAAATATTCCATCACTCTCGGTAGATAAATCTAATAAAGCTCAATGAAGTATCCCTAACATAGACCAGTGTGACAACTATACATGTCAGAGAAATGAAAAATGATACGTGCAATCCTGGATCATCACATGTTGAGCTTGATATCTCAACACTCCCCCTCAAGCTCAACGTCATATCCTGTAATCCAAGCATCTCCCGAAACTTCTTCAACTTCTCAGCTCCATGTGCTTTAGTAAAAATGTCAGCAACGTGCTCATCTGTCCTCACACAAACAAGATCAATATCACTTGCTAATACCTTTTCTCTGATGAAGTGATAATGTACCTTGATATGCTTTGTTCTGGCATGAAAAATAGGGTTCCATGCTAACTGTATGCTACTAAGATTATCACAATAGATGGTGATAGGCTTTTGAACTTCCACACCTTAATCCACAAGAAGCATTTCAAGCCATGATGCTTCACATGCCACCATTGCAACACCTCTATACTCAGCCTCTGTACTTGACAAAGCAACAATGGGTTGCTTCTTGTTGCTCCATGTAATAGCTGCACTCCCAAGTGAGAATAGAAAGCCACTAGTAGATCTTCTATCTGGAATGCTACCAGCCCAATCTGCATCGGGGTATCCATGAACCTGCAATTCTACACCAACTTCATAGAACAATGCATAAGCCAAAGTAGCACTCACATAATGTAGAGTGCGCCTCAAAAGTATCCAAATGTGTCTTCCTGGGAACCTGCATAAATTGACTTTTAAGTCCAACAGTGTAGCTTAGATCAGGCCTTGTAATTGTGAGATATATCAAGCTTCCCACAATTTTCCTGTACATAGTAGCATTTTCCAATGCTTCACCTGATGTAGTATCCAACTTCAAATTCTCATCTAATGGTATAGAAATCGGCTTACAATCAGTCATACCATACTTTTGCAGCATATTCAAGGCATATCGCCTTTGTGACATCCATATACCTGTTTCTGTATGTATAAACTCAATGCCCAAGAAATATGCATCACACCAAGATCTTTCATGTCAAATTCCTGCATAAGAAGTTGCTTTACCTCTTTGATGCTTTCTTCATTATCACCACCTACAATCAAGTCATCAACATAAATAGGCACAATCATGATGCCATCATCACCCTTCCTTGCATATAGTGAATGATCTGCATCACACATAGAAAACCCAATGTTGGTTAAGTAATCAGCAATCCTGGCATGCCATGCACGAGGAGCTTGCTTAAGCCCATACAAAGCCTTTTGCAACCTGCAAACATATTCTGGGTGCTTTGAATCTTCATATCCTAGTGGCTGATCCATGTATACTTCTTCCTGTAACTCACCATGTAGGAAAGCATTCTTCACATCCATTTGATGCAAAGTCCATCCTTTTGCTGTAGCTAATGCAACAAGTGTTCTGACTATAGACATTTTAGCTATAAGATTGAATGTTTCCTCATAATCAATTCCATATGTTTGTGCATATCCTTTTGCTCCAATTGTGCTTTGTACCTGCTTATATTACCATCAGCATTGTGCTTTACCTTGTAAACCCACTTGCAGCCTATGGGTTTCTTTCCTTGGGGCAATGGAACCAGCTTCCATGTGTCATTTCCATAAAGTACAACCATCTCCTCATCCATATTTTTTTCCCAATCTAGATTTCCAATGACATCTTCAAAACAAGAGGGTTCAACATCTTGTATTACCTTTGTCATGTAGGCACAATGATGAGCCATGTAACTATCATATGTCAATCATTGCACTGAATTCCTCATCCTCCCAGATCTTCTTGGTCCTGGGTCACTTCTCCTTGTATCATTTGCACGTGCCTTTCTTACACCTGGAGTCTTCACAGAGGGCAATTCAAGTTCCTTATCAAGACTCTTTTATGAATCACTTGAATCTCCGTCAACATCTTCAAAACTTGCACATATTTTACTACTAGTAGAAAGCTTTTCTTTAACTTTCTTGGATGTATTTGAGGAATTTGCTGGACTGAAATTTCCACGCAATCTTCAACTCCATGGATTTGAGTTGGAAGTATTGCTTGGTGATGCATCTAGTCTGCTCAAAACTTGAGATTCTGCATTGAATTTTTCAGCATTTTCTTTGTCATCTGATTCAAGATTAAGCCCATCTTTGGCATCTGCATAGAAGCTTGACATTTCATCAAATACCACATCTCTGCTCACCTTCACCTGTCCTATGAGTGGGTTATAACATTTATATCCCTTTTGTTCAAGGGAGTATCCAATGAAGATACATTTTTTTGCTTTTGTGTCAAGCTTCACTTGCAACTCATCTAGAGCAGTACATATCAATATAGCCAAATACTTTCATATGTGATAAGTTTGGCTTTTTACCTGTAAACTTCTCGTCAGGTGTAACTTGATGTACAGTAGCAGTCGGAGTTCTGTTCATGATATATACAACAATATGCATAACTTCTAATCAATAACAACGAGGCATATTCTTCTCAGCCATCAAGGCCCTTGCTATTTTTGCAATATGTCTATTTTTTTGTTCAACAATGCCATTCTGTTGTGGTATGTACCTGCATGAAAATTGACATCGAATTCCATGACTTTTAAGAAAGTTGTTGAACTGATTTGACATTTATTGAACTCCTCCATCAGATCTTAATGTCTAAATATACTTCCCTGTCTGCCTTTCCACCATAGCTTTAAAATTCTAGAAGTGAGTGAACACCTCACTCATCTCTTTCATGAAATGTACCCATACTTTCTGTGTATGGTCATCAATGAAAGTAACATAAAATCTGCAACCACCCACAGATGTGGTCTTTGCAGGACCTCAAACATTTGTATGTACTATTCTCACTAACATATTTGTCACGTGGAAATGATGCTCTTGACTCTTTACCAAATTAACATGCTGCACATACCTTTTGCATTTCCACAACTTTGAAATTTGGTAGTCCATTGAAAATCTCCTTGGACTGCATCAATTTAGCCTTTTCAAATTTGCATGTCCAATTCGTTTATGCCAGATATCTATATCAGCAATAACTCCTGCACCTTTTGCGAACATGGCTGCATTCATTTAAGGATTTTTCACATTTTAAGGTGAACATCCTAGCCACTTTGTTTCCTTTGGCAATTAGTCTTCCATCCTATTTGTACTCTTCTACATATAGCCCAACATTGAACTTGACTTGTAATCCCTGGTCAAACATTTGTCCAACATAAACGAGATTATTTGTTATATTTGGAACATGCAGCACATCAGCAAGATGTTTTACCTTTCCATCCTCCATAGATAGTGCTATGTTTCCTCTATGCTTGATAGGGTGTGATGTGTCATCACCTGTTTCAACATATTCAGGAACTGGAAATTTCTTCAAAGTATTAAACCATTCCGCATGACTGGTTAAGTGACTTGAAGCACCTCAATCAACATACCAGACATTATCATTCGATTTTGAAACACCAGCAGACATCATATTCATCGTGTGATGTTGAACCATGAACAACTTCTCAAAATCATCTGCACTTGTGGATGCATAGTTGTTTTGCTGCCTTCTATTATTTTGATTCTTCAACCTGAAACCACGTTCAAAGTGTCCAGGTTTACCACAATTCCAACATCCTTTATTGTCATTACCTGAATCGTTTCTTTGGAAATTTCTACGACCTCTTTGGCTCCCCTTGCCTCAAAACTGTCTTCTTCCTCCTCCATGATCCTATTGTCGACCTTGGTCTTGGTTATTGTGTCCTCGTGCATGCCAAAGCTTTGCATCTGACATAGCATGAGAATCATGTACTGCACATGCCGGATCATTTACAGATCTTTCATAGTCTCATAAAATGCCAGAAGCAATAATCACATCGCCATTTGACAGATCATGAACTATACACCTATCATCAACAAATTTCACAACCAAGCCAATCTTGTTGCAGAAAGTGATAACAGATTTTCCTTGATCCCTGGCACAAACAAAGCATATGACAAAGTGAAAGAACTACCATTAGCAGTAGTCAAAATGATCTTACCAACTCCCATAACAGGATAAGAGGAGTTATTGGCGCATGTAATAGTATTCCCTATAGAGGCAGGCTCGAGTGAAGAGAAGAAACTACATTGCGAGGTAATATGTTTGGTTGCTCCACTGTTAAAGTACCAAACATCTGAGTCTACTGCAGACATGCACTCCTCATGAGAAGATGGTTCAAAACTGCAAATAGTAGTAAACACCCATTCTTCTTCTTACACAAGATAAGTAGACTCTGTTTTTGGTGTAGAGGCTTCTGTAACAACCATTCCAGCCTCTTTCTTCTTTGCCTCTTTAGCAGCCAAATTTGGACAGTTCTTTATGATGTGATCATTTCCTTTACAATACTTGCAAAACAATTTTTGCTTTTTTGATTTCTTTTCATCTTTGTCTTACCTCTTCGATTGTGCAAAATTAGCAGATTTCTGCTTACTAATTGAAGAGGTGCATTTTCCTTTGCCCTTCTGACTAACCAAAAAAGTTTGATATGCCACACACATAATGGACCTGTTCTGCCTGGACTCATCTTCCTGCAACATAATAGAGATGAACTCCTCAAATGACAAGGCATTTGGATTTCCTTTCATCATCAAGCGAAGAGTAGAAACAAAACTCTGATATGAATCAAGAAGACCATTCAGAATGGTCTGCACAAGTGAGCTATCTGGTATAACCTCATCAACAGAAATCAACTGTTCCTTCAAGTCTTTGATCTTTGTTAGAAAATTTTCCATAGATTCACCTTCGTTCATGTGCTCACTCTCCAACTGTTTTCGGAGGTAAGCAACACGAGCCTCATTCCTAGCTTGGTACAATGTGGTAAGTGTATCCCAAGCATCCTTAGCCATTCTGCAAGAGCGAATGTGAGGAATAATGGAACATTTGACAGACTAAGATATCAATGCATATGCATGGGCATCTCTGCCATCCCAACAAATTTGTTGTGTAGTAGGTGCAGTAGAAACCGAAGCACGAACAGGAATATGCAGAATATCATCATCGTCGACACCTTCTGCATCAGCTTCAGTACCTCTAGTTGTAACGATTGCAAGTGTGATACGATGTTTTTCAACACCTTGCACAATGTTCCACAGTCCTTTTGCAACCAATACTTGTTGCATCATATAAGCCCACAATGGGTAGTTGGTACCATCCAACTTATCCTCAACAACCAACATACGAAATACATCACTGCTTTCAGCCATGGCCAGTGACTAAAATACCGTGATGCAAAAAATTGACTGTATCTCAAAAAGTTGAACAAAACTACCCAGACGAGTTCTACTAAACCTATAGCGGACTTTGAGATGCTTATACTGGCGAACCAAAACATGTATATACCTTTGGCACAAAAAGACAAAATAGCTTGCACAAGCACTGGGATAGTGCGTTTGGAGGCCGAAACGAGCTCAGATCATGATTTTGGCACCACAAAATGAAGATGTTTTGATCTCAAACACCTTGAGTATGCTCACCAAATTCCATGCGAATCTGAGACTGCAAGTGGAGAGGTGTAGACGACACCCTAGATGAAGCGGCGACATGCTCTGATACCAATTGTATGAGTTAGACATCTACGGAAGCACGTGAACAGCACAAGGAAGAAGAAGAAGCTTGAAGCACAACACACAATACTCAATGTATTACTAGAGAATGTACAAAGATAAGTAGCCCGTTAGGACAATAGACATATGGAAAAAAACCTCTTAAAGAGGGAAAAAAGTGCCTCGACGGTCCTAGAGTGTTCACACATATCTACCTAAATATATCAACAAATGCAACATTCCTCATTTCCAAAAGATGGTTGAGTTTGAGCTACGCAGAAATTGTAGCTTGTTCATAGTGATGTTTGTGGTCTTATGCAAACTCCCTCTTTTGGAAATTATCTTTACTTCGTGACTTTCATTGATGATTTTTCCAGGCAAGCATGGGTATATCCATTGAAAGCAAGGTCCGAAGTGTTCATGTGCTTCAAAGATTTTCTAGTTTTGGCTGAAAATATGTCAACATGTAAAATGGGCACCATCCGTTCTGATTGAGGGGGGGAATATATGTCTTCTGATTTTAATGCATTTTTGGTTGAACATGGGATAAAGCACCAGTGTACAATGTCGTAGACACCTCAATAGAATGGAGTTGCTAAATGGAAGAACAGGTCACTCATGGAGATGGCGAGCTGTATGGTCAAGACTCAGACTTTACCACATAGTTTCTGGCTTGAGGCTGCTATGTGTGCAACATATGTACTTAATAGGTGTCCCACTAAAGCACTACAATCTATCGCTTCATATGAGGCTTGGCATGGTCGCAAGCCATCTGTAGCTCATCTACATGTTTTTGGTTGTCTGGCATATGCATTAGTGCTTAAACAACATCGTAGAAAATTGGATGATAAAGCAGTAAAATGTATTTTTGTTGGGTACGATTCTAAAAACAAAGGCTATCGTCTGTATCATCCATAGACTAAATGTATTCTGGTTAGCCGTGATGTTGTTTTTGTGGAAGATGCTATTCGGCCCTTACTTTCATGTACTAAGGAGACATTCGTTAGCTCCAAAGACATGGAGAGTCTAGTGCAGGTCCTAATGAGGCAATGTCTTAGCCTTTGCACATTTCATGTGATGATGCAGATCATTCAATTTCTGATGCAGATTTACATGATGCACTTGTTGATGAGAGAGAGCTGATATTGAGTAGGCAAAAACTATGCCAAAATGGCTGGTGCAGACTTTGGATGACAGAAAATTAGATGCACCTTTGTCATATCATACTCGATCATGCTCTCATAGTGTCTCTTTTGCATCAGATTGCTATGCTGTGGCTGCATCTAGTCTCTGTGATGAGAATGAGCCTGTTTTGTTTGATGAAGCACAAAATCCAGAAAATTGGATGGCTACTATGCAATTTGAATATGATGAAGGCCATTGGCACTAAGTGGGTATACAAGGTGAAGCATAAGCCTCATGGAACAGTTGATAGGTATAAGTGTGAAGAGATGGATAGGTATGTGCTTGAAGATGAAGAGGTGTTGCAAAATCCTTGATCTACACCAGCCAAATGAACTCCAGGAGTATATGGTGGGCCCTTTTAGCTTGCCAATGGATGTATTAGACACCCTATGTACCTTGGAAGATCACTCTCAAAAAGATAGATCAAAACAGATAAGTTGGAGTTAGCTCAGAGGTGAAGAACTTGCTATTTTGGTTTATACACCTGTCCAGTGTTTTGCATAATTCTCTGAGCACAGTAGCAATTAGCTTAATTCCTCTTGGGGAAGTCTATTTAACTTAAAGAGCTAACTTTCAAGAGTAATCTCATAAAAAATAATACACCACACACTGAGAATGAGTTTTAACAAGTGATGACATCATCCCGATTTTCACGGGCTGCTACAGTTTGAGACTAGTGAGAAGAAAAATGAACATAACTCAAAACGTAGGAATCCAATGATTATGAAAATTTGTATCGTTATACTAGAAAATAATTTGAATCCAACAAGCTTTAAATCATTGAATACAGATAAGTAACCACTGAGAAATGGCTCTGACAACGTGAGTGAAAAAATCGGGTACCTGACAGAGAAGTGAAGATGAATAGAAACTATTGACTTCAACTGAACATAACTGAAGATTGAAACATCCAAATGACATGAAAATTTGTGAGCATATAGTAGACTTATAGAGCTAACTTTACCAAGTTAAATCACTGAAAATGATGCACCAAGCTCAGAGAAACAATCTCTGCAATCTGACTGAGAAAACTGAGAGTAATGGCAGTGAGTAGTACACTTCACAAGAACATGGACATATGAACTCAAATAATCATGAAAATGAAAGTATATTGCTTGTAGAATACAATGACTTACTGATACATATGTGTGCCTTGTAATCACACCTTGATATGGCATAAAGCTCAGCTCTTGGAGGTCTTCACATAGGTCTCTCTAACCACGACTAAAACTGCCATCTATTTATAGTTGAGTTTGGGAGGCTAACTTCCCTCAATCACTCTCCAATCAATCAGTGATTGATTTGATTCTCTACCTACCACAAATCACGAATTCGTGGCTCCTCTTTCCCTTTTTGATCATGTGGACTCAACCACTCAAGATTCTCTTACTTTTACATTAAGTAAACTCTTCAAAAAATTACAAGAGGTAGTTCACAAGTGAACTTTACATAGTCTTCTATTTTATGCTTCTTCTAAGACTTTGTGAGACTCAAGCCAATACTTAGGCTTGTCATAGACTTGCTCCCTCATTTATGGTTCCTTTGAGGTACTTGAGAATCCTTTTGGCAGCATCCATATGTGGTTTCCTTGGTGTGTGCATAAATTGGCTTAGCACACTCACACTGTAACATATATCTACTCTTGTCAATGTGGCATAGTTGAGACTACCCACTAGACTTTGATATGATGTGATGTCCTCTATGAGTTCACCTTCATGTGAGCTCAATTTGTGATTGACCTCCATTGGAGTACCTGCAATCTTACAATCTTGCATCTTGAATTTTGCCAACATGTCCTTAATGTACTTTCTTTGAGTGAGAAACAAACCATGATCTTTGTAGACAACTTCCAAACCTAGGAAGTAGGTAAGTGAACCCAAATCACTTATCTTGAACTCTTCTCTCATCTGATCTTTGATCTTCTTCATACCATCTGCATCATTTCCTGTCAATATAATATCATCTACATATACACATAGGTAGATGACCTCAGAGTTACTCTTTTTAATAAAGAGTGAAGGATCTGCCTTGCTTGGTTGAAAGCCTTTGTCCTGCAAGAATGAAACAAGCCTGAAATTCCAAGCTCTTGGAGCTTGCTTGAGACCACACAATGCTTTGTTAAGTTTACACACATAAGTTTACACACATAATCAGGATAAACTTGATTCTCAAAACCAGGTGGTTGTGCCATATATACCTCTTCTGTTATCCAACCATTCAAGAATGCATTCTTTACATCTAGTTGAAGTATCTTCCAATTCTTGGAAGAGGCAATACTAAGCAAAACCCTAATAGTAGGCATCTTTGCCACAAGAGAGAAAGTCTCCTCATAATCAATTCCCTGAGTTTGTGCAAAGCCTTTTGCTACAAGCCTTGCCTTATACCTGTTAATGGAACCATCAGAATTCTTCTTGAGTTTATAGACCCATCTTGAGCCTATTACCTTCATGGATGAAGTCTTGGGCACCAAATCCCAAGTGTTGTTTTCCTCAAGTGCTTCAATCTCTTCCTTCATTGCATGCTTCCATTCTGTTTTTGCTTTGGCCTCTTCAAATGATGATGGCTCATCTTGGTTTATGTCCTGTGCTATGTAGATAGAATGTTTAATTACTAATGAGGTGTCAAACCCATACCTTTCTGGTTTTTTCTTTTCTCTCATAGATCTTCTTAGGCCATGATGTGATGATTCTGCCTCATGTCCAAGTTCCTGCAATTTTGCTTTACCTTTAGACTTCCATGCTTTGATCTTTTCCATCTGAGATTCTTCATCATCATCCGAGGTGTCTTGTTCTTCAATCTTTGGTTGTTCTCTACCAAGCTTTGGAAAATCTTCTTCAAGATCATATGGTAAATTGACCTTCCTGCATGAATCTTCATACCATGAATTTTTCTCATCAAAAACTACATCTCTGCTTACCAAGAATCCTTTGTTGGTAGGGTTGTATAACCTGTAGCCCTTTTGATTGTTGTCATATCCAATAAATACACACCTTTCTGCCTAACCTGTGAAGGAACATGAGCAAAAGAAATACATCCAAAAATTTTACAATGATCTAAGCTTGGTCTTCTTCCATTCCAAGCCTCATATGGAGTCATCCCATCAAGGGATTTTGAAGGCAACCTGTTAATCAAGTAAGTGGCTGTAGATACAGCCTCATCCCATAGATAATTAGGCAAATGCTTTTCATTTAACATGGACCTTGCAGCTTCAACAATTGTCCTATTCCTCCTTTCTGCCACTCCATTTTGCTCGGGAGTGTACCTTGTAGTTGCCTCTCTTTTGATTCCTCTTTCTTGAAGAAAAGAATCAAACTCATGGGAGAAGTATTCTCCCCCTCCATCTGACCTTAGCCTTTTTAGAGATTTACCTATTTGATTCTCCACAAGAGCCAAATATCTTTTGAAACATGAAAAAACTTCATCTTTGTGTTTCATAAAGAATAGGATAGTCCATCTGCTGCAATCATCAATAAAGGAAACATAATACCTTGATCCAGAGATTGAAGCTTCCTTGCTAGGTCCCCATACATCTGTATGAACCAACTCC
Source organism: Ceratopteris richardii (assembly GCA_020310875.1). Taxonomy (NCBI): domain Eukaryota; kingdom Viridiplantae; phylum Streptophyta; class Polypodiopsida; order Polypodiales; family Pteridaceae; genus Ceratopteris; species Ceratopteris richardii. The sequence continues at coordinate 148,253,655 of CM035426.1, read as the reverse complement.
AAGAGATCTCCATGCATATAACCTTTCTTCATGAATGGTAACCTGTGAGACTTTCCAAATTGACATGCACTACACTTATAAATCATACGTTGTTTTGAAAAATTAGGGAGTCCAAGTACACTTTGGTCCCTGCAAATTTACTTTAATGACCTTTCACCAATATGTGCTAACCTTTTGTGCCATACTTCCAATTCTGTGAGTGTCTGACTACCATAATTAAAGAGAGCAATGTTTCTAGTGTCCTATAATTCAAATGTGAACAATCTACCTGTCTTTTCACCTTTTGCAATTTTTCTGAATCCTTGACTTGGATCTTCAACAAATGCTCCTGCCTTTGTGAACCTGACTTGCAACCCTTTCTCTACTATCTGCCCAACACTTATCAAATTCTTTGTAATGGTAGGGACATAGAGTACCTTACTGAGTAAGTTGATGTTTCCATCAGGTGCTTTGACATTGCCTATTTTCTTCACAGGATGTTTTGTATCATCTCCTGTTTGTACCTCATGCTTATTCCTTGGATCTTCTAAATCTGATAGGAGTGCCACATTTCCTGCCACATGATTTGAACAACTTGAATCTATGTAGAAAACATGCTCATCAGATTTACCTTGTGGCATAGCCATGTTCATGATCAATAATGAATCGTCTTTGTTTGAGTCTTCTGTGTAGTTATTGTAGTCTCTCCTTCCTTTGTAGCCTCCTTGATAGTTTGAATGATTGTAGTTGTTGTAGTTTCCATGATAATTGTTGAACCTTCCTCTTGAGTAGCCATAACTTCCTCTATTGTATCCTCTGCCTCTTTGATTCCTGGAATTTCTAAAGCAATTTTCAGTTGTATGATTAGTTAATCCACAAATAGAACATGAGTTGGAGTCTTGTGATCTCCCCCTGCCTTGTCTAACTCCTCTTCCTCTACCTCTGCCATGTCTTCCTCTACCTGCATAAATAGCTTGATATGTACCTGCTTCATCATCCACTTTCTTTGCCTTTCCTTTGTTATCTTTGGACTTGCTTTTATCAGTGTATAAAGCTGAAGATTGATTACCTTTAGAGCTTTCTCCATTTTTGATAAGCTTTGCCTCTTGAGTAAGTAGTTGTCCAATGAGTGTATTGAAATCAGGTACATGCATGTCCATGTACAAATCCATAGCTGTGGTGAATGCTTCCCACTTGTCATCTGCCTTCAAGCCATTGATGACCTGCCTTACAATTTGTTCTTCATCTATTACCTCTCCAATGCTTCCCAACTGATCCGCTATGTCCTTGAGCTTTGTGACAAAATCAGTCACATTTTGTTTGGGAGCCTTCTTGAGAGTTGTGAAATCCAGCCATAGTTGATGCTTCCTAGCTTTGGTACTCGAAGAAAAGAAAGCTTCAAGTGCATCCCACACTTCCTGAGATGTCTTACAACTTCTAATGTGAGGCAACAAAAAATTTGAGATAGAGTTGAGGAGATAAGACCTTGCAAGTGCATCCTTGGAGCACCATGTGCTCAATCTTTCTTGCTCTTCTTGTGTTGGTTGACTTTTGTTCCTGAAACTTGGCATAACTTCATCTCCAACCACATAACCATATAAACTTCTACCTTGGAGATAAGCTTCCATTCTTAATGACCAAGCTGAGTAGTTACCTCTATCCAATTTGCCAATTGATGAAGGAAATCCATCTGCCATGTTGTCCAACCTTGCTCTGATACCACTGTGAAGAGATGGATAGGTATGTGCTTGAAGATGAAGAGGTGTTGCAAAATCCTTTATCTGCACCAGCCAAATGAACTCCAAGAGTATATGGTGGGCCCTTTTAGCTTGCCAATGGATGTATTAGACACCCTATGTACCTTGGAAGATCACTCTCAAAAAGATAGATCAAAACAGATAAGTTGGAGTTAGCTCAGAGGTGAAGAACTTGCTATTTTGGTTTATACACCTGTCCAGTGTTTTGCATAATTCTCTGAGCACAGCAGCAATTAGCTTAATTCCTCTTGGGGAAGTCTATTTAACTTAAAGGGCTAACTTTCAAGAGTAATCTCATAAAAAATAATACACCACACACTGAGAATGAGTTTTAACAAGTGATGACATCATCCCGATTTTCATGGGCTGCTACAGTTTGAGACCAGTGAGTAGAAAAATAAACATAACTCAAAACGTAGGAATCCAATGATTATGAAAATTTGTATCGTTATACTAGAAAATAAGTTGAATCCAACAAGCTTTAAATCATTGAATACGGATAAGTAACCACTGAGAAATGGCTCTGACAACATGAGTGAAAAAATCGGGTGCCTGACAGAGAAGTGAAGATGAATAGAAACTATTGACTTCAACTGAACATAACTGAAGATTGCAACATCCAAATGACATGAAAATTTGTGAGCATATAGTAGACTTATAGAGCTAACTTTACCAAGTTAAATCACTGAAAATGATGCACCAAGCTCAAAGAAACAATCTCTGCAATCTGACTGAGAAAACTGAGAGTAATGGCAGTGAGTAGTACACTTCACAAGAACATGGACATATGAACTCAAATAATCATGAAAATGAAAGTATATTGCTTGTAGAATACAATGACTTACTGATACATATGTGTGCCTTGTAATCACACCTTGATATGGCATAAAGCTCAGCTCTTGGAGGTCTTCACATAGGTCTCTCTAACCACGACTAAAACTGCCATCTATTTATAGTTGAGTTTGGGAGGCTAACTTTCCTCAATCACTCTCCAATCAATCAGTGATTGATTTGATTCTCTACCTACCACAAATCACGAATTCGTGGCTCCTCTTTCCCTTTTTGATCATGTGGACTCAACCACTCAAGATTCTCTTACTTTTACATTAAGTAAACTCTTCAAAAAATTACAAGAGGTAGTTCACAAGTGAACTTTACATAGTCTTCTATTTTATGCTTCTTCTAAGACTTTGTGAGACTCAAGCCAATACTTAGGCTTGTCATAGACTTGCTCCCTCATTTATGGTTCCTTTGAGGTACTTGAGAATCCTTTTGGCAGCATCCATATGTGGTTTCCTTGGTGTGTGCATAAATTGGCTTAGCACACTCACACTGTAACATATATCTACTCTTGTCAATGTGGCATAGTTGAGACTACCCACTAGACTTTGATATGATGTGATGTCCTCTATGATTTCACCTTCATGTGAGCTCAATTTGTGATTGACCTCCATTGGAGTACCTGCAATCTTACAATCTTGCATCTTGAATTTTGCCAACATGTCCTTAATGTACTTTCTTTGAGTGAGAAACAAACCATGATCTTTGTAGACAACTTCCAAACCTAGGAAGTAGGTAAGTGAACCCAAATCACTTATCTTGAACTCTTCTCTCATCTGATCTTTGATCTTCTTCATACCATCTGCATCATTTCCTGTCAATATAATATCATCTACATATACACATAGGTAGATGACCTCAGAGTTACTCTTTTTAATAAAGAGTGAAGGATCTGCCTTGCTTGGTTGAAAGCCTTTGTCCTGCAAGAATGAAACAAGCCTGAAATTCCAAGCTCTTGGAGCTTGCTTGAGACCACACAATGCTTTGTTAAGTTTACACACATAAGTTTACACACATAATCAGGATAAACTTGATTCTCAAAACCAGGTGGTTGTGCCATATATACCTCTTCTGTTATCCAACCATTCAAGAATGCATTCTTTACATCTAGTTGAAGTATCTTCCAATTCTTGGAAGAGGCAATACTAAGCAAAACCCTAATAGTAGGCATCTTTGCCACAAGAGAGAAAGTCTCCTCATAATCAATTCCCTGAGTTTGTGCAAAGCCTTTTGCTACAAGCCTTGCCTTATACCTGTTAATGGAACCATCAGAATTCTTCTTGAGTTTATAGACCCATCTTGAGCCTATTACCTTCATGGATGAAGTCTTGGGCACCAAATCCCAAGTGTTGTTTTCCTCAAGTGCTTCAATCTCTTCCTTCATTGCATGCTTCCATTCTGTTTTTGCTTTGGCCTCTTCAAATGATGATGGCTCATCTTGGTTTATGTCCTGTGCTATGTAGATAGAATGTTTAGTTACTAATGAGGTGTCAAACCCATACCTTTCTGGTTTTTTCTTTTCTCTCATAGATCTTCTTAGGCCATGATGTGATGATTCTGCCTCATGTCCAAGTTCCTGCAATTTTGCTTTACCTTTAGACTTCCATGCTTTGATCTTTTCCATCTGAGATTCTTCATCATCATCCGAGGTGTCTTGTTCTTCAATCTTTGGTTGTTCTCTACCAAGCTTTGGAAAATCTTCTTCAAGATCATATGGTAAATTGACCTTCCTGCATGAATCTTCATACCATGAATTTTTCTCATCAAAAACTACATCTCTGCTTACCAAGAATCCTTTGTTGGTAGGGTTGTATAACCTGTAGCCCTTTTGATTGTTGTCATATCCAATAAATACACACCTTTCTGCCTAACCTGTGAAGGAACATGAGCAAAAGAAATACATCCAAAAATTTTACAATGATCTAAGCTTGGTCTTCTTCCATTCCAAGCCTCATATGGAGTCATCCCATCAAGGGATTTTGAAGGCAACCTGTTAATCAAGTAAGTGGCTGTAGATACAGCCTCATCCCATAGATAATTAGGCAAATGCTTTTCATTTAACATGGACCTTGCAGCTTCAACAATTGTCCTATTCCTCCTTTCTGCCACTCCATTTTGCTCGGGAGTGTACCTTGTAGTTACCTCTCTTTTGATTCCTCTTTCTTGAAGAAAAGAATCAAACTCATGGGAGAAGTATTCTCCCCCTCCATCTGACCTTAGCCTTTTTAGAGATTTACCTATTTGATTCTCCACAAGAGCCAAATATCTTTTGAAACATGAAAAAACTTCATCTTTGTGTTTCATAAAGAATAGGATAGTCCATCTGCTGCAATCATCAATAAAGGAAAAATAATACCTTGATCCAGATATTGAAGCTTCCTTGCTAGGTCCCCATACATCTGTATGAACCAACTCCAAGAGATCTCCATGCATATAACCTTTCTTCATGAATGGTAACCTGTGAGACTTTCCAAATTGACATGCACTACACTTATAAATCATATGTTGTTTTGAGAAATTAGGGAGTCCAAGTACACTTTGGTCCCTGCAAATTTGCTTTAATGACCTTCACCAATATGTGCTAACCTTTTGTGCCATACTTCCAATTCTGTGAGTGTCTGACTACCATAATTAAAGAGAGCAATGTTTCTAGTGTCCTATAATTCAAATGTGAACAATCTACCTGTCTCTTCACCTTTTGCAATTTTTCTGAATCCTTGACTTGGATCTTCAACAAATGCTCCTGCCTTTGTGAACCTGACTTGCAACCCTTTCTCTACTATCTGCCCAACACTTATCAAATTCTTTGTAATGGTAGGGACATAGAGTACCTTACTGAGTAAGTTGATGTTTCCATCAGGTGCTTTGACATTGCCTATTTTCTTCACAGGATGTTTTGTATAATCTCCTGTTTGTACCTCATGCTTATTCCTTGGATCTTCTAAATCTGATAGGAGTGCCACATTTCCTGCCACATGATTTGAACAACTTGAATCTATGTAGAAAACATGCTCATCAGATTTACCTTGTGGCATAGCCATGTTCATGATCAATAATGAATCGTCTTTGTTTGAGTCTTCTGTGTAGTTATTGTAGTCTCTCCTTCCTTTGTAGCCTCCTTGATAGTTTGAATGATTGTAGTTGTTGTAGTTGCCATGATAATTGTTGAACCTTCCTCTTGAGTAGCCATAACTTCCTCTATTGTATCCTCTGCCTCTTTGATTCCTGGAATTCCTAAAGAAATTTTCAGTTGTATGATTAGTTAATCCACAAATAGAACATGAGTTGGAGTCTTGTGATCTCCCCCTGCCTTGTCTACCTCCTCTTCCTCTACCTCTGCCATGTCTTCCTCTACCTGCATAAATAGCTTGATATGTACCTGCTTCATCATCCACTTTCTTTGCCTTTCCTTTGTTATCTTTGGACTTGCTTTTATCAGTGTATAAAGCTGAAGATTGATTACCTTTAGAGCTTTCTCCATTTTTGATAAGCTTTGCCTCTTGAGTAAGTAGTTGTCCAATGAGTGTATTGAAATCAGGTACATGCATGTCCATGTACAAATCCATAGCTGTGGTGAATGCTTCCCACTTGTCATCTGCCTTCAAGCCATTGATGACCTGCCTTACAATTTGTTCTTCATCTATTACCTCTCCAATGCTTCCCAACTGATCCGCTATGTCCTTGAGCTTTGTGACAAAATCAATCACATTTTGTTTGGGAGCCTTCTTGAGAGTTGTGAAATCCAGCCATAGTTGATGCTTCCTAGCTTTGGTACTCGAAGAAAAGAAAGCTTCAAGTGCATCCCACACTTCCTGAGATGTCTTACAACTTCTAATGTGAGGCAACAAAAAATCTGAGATAGAGTTGAGGAGATAAGACCTTGCAAGTGCATCCTTGGAGCACCATGTGCTCAATCTTTCTTGCTCTTCTTGTGTTGGTTGACTTTTGTTCCTGAAACTTGGCATAACTTCATCTCCAACCACATAACCATATAAACTTCTACCTTGGAGATAAGCTTCCATTCTTAATGACCAAGCTGAGTAGTTACCTCTATCCAATTTGCCAATTGATGAAGGAAATCCATCTGCCATGTTGTCCAACCTTGCTCTGATACCACTGTGAAGAGATGGATAGGTATGTGCTTGAAGATGAAGAGGTGTTGCAAAATCCTTGATCTACACCAGCCAAATGAACTCCAAGAGTATATGGTGGGCCCTTTTAGCTTGCCAATGGATGTATTAGACACCCTATGTACCTTGGAAGATCACTCTCAAAAAGATAGATCAAAACAGATAAGTTGGAGTTAGCTCAGAGGTGAAGAACTTGCTATTTTGGTTTATACACCTGTCCAGTGTTTTGCATAATTCTCTGAGCACAGCAGCAATTAGATTAATTCCTCTTGGGGAAGTCTATTTAACTTAAAGAGCTAACTTTCAAGAGTAATCTCATAAAAAATAATACACCACACACTGAGAATGAGTTTTAACAAGTGATGACATCATCCCGATTTTCATGGGCTGCTACAGTTTGAGACCAGTGAGCAGAAAAATGAACATAACTCAAAATGTAGGAATCCAATGATTATGAAAATTCGTATGGTTATACTAGACAGTAAGTTGAATCCAACAAGCTTTAAATCACTGAATTCGGATAAGTAACCACTGAGAAATGGCTCTGACAACGTGAGTGAAAAAATCGGGTACCTGACAGAGAAGTGAAGATGAACAGAAACTATTGACTTCAACTAAAGATAACTGAAGATTGCAACATCCAAATGACATGAAAATTTGTGAGCATATAGTAGACTTATAGAGCTAACTTTACCAAGCTAAATCACTGAAAATGATGCACCAAGCTCAGAGAAACAATCTCTGCAATCTGACTGAGAGTAATGGCAGTGAGTAGTACACTTCACAAGAACATGGACATATGAACTCGAATAATCATGAAAATGAAAGTAAATTGCTTGTAGAATACAATGACTTACTGATACATATGTGTGCCTTGTAATCACACCTTGATATGGCATAAAGCTCAGCTCTTGGAGGTCTTCACATAGGTCTCTCTAACCACGACTAAAACTGCCATCTATTTATAGTTGAGTTTGGGAGGCTAACTTCCCTCAATCACTCTCCAATCAATCAATGATTGATTTGATTCTCTACCTACCACAAATCACGAATTCGTGGATTCTCTTTCCCTTTTTGATCATGTGGACTCAACCACTCAAGATTCTCTTACTTTTACATTAAGTAAACTCTTCAAAAAATTACAAGAGGTAGTTCACAAGTGAACTTTACATAGTCTTCTTTTTTATGCTTCTTCTAAGACTTTGTGAGACTCAAGCCAATACTTAGGTTTGTCATAGACTTGCTCCAACAATAAGGCTAGGCTTGTTGCATAGGGTTATGTGCAAGAAAGAGGCATTGTTTTTTATGCGACCTTTGATTGGTTGGAATGTACATCAGTTGGACATTAAAATTGCATTTCTGAATGGTGACTTGCATGAAGAAGTGTATGTTTTTTAGCCCCGTGGCTTTGTGCAGAAAGGGCATGAAAACCAGGTGTGCAGGTTAAGAAAGGCTTTATATGGTTTGAAACAAGCACCACATGCTTGGTATGAAAAAATATATGCATATCTGATTGCACATGGTTTTGAGAACAGTCCAACTAAAAGCACCTCATATGTTAAGCATGCTAATGATGTAATTCTAATCATTGTGATGTATGTTGATGACATGTTGCTCAATGGTCTTCATGTGAAGCATATTGTTGATTTGAAGGCTGATTTGCATGCCTAATTTGAGGTGTCGGATTTGGGGCATTCAGTTTATGCACGTTGATGGTGGAATGGATTTGTGTCAAACAAAATATATTGACACATTATTGCAATGTTTTGGCCTTGAAGACTGTAAACCTATTGCCACTCCTATGGAGACAGGTTTACGATTGAGTCTTCATGATGCCGGAGATGCATTTGATGTTGTTCTCTATCAACAAGCTGTTGGATGCTTGATTCACTTATGCATTACTCAACTAGATATTCAGTTTGCTGTCTCACAGATGAGCAGATTTATGCATTGCCCAAGTGTCAAGCATTGGCAGGTGGTTAGGCGCATCTTTCGCTACTTGAGTGGTACCCACCAGATTTGCATGTTTTTTCTGACTCTGACTGGGCTGGTTGCTATGACACTCATGTGTCCACTAGTGCTTTTTTCTTCATTCTTGGTAGCTCATGAATATCTTGGCTGAGCAAAAAGCAACCTATTGTGGGCACTTCGAATTGTGAGGTTGAGTATAGGGCAGCTTTCATAGTTACTGTTGAGTGTGTGTGGCTCACACACCTTATGGATGATTTGGGTGTTGGTCAATCTTTTGCCACCACCATCTTCACTAACAATCAGAGCACATTGGTAGTTGTGAGGAACCCTGTGATCCATGCTCGTACTAAGCACATTGAGGTGCATTATCATTATGCCAGGGAGAGGTTCTCTATTGGAGAGATCAACTTGGCAAATGTGCCCACGCAGGAGAACATTGCAGACCTTTTCACAAAGGCTCTGCCTCAAGAGAAGTTTGAAGCTTTCCGCAAAGCTTTGGGCTTACTTCCTTTTGTGGAGTGATTTCCACATAGCTTGACACTTCCTTATACATGAGTGCCAACTCCTTCATTAGGGAAAAAAGTGAACCCTGCATGGGCCTTTTGGCTTAAGGAGTGATTAGTGATGGACCAATGAGAAGAGGGTGGTGGACACAGTCTAGTACCTTAATCACATAGGCTAGGCATAGGCTTCCCTTGGTTTGGTCTAGTCAAAACCACACAAACATCCTAAAATTCATGGTTTTGTTCTTTAGGTGGTTTTTGAAATACATGGGATTCAAACTCAACCCTTGGATGCCTTCAAGATTCAATGGCCATGATTAGTTCTAAAGAAATGGGTCACTTTAAATTATAGCCCTTAGATGTTGCTTACATCTAATGGATGTGGTTGCTCCCAGAAGAAAAAAAGGCGCCTTCAATTTGGGCCATTTGATCTTGAAACAAATCAATGGATGGGATTTGATCCTTATAAGGATCATTTCCTACTCAATCCATACCACCCATTCTCCACAAGATCCTACGGATGAAAAGCTACACAAATCTCGAATGCCCTTCTCTCTCGTACCCATGAATTTTCGGATTTTTGTCGTTTAGTGACACACTATGAACCTATTTTGTCTTCTAATGACAGTGGGTTGGGTTTCAATCTCAACCATCCATTGGAAATATGATTGCATGGTGGAGATTAGGTGAAATTTGTGAAATTTTACTCTCTCTCTTCGCGTGGCTACAGCAGTTTTGTCGTTTCTTGCCAGAAACTATGCACTTGTGTTGCCTTCTAGTTCCCACTCTTTTCCATTTAATCATGACCATACAATCCAAAAATCCAATGGTTAGAAATGCACACGATTTCTCTCTTTAAGCATATGTCTTTTTCATTCTTTATTTCAACTGACAATACCACTAGTGGTATTTCCCAACCTCTTGATACACTTGATTAGCCATTTTAATCCCTAAAAATTAGGAATCCTTACAAGGCCCATGCAGGGTTCACTTTTTTCCCTAATGTGTTCACCCCATCACTCACAGGGGGGATTTGTGGATATATTTAGGTAGTGATGTGTGTGAACACTCTAGGATTGCTCGGGCACTTTTTTCCCTCTTTAGGAGGTTTTTTTCCTTCGGCTTGTATATATGCCTATTGCCCTAATAGGCTACTTATCTTTGTACATTCTAGTGCTAATACATTCAGTATTGTGTGTTGTGCTCAAAACTTCTTCTTCTTCCTTGTGCTATTCCCATGCTTTCGTAGACGTATAACTCCAACAGAGCCAACCCTTACAACTTAGAGAAAACTAGTTCCAACGTAACCTACACACAAAGAGAGATATCAATCACCAAACTTCACCATTTTAAAGATTTCTCCCAACATACTCAAAGAATGATCGAGAGACTTAGTGTGCTTAAACTAAACTCCAATATATATCCAATGACATAAAGACTACATCCAATGGATACATAAGGAGGAAGAAACAATTCTAACAACTCAAGGCAAGAGAGTTGTAACATTGCCTGTGCACACACATAGATATTCCTACTCAAATATAACAAACAAGCAAGCAAGGGGCTAGCTTGAGAAAGGGTCTTGATTATTAGAACTCCAACACTTAGTCAACACTCTAAATGATCTAAATATCTAACAATATGACACAAAAGAAGTCGAGATACAAGCTACTTTTATCGAGAGAAGTTGGCCTCTGAAACCTAGGAACCACCTTTCTCAAAAAATAAGCCCCTTAAAAAAGAGGACTCAGTTGAGATGAATTGGGGAGTGGTTAATTGAGATATTTTGATGGAATCTCGTGCCTTTAGAATTCCTTAGATTGTTCTACATGTTCGTGATTGATTTCCCATGAGTTTTGTCTTGAAACTCAACTTTTAACACTCCCCCTCACGCTTCAAATCTTCATCTTCAGCCTAGATCCTTCATGTTGATGCATTGCTTGAACTTTGAAATATTCACTCCATCCAGTGACCTTGTAAACATGTTCAAAACTTGGTCCTTTGTACCTATATGGTGCATTGAAACTTCCTTGGATATATGTCCATCATCTTCAACTTCAGTACCTTCTTCATCCAACTCTAACAATGTTGCTTTTCCTTTTTTTTGATAGATTGTGCTTCATAGCTTGATGAAGATCTCCCCCTCCATGGTGAGGTCATTCTTGAACTATCTTCATTGATGGAAATCCTTGGGCTGGTTAGCTCTAATTCAATTTGTCCTTCATCATCTCCATGACTTTCTTCTTCATATTCCTACATACAATCATATTTCTTATACCGAGGGAGTAGCTCATAAAAGGCTACATCCCTTGATATCCTTAAGTACTTTGTGTTTGGGTTGAAGCACACACTCTTTTGCCTTTGGTTGTAGCTTGTGCCTCAATTTGCTTTGCACATGTACATACCAAATACATCCAAATAGTTTCAAGTGGGAGAGATGAGGTTTCTTGCCATAATAAGAGTATCTCAACCCTTATGCAATGACCAAGCATGAATGATCTTGACAGGTACCCTTCTTTGAACTCTCATACTAGAATTGCTCTTTCTCAGAGCATATAAAGAGAAACCCAGTGAGCTTTTGTAGAACTATAATAAAAGATCTTTCCAAAAAAAAATCACCACAAATGGATGCCTACATTAGAGAAACAATATCATACTATGAACTAGTTGAATACTCATAGTAGTTGGTCAAACAGAGATGTCACTTCACTCCAACAAGCTTTTCTTAGAGAATACATAAATCATGAATCTTAAACTTGACTCAACTTTAGAGAACTCTAAGAGCTATACAAGGACATAAAAATAATAGAAAATGGATACATAGAGAAGGAGAACCATCCCTTACAACTTAGAGAAAACTAGCTCCAACAAAGCCTACACACACAAAGAATGATATCAATCACCAAACTTCACTAGTTTAAAGGTTTCTCCCAACATACTCAAAAAATGATAAAGAGTCTCGATGTGCTTAAAATAGACTCTAATAGATATCCAATGCCACAAAGATTACATAAAATGGATACATAAGGAGGGAGAAAAAATGCTAACAACTCAAGGCAAGAGTTTTGCAACATTGCATACGCACACACATAGATATGCCTACTCAAAAATAACAAACACGCAAGAAAGTGTTAATATATTTAGCTAGTGATGTGTGTGAACACACTAGGACCACCGGGGCACTTTTTCCCTCTTTAGGAGGTTTTTTCCCCCGGCTTGTATATATGCCTATAGCCCTAATGGGTTACTTATCTTTGTACATTCTAGTAGTAATACATGCAGTATTGTGTGTTGTGCTCCAAGCTTCTTCTTCTTCCATGTGTTGTTTGTGTGCATCTGCAGACATCCAACTCCAACAATTGGTATCAGAGTAGGTCATCGCTTCATCTAGGGCGTCATCAACACCTCTCTGGTTGCAGTCTCAGAATCACACGAATTTTGGTGAGCATACTCAAGATGTTTCAAAGATCAAAATAACTTCACTCTATGGTGCCAAAATTGCATTCTGAGCTCGTTCAGGCCTCTAAATGCACTATCACAACACTTGTCAAGGCTATTTCATCTTTTTCCATAGACGTCTAACTCCAACAGAAAGGGGCTAGCTTAAGCAAGGGGCTTGCTTATTACAACTCTAGAATTTATTGCACACTCTAAATGAACCAAAAATCCAACAACATGATGCAAAAGAGAAGTCGACCCCTAAAACCTAGGAACAACCTTTCCCAAAAATTAGCCTCCTAATTTTGAGGACTTAGTTAAGATGAATTGGGGAGTGGTTGATTGAGATCTTTGAATGGAATCTCGTGCTTTTTGGATTCCGTAGATTGATCAACATGTCTACGATTGATTTCGCACAAGTTTTGGCTTGAAGCTTGACTCTTAACATATAAGGCATGGATGCATATATTTATAAGCATGAATGCACATATGTACATAGAATTATTGAGGAGAAAGCACAAGAGGAGCAAAGGAAGTTAGAAAAGGGAGAATAAGTGGTTGATGAGTATTCAAGTGTATATGCATTTTCCAAAGGTTCTCTATATATTCTATCAAATTGACTAACAATTTATCCAAATCACTTTTCCAAATTTTCCTAAGATAAATGTATCTATACTCTCAAATCTTATACCAATTTTGAAAAGAGATTCAAGAGTCTCTATTTTTATGTAAGACCTTATAAATGGAGCATAGAGTGTAGAGTACCCAATTTTAGCAAGCAAACATCATTAATAATGTTAAATGTGGCAATTAATAATGTAAATAAGATGCTTGAACCCACTTTTTTGAAGAAAAGTTTGAAATTTGTGAAGATGAATGCTAGAATTCTCATAATTTTCCTTCTCTTGATCTTTTTTCTCAGTCTTCTTCTTCTCTTTCCTTGCTTATTGTGGGTGTAAATGCTGGCATAAATCCGTACCCTTCAGAGCATGTTTTGACATGTAAGATCTCATGATTGAGATATAGACTGCAAAAAATAATGAAAGGTATGCTTGTTGGGTCTATTTTTGTTTGTAACTTCATATTAAATAAAGAATTTCTTACCCAATTTTATGTAATCTCTTTGCAAAGTACATTTTCATATATGATAGGAGATAAACATTGAATATTTTGTGATTTATACACTAGAATACAATCCAATCCTTTTTATCGTATGTTTTTTCATTTTCTTACAAACATTGCATGCAATTTCTTCTCATGTGTGCATGCATATTTGCATTAAATCATATCTATATTTGCTTTGGTGATTTGGACACTTAAAAAACCATTTTGCTACAATCTAACACTTTTAATTGATGTTGTTGATAGGGATAGAAACCAAAACATGAGATGCTTGAGAGTGTTGTGCAAAACATGAGATGCTTGAGAGTGTTGTGCAAAACATGAGATGCTTGAGAGTGTTGTGCAAGTGACTAGAAACCAAAACATGAGATGCTTGAGAGTGTTTTGCACGTGCTTATAGAGGAATTCAAGAAGAATCATGTTTTTGTTTTCTTGAGTTCACTTTGCTAGGTAAATTCTCGCTTCATTATTCTTTATAATTGAATTTTCCCTTGAGAGTAGGAAAGCTTTCATATTTGAAAAGAGTGAGTGAATTGAAAGTTTTGGAAGCTTCGAGAGTTATGTATGTGCAATAATTCACTTCCATACTCACTTTCGTATAATCATGTGTGAAAATTGAATCCAATTCTATGTTTCATGCTTGAGTTTATCTCAAATGCTTCCAAAATATGAAAAACGATCAGAGAGGAACATCCAGGCACATCCTTTCAAATTTCATTGAATATCAAGTAAGAGTTCTTATGATCTCATTTTTCACATAATGTACATGCTTAAAGAGAGAGGTGCTCTTGAAAAATTGCAATGTGTTATCTCCTTTAGAGAGAAAGGGAATGAAAATTTTTATATGAAACAATAGTAAAAGAGTTGTTGAATAGCCCTAGGCTACTTCTAATTCTGGATTGTTCAAATCTAGAAACGTTCTCATGTTTTTGGAATTTTCAATCCTTGGTAGTCATATTTTTTGAATGCCGAGTATATAGATGTTCAAGTGCAATGCTCATTGTATTAGAATTTTTGTTAGATTGGATGGTGCCCTTGTTGGAAATCTTTAACTATTATCCTTGGTATTCTTAGATTGTCTAATTTTACTTGATGGGGCACAATGACTTCAATACATTTCTCCCAACAAATCTTTACAAGAGGGATTTGAAGGTCCTTCCATCTTAGTATCTCCCAAATTACTAATAATATGTATGCCATCTTTTGCTCCTTCACGAAGTCTCAAGCCATGAAATATTACTCGCATTTATGATTTCCAACTTCATGTTGAGTAACATAATAAGTGCTAGTCTTCTCCCATAAAATGGTTGCTCGCCCTAAGCCTATAGCCCTTTGTTAATGAGACCCAGAGCAATCCATGTGGTGGTTCAAGTAGTGGATGTCGTGGTGGTACATTTAAAATCTATGGTAGTCACTCTTCTTGTGAATGTTTTTCTTCCCCTAGTATCCTTGTCATATTGTTCTTACTTGAAGCTATGGATGAGGTGTATTTTCTTTGTTGTTGACATTGGCATTGAGTGAAGAAAACATAAAGAGACTGAGGTTAAGTAAGTGTCTGTGGTGTCATAACCCCATGCGTGTCAATGTTTTCTCCTACAAAAGAAAAGAAATAATGAAGAGGTCATAAAATATGGGATGTGAATTGATATATGTCATGATTCTGTGCCTTAGTCTCCCATTTGTTTTTACGTATTTTGTGTTTCTTTTTTGTGATTGTGGATTGCTTGAAAACAAACAAACAAGAAAATAAAAGGAAAGCATGTTCTATGTACAAGATTTATGATGCTACACATGTATGTGTATAATATAGTTCTTTAAATGGCATGCATGGCACCATGTCTATGTATGTATATATATTTATATTTATATTTACACACACACACATATAACACACACACACACACACACACACACACACACACACACATATATATATATATATATATATATATATATATATATATATATATATATATATATATATATATATATATATATATATATATATGGTTGCCGATGGTGAGGTCTTAGTTATCTTTTTGATTCCAACAAAAGTGATGCAAAAATATTGTCAAAAGAGTTGATAATTTGAACTTCCATGAATTATACATTTAATTAGTAGCATGAGGAGTTTTAGGAGAACTTCTTGGTGATGTTAACTATGGTGCAATCATCATTTTCAATGCAATGAAAGCTTTAGGATTCCATATCGACCTTGCTATGCTTGTTATTTGTATTTCTTGCACTACATTTTATGTTTGTGAGTTCTCCTCGTTGGGATTGATGAGGATCTCATGTATTGCATTCAATCGGTAATCAGCTTTGGTCCATTAGTGACGTCTGACACCCAAATTTGGATTTTTCCTTATTTCACTTCCATGACTCTTTTAAGAATCTAAATTTCTGATGATGTTGTGTGTGGATATATTTTGGTAATGATGCGTGTGAACATGCTTAGGACCACTCGGGCACTTTTTTCCCTGTTTAAGAGGGTTTTTTCCCCCAACTTGTATGTACATCTATAACCCTAACAAGTCTCTTATCTTTGCACATTCACTTCGTAATACATTCAGTATTGTATTATGCTCCAAGCTTCTTCTTCTTCTTCTTTTTCCTTGTGTTGTTCATGCGCTTTTATAGCCTCAAACTCTAACAACTAGTATCAAAGTAGGTCACACCTCATCTAGAGTATCATCAACACCCCTCCATTCACAGTCTTAGAACCCCATGAAAATTAATGAGCATACTCGAGGCGATTACGAGTTCAAAACAACTTCATGATGTTGTGTTAAAAATTTGATTTGAACTTGTTTTGAACTCTGAATGCACTATCATAGCAATGATATAGACAATTTCACCCTGTTATGCTAAACATACACATGTTTTTTGCAAATACTATAAGGGAAATGATCATGTCATAAAGAGTTGTCCAAAACTAGTTGCAAAAGAGGAAAAGAAGAAGGATGCTAGAATGGTTGTTACAGGGGCCTCTAAACCTAAAACAAAGTTTGCTAATCTTATACAAAATAAAGAATGGGATCTACTACTATTTGTAGCTATGACCCATCTTCTCATGAGCAGTGTATGTCTCTAGCAAGCTCAGATGTTTGGTACTTTGATAGTGGGGCAACCAAACATGTTACCTTACAATGTAGTTTCTTCAGTTCACTTGAGCCTTCCCCTACAAAGAATATTGTCACATGCACTAAGAACTCCTATTATCTTGTAATGGGAGTTGGTAAGATCATTATGACTACTACTAATGGCAATTCTTTCACATTCTCAGATGCTCTGCATGTGCCAGGGATCAAGAAAAATGAAATGTCAATTTTAGCATTAGCCAAGATTGGCTTGGTTGTCAAATTTGTTGGTGATAGATGTACAATTCATGGTCCCTCAAATGGAAATGTTATTATTGCATCTGGCATTTATGTAATGTGCTGTATGAATCTATGAATGATTTGACATGTGTAGTTCAAGATTCTCAAACTATCTCATATAAAATCTTTGGCATGCATGCTTTGGTCATCTGAATTTTTCTAGTTTGCAATGCCTCCAGAAATCTAAAATGATGTCTTATCTGCTCAATCTTGAGGCACCTTATAAACATGAAGGCTGTATTTTGAGCAAAATGCAGCATTCCTCCTTCCCAAAAGATGGTTCAGTTTGAGATACTCATAAATTGTAGCTTGTTCGTAGTGATGTCTGTGGTCCTATGCAAACATCTTCTTTTGGGAACTATCTTTACTTCATGACTTTTATTGATGATGTCTCTAGGCATGCATGGGTGTATCCATTGAAAGAAAAGTCCAAAGTGTTTTAGTGCTTCAAATAGTCTCTAATTTTGGTTGAAAATCTGTCAACATGTAAATTGGGAACCCTTCGTTCTAATGTGGGGAGGGGATACATGTCTTTTGATTTTAATGCATTTTTGGTTGATTGGGGTATACAAAATTAGTTCATAGTGCCATATACACCTCAAAGGAGTGGAGATGATGAAAGAAAGAACATGTCTCTCATGGAGATGGTGAGGTGTATGGTCAAAAGTCAAGCTTTACCACATAACTTCTAGCTTGAGACCGTTATGTGTGCAGCATATGTATTAACAAGTGTCCCGCCAAAGTACTTCTATCACTCTATATGAGGCTTTGCATGGTCGCAAGCCATATGTTGCTCATTTTTATGTCTCATTAGTGTCTGAATAACGATGTAGGAAATTGGATGATAAAGAAGTAAAATGTATTTTTATTGGGTACAATTCTGAAAGCAAAGGCTATTGCTTGTATCATCCACAAATTAAACACATTTTGGTTAGGCATGATGTTGTTCTTGTGAAGGGTGCAATTCAACCATTACTTTCATGTACCAAGGAGACATCACTTAGCTCCAAGGATGTGTATGAAACTTTGCTTCCTATGTTTACAAGAGGATAATCAAGTGCTAGTGCAAATGAGGCAATTTCATAGCCTTTACAAGTTTCACGGCCTTTACAAGTTTCACATGATGATGCAGATCATTCTCTTTCTGATGCAGACTTACATGATGCACTTGTTAATGTGAGGGCTGACATAGGAGAGGTTAAAACTATGCCTAAATGGTTAGTGTAGACTTTGAGAGATAGCAAATTCGATGCACTGCTGACATGTCCCACTTGTTTAGGCTCTCATAGTGCTTCCTTTGCATCATATTGTTATGCAATGGCTATCTCTAGTCTTTCTCGTGCAGATGAGCCTATTTCTTTTGATGAAGCACAAAATTAAAAAAATTGGATGGCTTCTATGCAATCAGAATATGATGCTATTATCAAGAATGGTGCTTGGTATTTATGTTATTTTCCTTTAGACAAAAAGGCCTTTGGCACTAAATGGGTATACAAGCTAAAACATCAGTGTGATGGAATAGTTGATAGGTATAAGGCTAGGCTTGTTACAAAAGGTTATGCTCAAGAGAGATGCATTGATTTTGATGAGACCTTTGCTCCCACATATCAAATGACCACCGTTCATAGCATTTCTACACTTGTAGCTCATCATGTTTGGAATGTACATCAATTGGACATTAAAATTGCATTTCTGAATGGTGACTTACATGAAGGTGTATGTATTTCAACCCCATGGCTTTGTGCAGAAAGGGCATGAAAACAAAGTGTGCAATCTAAAAAAGGTATTATATGGTTTGAAGCAAACACCACATGCTTGGTATGAAAAGATATATGTCTACTTGATTGCATATGGTTTGGAGAACAATCCAACTGAGAGCACCTTATATGTTAAGTATGTTGATGATGTATTTCTGATCATTGTTGTATATGTCAATACATGCTACTCATTGGTACTAATGAGGAGCATAGTGTTGAATTTAAGGCTGATTTGAATGCCTCTTTTGAGATGTTAGATGTGTTCCATTTGCATTCTTATTTGGGCATTCAATTTATGCAAGTTGATGGGGGAATACCTTTGTTTCAAACAAAACATATTGACACATTATTGCAACATTTGGCCTTAAAGGTTGCACACCTATTGCCACTCCTTTTGAAAGAGGTTTACGGTTGACTCTTCATGATGCTGGAGATGCATTCAATGTTATTCTCTATCAATAAGCTATTGGATGCTTGATTTACTTATGCATAACTCAGCCTAATATTCAGTTTGCTCTCTCAGATGATCATGTTTATGCATTGATTAGGTGTCAAACATTGGTAGGCAGTCAAGCACATCTTTTGCTACTTGAGTGGTACCTCGCTACTCGGATTGTTTTATCCCATAGGGGATCATTACGACCATATTTACATGATTTTTTGACTTAGAATGGGCTAGTTGCTATGACACTCATGTATCCATAAGTAGTTTTTGCTTCATGCTTGGTAGCTCAACATATCTTGGTTGAGCAAAAAGCAGCCTACTGTGGCCGCTTCTAGTTGTGAGGCTAAGTATAGGGAAACTTTCACATCGACTATTGAGTGTGTGTGGATCAGATGCCTTTTGGATTATTTGGGTGCTGGTCATTCTTCTACCACCACCATCTTCATTAACTGTAAGAGAACATTGGTAGTTGCGAGGAAGCCTGTGTTCCATGCTTGCACAAAGCACATTGAGGTGCACAATCATTATGTCAGGGAGAGGTTCTCTGTTGGAGATATCACTTTGGCTTATGTTCCCACACAATATAATGTTTTAGACCTTTTCACAAAGGCTCTACCTAGGGAAAAGTTTGAAGCTTTTCTTAAACATTTGAGCTTACTTCATTTTGTGTATTGATCTCTTTCCATGTAGCTTGGCACTTCTTTATACATGAGTGCTAGCTCCTTGTTCACCACATCATCCTGAGGGGTATTTGTTGATGTATTTCGATAGTGATGTGTGTGAACACACTTAGGACCATCATAGAACTATTTTTTCTCTTTAGTAGGTTATTTTCCCTTGGCTTGAATATATGCCTATTACCCGAAGAGGTCTCTTATCTTTGTACATTCACTTGGTAGTATATTCAATATTCTATTGTGCTCCAAGCTTCTTCTTCTTCCTTGTGCTCTTTGGGATCTTTTGAAGACCTCAAAATCCAACAATCTGGTTGTTCCATTTTTATCCATGTGTTTCTTAGATTTTCATTATTTCATGGTTGTGTTTGTGTGTTTGGTTCATTATTCAAAATAATATTGGAGTGCAATGAAGTCATACTTTACTTTTACTTGAAACTTTTTATATTTTGGTGCTCTTCATTGATGGTCATCCTTAATGAGATTTTATTGATGCATTCTATGAAGTATGACTAGAATTAGTGAAGAAGGGAGAGCCCTCGACTCAATTTTGAAGAGGAAAAAATGAGTGATTAATCTTTGAGGGCACCTTCTACTCAAGGGGGTTCTCCTTAGGGAAGTATACCCTACACTCTCTCAGGCACACACCAAAGAAAATAATAGTTGGCTGGTTGTCCACCTTATTGAATATTTAGAATATCACTGATTCTAGGACTCCTTCAAAAAAAAACATGAGATGCTACCAGCTTATTTTGTAGAAACCATTCTAGCAAGAACAAACAATGAATTGAAATAAAAGCAACATTACATAGACAAGAATATGATATGTCTTCCAATACAAGATAATTGGATGAATAATTACATGGATGAGACACAATAGCATAACATAAAGAGATGGACGATTGAGGGGGAGAGTCCCAACTCATTGCTCCACAAGAAAAGGAAGACATCTTTTCAGCCTAGGAACTCGAGAACTTGTAAGACAAGCCGTGGCAACTACCCTTGCTCAACTCCACATGTTGTAGTCAAGTGCCCGACCCACTCCTCCTTCACAAAGCTCCCAATTCTGTGCTTCAATCTGCCATCCACCCCTGGGAGAAGCAAGAAGGGACTCCCCCCTACACACTATGTAGAGGTCTTGTGTCTATGTCTCCTCTCTCTCTCTCTCTATGAGCTTGTTTTTTCTTTGATGGAGAGGTCCTCTTATATAGTTTTTTTTCGGGATTGGTAGGAGTGAAAGGTAGCAAAAGGGGAAAAAATTAGTTTCTTCTTTTGTTGCTCACTGACAATTCTAGTACTCTAGAAACTTCCATCTTGGTCCACTTTTCCTATGCTATCGCTATCTTCCAAATTTTGGTATTCGGCACCATGCAGCATCCATAAATCCTCTGTATGCAAGTGGTTGAAAATTTATTCCATGTGCAGATCTGGGAAATTTAGTCACTTTTTCAAGTCACATAGTAGACTAAATCGGAAGTAGACCATTTTCTTAAAAAATAGGCTATTTTACAAAAAAATGGGAAACTTTTGAAATAAGTAGACTAAATTAAAAAAAAAGGTCAACTTTTGAGATAAGTCGGCAAAATGCTCAACTTTTGAAATAAGACAACTAAACTTGTAAAAAAGGACAACTTTTGAAATGAGATTAAACATATGGTCAACTTCGGGCAACTAAGAGCTGGGAAAAATAGTCGACTAAAAAGTAGACAACTTCTTGGAGAAATTGGCCAACTTAGAAATTTGGACAACTTAGGGAATTGGTGAAATGGGAAATTAGGCAACTTAGGAAATTGGGGAGGTGGGAAATTAGGCAACTTAGGAGATTGCAAATTTTTGGTATGAGCTGGATCCTCTTTTCTTCATCTTAGTCCTCTTTGCTTCTTCTGCTTTTCATCTTGCTCAAAATCAAGGTAACTTTTTCTTGTACTTGCCTCAAAACATAAAATACATTTCAGAGTACCCAATATAGGTTTCCTACTAGAGTGTCAGAGTAGATGGACTTAAAAAAAACTAAAAAGTTGACCAGATCATACTTAGATATTAAAGGGAAGAAAGTGGAAGAAAATCAACCAGTCTTAGATCTTGAAGAAGAAAGTGAAAGAAAGTCGACCAAAATTTTTCCCATTTTTAAAAGCGTATGAAGTTGCACATTTAGTAGTAGTCAAATTTCTTCTACAATCAAAAAGGTCGATTTTTTATGGTCTATTTTTTTAGGCTAAATTTTTAGGTTGATTTTTTTGTCTAATTTTTTTGATGATTTTGATTTTTGGTTTATTTTTCTTAGGCTAATTTTTTTAGGTCAATTTTGATTTTTGGTCTATTTCTTTTAAGGCTAATTTTTTAGGTCAAATTTTTTTGTTTAAATTTCTTGGTCGATTTTGATTTTTGGTCTATTTTTTTAGGCTAATTTTTTAAGGTCAAATTTTCTTTTGTCTAATTTTGATGAGCCATTTTGGGTTTTTTGGCCGATTTATTTTTAACATATGATCCAGGGCAATTCTGGGTCAATTTTTTTTGCATGAGCAATCCAAAGGATGAATGGTAGATTGAAGCACGGAATTGGGATTTTTCTGGAGGAGAAGTTGGTCGGGCACTTGACTACAATAGGTGGAGTTGAGCAAGGGTAGCTACCACTACCTGCCTTACAAGTTCTCCAATTCTTAGGGTGAAAAGATGTCTCCCTTTTCTTGCAGAGCAATGAGTTGGGACTCTTCCCCTCAATTTTCCATCTCTTTATGTTATGCTATAGTGTCTTGTCCATGTAATTAGTCATCAAATTATCTTGTATTCAGAGAAGTGTCCTGTTCTTGTCTATGTAGTGTTGCTTTTATTTCAAGTCATTGTTTGTTCTTGTTAGAATTGTTTCTACAAATAAGTTGGTAGCATCTCATGTGATTGTTTTTTTGAAGAAGTTGTGGAATCCGTGCTGTTCTAAATCTTCAATAATCCGTGCTGTTCTTGTTGAAGAATCACTCACTAATTAGACATAAAGACCTGAAGATGTATGAAGGATAAAGAAAGACAAAGAAAAGCAGAAACAAAAACAGTCAGAAAATCAAGCCTTAGTGAAGGAACAAATTCACGACTGTAATATAGTTCATAGAAACTTCCAGAATTATGAGTTTTGAATCTTGGATCAAAAAATGTATATAAGAGAGTTGAGAGACTGCTTAGTTGAGTGTATAAGAATATATGAGAATGTAGAAATCCCAAGAGAGGAGAGAAGCGCTTGTAGAAGACACAAGTAGACGCCAAAGATTGCGTATGTAGAGATGAATAATAGAACCTGTACTGTCGGGTATTCATCTGAGAGAGATGGTAAGGAATAACTACTCACAGTAGGAGAGTTTTCCATAGCTATGAGCAAAGTGAGGCCAAGATATTTTTGTACACATCTTCTCTAATAGAAAACACATGTTCGTGTGGAAAGATTGAGCACATTTTTCTTGTGTGAAGAAATCTAAGTGATTTCATGTTACTGTGAAAGTTAGTTAACAGTTATAGTTTTTCTCAGTAAACATTTTTCGGTACTTCTGAGAGTTAGATCTCACAGCACAGTGTAAAGATTTTCATGAATGATAGCTCATCTTGAAGCTAGGAGTCTGAACTACAAACTGATCAAAAGAGTTTTATGAAACGGGACATGTATACAGTACAAAGTCTGACCGTAAAGACATCCAGAACTGGTGAAGTTTTTTTTTTCTCAAACTTCAGAAAGAGTTCATTCAGTGAAGGAAGCTCAGGTATTACTTCCTTACTTCAATTATAACCATTTGAAGTAATCATAAACAGAAGTGCAATTGATTCTGGTAAGATTCCGGTAAGATTACGGTGACAGTCCGGTAACATTCCGATGAAGTTTCGATGATATTCTGGTGAGTTTAAAACACAGTTTTGGGACAGTTAAGTGACAGAAAGATTATCTAACTGTAAGCAAACACAGTAGTGTAAAGTTTGAAGTAAATCAGTTCAGAATTAAAGCTTAAAGGAAATCCAAAGCTTTCTATAAAGTGAATTTTTAGTTTTCATTAAATAAAGCTATAAAGTTCTCAGTTTCAGAAGGTTGCTAAGCTACTGATGATTATAGAGGTGTTCTAATATCACTCTAGTTTAGTTCTTGTTATGACACGGCAAAATTCCACAGCTTAGTTTGTCAAGCTTCTTGTCGTGTCAACGTCAACAAGTGGTATCAAAGCAGAAAAGGTCCTCAAAGAGCAAACGGAAGTAAAGATACAAGAGAAAGTGAAGAATTCTTCACAAGAAAGGTGAAGGCTGAGGTGATCAACAAAAAACGGAACCAGAGAAGTGTTCCAAAGTAATTCTCAAGGGTAAAGGTTTACAAAAGGTAAAATCCTTTAACGTTATACTCACCGGAAGTAACAAAAACAAGAAGATTATGGTAGATCACATTTCTATTGACAAATTGGACAGAGATAATTAGCCCGCATGGGTAATGCGAATGGAAGCCTTACTTATGAGTAAGGACTTAATGATATATGTGACAGGAGAAGAAAAGAAGCCGACTTTTGGAGACGACAGTCAACCGAAGAAAGAGGAGTTAGAAGCCTTGAAGTTGTGGCAGAAGAAAGATGCAACGGCAAGAGCGTATATCTACAATACTATTACAGATCATCTATTACCACATATTAGAGGTTTGGAGAAAGCAGAGGACATATGGAGTGCATTGGAAGATCACTTCCAAAATACTACTAAAGCTAGGAAGGCTAGCTTATGGTCCGAGTTTACAACGTTCAAGAAAAAGCAAAGTCAAAGCATTAGTGATTATGTCACTAAGATGAAAGACTTGGCAGACAGTCTTGGATCTATTGATGAGGATATCGAAGATCACAGGTTAATAGCACAAGTGCTTGCAGGATTAAGAGGAGACGAAAGGTGGAAGCCTTTCGTACTCTCAACTGAACTTTCTTTAAATCATTTTGTACCAGATTTAAATTAGTTACTTGAACTAATGTTAACGTTTGAGCAAGATTTGAAGACAGATGGAGATAAAGGACATAGTTCTGCTATGTACAAAAAAAGCAAGAAGAAAGGTGAGAAAGGAAAAGAAAAAGATGAAGAAGAGATGACTACTCAAGCAAATTATGCAAGAGGAGGAGGTAACGCCAGAAGTAAAAATAGAGGTAATAAAAAAGGAAGAGGTAATCAGAGTAACAACAAGAAGTCTTGTTGGATCTGTGGATTAAGCAATCATTTGGCTCATGATTGCTGAAATAATTCTCAAGGATCAAGTCAGAATCAGAATAACAATAGCAGAGGTAGAAGTGGAAGATATCAAAGAGGAAGACGAAGTCAAAGAGGCGGATATGGTAGAGGTGGAGCAAGAAGTTGGGGAAAGAATGAGTCTCACAACACTACCTACTACAACTATGCAAATGATACACAGAATGAAAATCATACTACGTTGATGATGAATTCGATAAGTGTGTCAGAGAATGAAGATATAAAGGTATTCTTTATTGACTCTGGTTGTTCAAATCATTTGTTAGGAAATATAGAATTGTTATCAGAATTGGAAGGAGGTATTTCAAATCATACAGTACAAACAGGTGATAATACAAAACATAATGTGAGGTCAATTGGAAAAGTAAAATGTAAGAATGGAGCTGACCTACTAACAAATGTTTTGTAGGTTCCAATAATCCCAAAGAATCTGATCCGCGTGGGACAGATAGTAGAAAAAGGTTTTCAAGTCAGGTTTACAAATGAAGGAGTATTTGTTGAAGATCCAGAGAATGGATACAATCAAATTGTTCATGGTAAAAAGGAAGGTAGACTTTTTACTCTTAAAGTACAAGGGAATGTTGGTCAAGCTTTAATCACACATGGTGATAAAGCATTTATAGAATTAGACCTTTGGCATAAGAGGTTAGGACATTTTAATGAAAAAGGAATCAAAGTTATGGTGGAGAAACAATCTATGAAAGGATTGCCGAATATGAAGAATCAACATATGATTCACAAGTGCGAAGCCTGTCAGATGGGAAAAGCCCACAGGTTACCATTTCAGAAGAATGGTTATAAACATGATGGTGTGCTAGAGCTCATACATACAGATGTATGGGGACCAACAAAAGAAGGATCTATCAGTGGCTCAAGGTATTATGTTCTTTTTATTGATGATGCAACAAGATGGATAACTCTTTATGTTTTGAAAGAGAAGTTAGAAGTGTTTGGAGCTTTCAAGCATTTTCATGCATATGCTGAAAGACTTACAGGACAGAAACTCAAAAGGTTGAGGTCTGATGGAGGAGGAGAAAATTTTTCTCGAGAATTCAATGATTATTTGTGGAATGCAGGTATCAAAAGAGAAATAACTTGCAGGTATACACCGCAACAAAATGGAGTAGCAAAAAGAAGAAACCGAACTCTAGTTGAGTTTGCAAGAGCAATGCTAAAGGAGAAGAATTGTCCAAACTATCTTTGGGCTGAGGCTGTAAATACGACTACATATCTGGTAAATAGATTACCATGTACAGCTTTAAATGGGATGACCCCTTACGAAGCTTGGTGGGGTAAGAAACCAACACTTGATCATTGCAAAGTGTTTGGATCAGTAGCTTATGCTTATGTACCATCACAACTTAGACATAAGCTTGAACCAAAAGCTAAAAAATACGTGTTCATCGTATATGATGAAAAGCAGATGGGTTATAGGTTATGGAGTCCTTTAACCAAACAATTTTCTCTTTCCAGAGATGTGACATTTGATGAAGGAAAAAGTTGGTATACAGATAAAGAGCATAATGATGAAACAATTGAAGAAGAGGTAAGAAGAATTGAAAAAGGAAAATCACATATGAAGGTGAATGGAGATGAAGATCATATGCAAGCAAGTACATCCAGGATCGAATCAGGTATGAGAAACGAAGATGGACCAAGATTTGATGAAGAAGTGTATTCAGATACACATGAAGAATATGAGCTAAGAAGGTCAAACAGAGTAAAGAAACAACCAACAAGGTATTCCTATGATACTTCTTATTTGACTCAAAAAAACTATGCGTACTTAGTAAAGGAAGATGAAGAACCTCAGAATTACAGTGAAGCAAAAGCCAAGGAAAAATGGGAAGAAGCAATGAAGGAGGAGTTCAATGCGCTTGAGGAGAACAAGACTTGGGAACTTGTTCCAAAACCAAATGGTAAGAAAGTGATTGGAAATAAATGGGTTTACAAAGTTAAGAAACTTGCAGATGGAAGGATAGTCAGATACAAAGCTAGACTGGTGGTCAAAGGCTATGCTCAGACGCATGGCATAGACTATGATGAGACATTTAGTCTGGTGGCAAAGATGTCAACCATAAGGACATTGATTGCTGTAGCAACATCAAAAGGATGGAAGCTAAGTCAATTGGACATAAAGAATGCATTTTTAAATGGATATATATTAGATGAAGTCTACATGGAACAACCTGAAGGGTTTGTAAGTTCCAGTTATCCAAATCATGTTTGCAGATTAAGAAGAGCTCTCTATGGATTGAAGCAAGCTCCAAGAGCTTGGAATTATAGACTTGTGAAGTATCTCAATGACCTTGGATACCAAAGCTCAAAGTCTGATGCAAGTCTACTCATTAAGAGAACAGATGAAGGTATGATCTACATTTGTATTTATGTAGATGACATTATAATCATAGGTACCTCAGATGAAGGAATCAAGGAGGTAAAGAGATTGCTTGAAAAAGAATTGAAGATCAGTGATCTAGGAAATTTATCATACTTTCTTGGAATGGACGTCACATATACAGATCATGGTGTATATGTTTCGCAAGAAAGGTATCTCCTAAACTTACTGAAGAAGTTTAACATGGAGAATTGCAGAGAAGCTTCAACACCGCTTGAAGTAAATCATAAACTTAGCAAATATGATGGTGCAGAGTTTAAAGATATGAGAAAGTATCAATCTTTAGTGGGAAGCTTGATTTATGCTACGCTAACAAGACCAGATCTTAGTTATGCAGTAGGAGTTCTCTCACAGTTCATGCATTGTCCGAAGGATCAACATTGGGTTGCAGGACAAAGAGTTCTTAGATATATCAAAAGAACTATAAAGGATGGATTATATTATTCTTTTACATCAGATATAAAGCTGAGAGCATATAGTGATTCAGACTGGGCAGGAAGTCAAGATGACAGAAGGTCAACACATGGGTATATGATATACCTAGGAGATAAGCTTGTAAGCTGGTGTTCAAAGAAGCAGCATACAGTGGCTTTATCGTCAATTGAAGCAGAATATAAAGGACTTGTGGAAGCAGCTAAAGAAGTGATATGGATGCAGACCTTGTTCAAAAGCATGGGTATTGATCAAGGTATACCTATCATACATGGAGACAATATGAGCTCATTGTATCTTGCAGCAAATCCAGTATTTCATGCAAGAACAAAGCACATAGAGATTCAATATCATTTTCTGAGGGAAAAGGTAATGGAAAAGGAGATTGAAATAGTATTCACTCCTACAAAAGATCAG
This sequence comes from Ceratopteris richardii, assembly GCA_020310875.1. NCBI lineage: Eukaryota > Viridiplantae > Streptophyta > Polypodiopsida > Polypodiales > Pteridaceae > Ceratopteris > Ceratopteris richardii. The sequence goes on along the minus strand of CM035426.1, from coordinate 148,225,171 downwards.
ATTGCAGATATTCTGACAAAGAGCTTGGATGGAGTAAAGACAATCAAATTCAAAGAAATGGTGGGAATAAAAGAAAAGAGAAATATATAAAAGACCGAAAGATGCTAATTAGTGTTTGAGGGGGAGTTGTTGAAGAATCACTCACTAATTAGACATAAATACCTGAAGATGTATGAAGGATAAAGAAAGACAAAGAAAAGCAGAAACAAAAACAGTAAAAAAATCAAGCCTTAGTGAAGGGATAAATTCACGACTGTAATATAGTTCATAGAAACTTCCAGAATTACGAGTTTTGAATCTTGGATCAAAAATGTATATAAGAGAGTTGAGAGAGTGCTTAGTTGAGTGTAGAAGAATATATGAGAATGTAGAAATCCCAAGAGAGGAGAGAAGCGCTTGTAGAAGACACAAGTAGACATTAGAGATTGCGTATGTAGAGATGAATAATAGAACCTGTACTATCGAGTATTCATCTGAGAGATATGGTAAGGAATAACTACTCAGAGTAGGAGAGTTTTCCATAGCTATGAGCAAAGTGAGGCCAAGCTATTTTTGTACACATCTTCTCTAATAGAAAACACATGTTCATGTGGAAAGATTGAGCGCATTTTTCTTGTGTGAAAAGAAATCTAAGTGATTTCATGTTACTGTGAAAGTTAGTTAACAGTTACAATTTTTCTCAGTGAACATTTTTCGGTACTTCTGAGAGTTAGATCTCACAGCACAGTGTAAAGATTTTCATGAGTGATAGCTCATCTTGAAGCTAGGAGTCTGAACTACAAACTGATCAAAAGAGTTTTATGAAACGGGACATGTATACAGTACAAAGTTTGACCGTAAAGACATCCAGAATTGGTGAAGTTTTTTTTTCTCAAACTTCAGAAAGAGTTCATTCAGTGAAGGAAGCTCAGGTATTACTTCCTTACTTCAATTATAACCATTTGAAGTAATCACAAACAGAATTGCAGTTGATTCTGGTAAGATTTCGGTAAGATTACGATGGTAGTCCGATAAAATTCTGGTGAAGTTCCGGTGATATTCTAGTGAGTTTAAAACACAGTTTTGGGACAATTAAGTGACGGAAAGATTATCTAACTATAAGCAAACACAGTAGTGTAAAGTTTGAAGTAAATCAGTTCAGAAGTAAAGCTTAAAGGAAATGCAAAGCTTTCTATAAAGTGAATTTTCAGTTTTCATTAAATAAAGCTATAAAGTTCTCAGTTTCAGAGGGTTGCTAAGCTACTGATGATTATAGAGGTGTTCTTATATCACTCTAGCTTAGTTCTTGTTGTGACACAACAAAATTCCGCAGCTTAGTTTGTCAAGCTTCTTGTCGTGTCAACATCAACAGTTCTAAACCAGCCAACTGCTTTTTTTTTAAGTCTACCTAAGAGAGCATAGGGTATACTTCCCTAAGGAGAACCCCCTTGAGTAGAAGGTGCCCTTAGAGATTAAGCATTCACTTTTTCCTCATCAAAATGGAGTCCAAGGGTATGCCTTCTTCAGATGGCATGCCCAATGGGACCCTTCTCTCTCAAATACACAGGATTGAAGTAGCAAGAGCAAAACCTTGAAAATGCAAGGTTCTATTTTGGGGAGTTGTGGTACATCCAATTTCAAGGACTGATACATGCATTGATTGGAGAGGTACTAAAGAGCCAATGGAGCATTCACTTTTTCCTCATCAAAATGGAGTCCAAGGGTATCCCTTCTTCAGATGGCATGCCCAATGGGACCCTTCTCTCTCAAATACACAGGATTGAAGTAGCAAGAGCAAAACCTTGAAAATGCAAGGTTCTATTTTGGGGAGTTGTGGTACATCCAAGAGAAGATAGTTATCTAAAGAGCTTGGGGGAGTACTAAAGAGCCAATGGACTTAAACAAAACTAAAAAGTCACCAGATCATGCCCAGATATCGAAGGTAAGAAAGTGGAAGAAAATCGACCAATCTTAGATCTTGAAGAAGAAAGTGAAAGAAAGTCAACCAAAATTTTACCCATTTTTAAAAGCATATGAAGTTGACCATTTAGTAGTATTCAAATTTCATCTACAATAAAAAAGGTCAAATTTTTTTGTTTATGTTTTTAGGCTAATTTTTTAGGCCAATTTTTTGTCTAAATTTTTTTGATCGATTTTGATTTTTGGTCTTTTTTTTAAGGCTAATTTTTTTAGGTCAATTTTGATTTGCGGTCTAATTTTTTTAGGCTAATTTTTTAGGTTGACTTTTTTTGTCTAAATTTTCGATTTTGATTTTTGGCTATTTCTTTAGGCTAATTTTTTTTAGGTTGATTTTCTTTTGTCTAAATTGTTTTTGTCAATTTTGATTTTTGGTCCTTTTTTAAAGGCTAATCTTTTAGGTTGATTTTTTTGTTCTAAGTTTTTTGGTCAATTTTAGGCTATTTTTTTTTAGGTTGATTTTTTTGGGTCTAATTTTTAGGACATTTTTTTGTCTAATTTTGATGAGCAATTTTGGGTTTTTTGGTCAATTTCTTTTTAACATATGATCGAAGGCAATTTTGGGTCGATTTTTTTTTCACGTGATCAATCCAAGTGATTGATTTTTTTTTAGAGCAACAAGTCGATTTTTTTTAAGACCAACAAGTTAGCTTTTCTAAGCATGGTGTGAATTCCTCCAACTCTGCAAATTCCCTCCAGTTTCTTGGTCGATTTCTTCTGCAGTAGCATGCTCTAAATTTCCTTCAACTCTCGAATTTCCTCCAGCTCTTGTGTGAATTTTTTCCAAGGATTAAAGTTCGATGGTGAGCAATTAAAGTTTGATTTGGGAGTATCTCAGAAGCAAAGCGCTCGGTGATCTTTGAGCCAACTTATGAAGGGCAAAGATTAAGGCAAAGTTAGTGTTAAAACAAGCATCTCCAAACCTTGAAACTTCCTATGCTCATCAAATAATCAACTCTACAACCCCACAACAACTAAATTCAACAAGAAGGATAGGAGTAGCCAACTATTGGACAATACTAAAAGGTAACATGAAATTCAATGCGCAACAATAACCTTGACTCAGATGACTATATTAGCAAGGCTCAACTCAAAGAAAAGAAGAAGAAGAAGAGAAGCGGGGAAGAAAAAAAAAGGAAGAAAAGGGAGAAGGTACTTTATCTCTTTGAGGGCGGATAAAGTCTAACTGGTGGGAAACCTATAGGGGGTACTCTGATATGCCCCTTAAATAATGTATTTTATGTTTTGCTTTTCAAGATGCAGAAGGCAAGTACAAGAAAAGTTACCTCGATTTCGAGCAAGATGAGAAGGAGAAGAAGCAAAGAGCACTAAAATGAAGAAAAGAGGATCAAGCTCAACAGTTCATGAAGGAGGAAGAATTCCCAATCTCCTAAGTTGCATAATTTCTCACTTCACCAATTTCCTAAGTTGCCTAATTCCCCATTTCACCGATTCCCTAAGTTGTCTAAATTCCTAAGTTGGTCAATTTTTCCAAGAAGTTGTTTATCTTTTAGTCGACTATTTTTCCCAGCTCTTAGTTGCCCAAGTTGACCATTTTTTTAAGTCTCATTTCAAAAGTTGTCCCTTTTTACAATTTTAGTCGACTTTATTCAAAAGTTCACCATCTTTATAAATTTATTCTATTTATTTCAAAAGTTACCTATTTTTTGTAAAATAGTCTATTTTTAAGAAAATGGTCTACTTCTTATTTACTCTACTATTTCACTTGAAAAAGCGACTAAATTTTTGAGATCTACACATGGACTAAATTTTTCCGCCACTTGCACGCAGAGGATCATGGACAGTGGATGGCGCCGAACACCAGAATTTGGAAGATAGTGACAATGCAGGAAAAGTGGACCAAGAAGGAAGTTTTCAAAGTAGAAAATTTTCACTGAGCCTACCAAGGAAGAAACTAATTTTTTCCCTTTCCAAAAAAACCATATAAGGAGACCTCTCCATCAAAGACAAAACAAGCTCATAGATAGATAGAGGAGACATAGACACAAGACCTCTACATAGTGTGTAGAGGGGGGAGTCCTTTCCTACTTCTCCCAAGGATGTATGGAAGATTGAAGCATGGAATTGGGAGTTTTGTGAAGGAGGAGTGGGTTGGGCACTTGACTACAACAAGTGGAGTTGAGGATGGGTAGTTGCCATTGCTTGCCTTACAACTTCTCCAGTTCTTAGGCTGAAAAGATGTCTCCCTTTTCTTGTGGAGCAGTCAATTGGGCATCTTCCCCTCAATTTTCCATCTCTTTATGTTATGCTATAGTGTCTTGTCCATGTAATTAGTCATCAAATTATCTTTTATTGGGAGAAGTGTCCTATTCTTGTCTATGTAGTGTTGCTTTTATTTCAAGTCATTGTTTGTTCTTGTTAGAATGGTCTCTATAAATAAGTTGGTAGCATCTCATGTGATGTTTCTTTTTGAAGGAGTCCTAGAATCCATGGAGTTCGAAATCTTCAATAATACACACTGTTCCAAGTGTTGTTTTTTTTATGTGTGCTTGAGAGAGCATAGGGTATACTTCACTAAGGAGACTCCCCTTGAGTAGAAGGTTCCTTGGGAGATTAAGCATTCATTTTTTCCTCTTCAAAATGGAGTTCAGGGGTTTCCCTTCTTCAAATACTACTCACTTTTGGGTCTATATTGCAACAAGTTTATGTCTACATTTTTGTTTTCCTCAAGGTCTATATACTCCTTGAGACACTCATTCAGTGTTTGAAGTTTCTTGATTAAAAATGATCTACTTGCTTTTGTTTCAAAACTTTTTTGAACTCTACAATATGTGTTGGTGCAAAACGCAAGCCTACACATTTGGTTTGTAGCCCATAAACATATGAAGTTCCATTGGAACAATTGCTAGTGGATACTTACCACTTTACCTTTGTAAAAGCCAGTTTTAACTTGGGAATCTTTGTAATCACCAACCAAGAAAAACTCGTGGAATAGTTAGAAGTTGATTGAGGGAATATCTCTTAGAAAGGTTCACTTTTTAGAGAGAGCCAAAATTTGGATTCAAATTCAAATGAGGATGAAACTCCTATATATATACTCCCTTGTAAAAGTCGCGTGTGTGAGTGGTCATATCTCGAGCTCTTCATTGCCATTCTATATGTGTGTAAGGCCTACACTATAGCCTACATCTTTCTTCATCATAAGGCTATGATTACAAAGCCTATGACATTGTACAACATTGTTCATTAATACATTATACTTACATTGTTCATCTATGCCATCTTTGTTATAGTCATCTTCTACTGTCAACTTGTAATGAGCATATCTCACTCATTTCTCCACCAAATTCAATGATCTATAGCTTGTTAGACTCAGCTTGAAGTCATCTACACGCTGACAAAATTTGAAGCAATTATATTCAGCAGATTGAGAGAAATTGGCATCGAAGCACTCACTAGTCAATACCTACAACAGTCCTAAAAAATCGGGGGTAAAGATAATTTTGCTAAATTGATTTCTCTGAGTTATTCCACTTGGAATCATTAGCTTACTAAGTTAATTAGATATCCCTAAAAGGAATGTTCCCAATTCCTACTATACTGGTTGTACTGAGCATTACAAGCAGCAGGTGTATGATCCAAAATAGAAAGTTTTCTTGGATTCTTCAATTGAGAAGTAGACTGTTTTGATCAAATCTTTTCATACATCATTTCCAAAGTACGTAGGCACTTTTATGGTATGGGTCCACTTATCAACTCTGAAGCATCAAAGGACTGGTACAAAGCAAGATTTGGCAATACCTACTCATCATCTTGAAGTGTCCATCCATCTTTCTCAACAGTGGTATCAGAGCAAAGTTAAGGTAAAATGGGAGATGGTTTCCTTCTTTCATTGATAAATTGGATAGGAACAACTATCAAGCATGGTCTCTAGGGATGAAGACATACCTACAAGGAAGGAGCCTCTATGGATACATCTCAGGAGATGAGGAGATGCCCATATTCAGAAGCAAAGGACAACCTACAAGGGAAGAGCATGAAAGACTCAACACATGGTGTGCCAAGGATGCATTAGCAAGGTCTTACTTACTCAAATCAATCTCTGATTTTCTTCTTTCACATATTAGGAACTGTAAGACATCCCAAGAGACTTGGGAAACATTGTCTTCTTATTTCTCTTCCAACACAAGGGCCAGGAAGAATCAGTTGTGGATTGAATTCACAACCCAAAGCAAACAACCTAAGCAAGCTATCTCAGAGTATGTGACCAAAATTAAAGATGTAGCAGATCAGTTGGCAAGTATAGGAGAAGAAATTGAAGAGTAACAAATTCTAAGGCAAGTTATCAATGGTATTAAAGCAGATGACAAGTGGGAAAGCTTCACAACTGCCATGAACTTGTACATGGACATGCAGATTCCAGATCTTACCACACTCATGGGGCAACTATTCACCCATGAAGCCAAGCTCAACAAGAATGGAGACTCATCAAGAGGTAACAGCTCTTCTGCCCTATACATTGATAAAAATAAGTCTAAAGAGAAAGGCAAGAACAAGAAAATGGAAGATGAGGGAACTACCTCCCAAGCCAACTATGCAAGGAGAGGTAAATCATCAAGAGGAAGGGGCAGAGGAGGTAAGAAAGGTAGGAGGAGACCCTATAACTCATCACCATGCAATATTTGTGGTTTATCAAATCATACTATAGATGAGTGTTTCAGGAACTTCAAGAATCAGAGAGGTAGATGATATCAAAGAGGTGGATACACTCAATCATGAGGCAGATTCAATCACCAGCAAGGATATACCAATAGCTACAACAACAACTACAATGGCAACTACCAAGGAGGATACAAATCCAGAAAGGATTACAACAATTACATAGAGGAGCAAGAAGATTCTCTTCTGATTATGAATATGACATCAAAAACAGGTATAAATGATGACCATCTCTTCTACATTGACTCTGGATGCTCAAATCATGTGGCAGGCAACGTAGCTCTTCTCTCTAACCTTGAGGAACCAAAGGGTAAGCATCATGTACACAGAAATGATGATACCAAGCACTGAGTAATTAAGGTTGGAAATATTAAGACCTCTGATGGGAACAAAAATTTGTTGAGTAAGGTTCTATATGTACCAACTATTACCAAGAATTTGATGAGTGTTGGACATATTGTGGAAAAAGGTTTGCAGGTTAGATTCAACCAATATGGAGCATTTGTGGAGAATCCCAATCATGGGTTCAAGAGAATAGAAAAAGGAGAAAAGACAGGTAGACTTTTCACTTTTGAACTTGAGGATACAAGGAATATTGCACTTTATAGTTATAAAGATCAAACATTATCAGAGCTTGAAATTTGGCACAAGAGATTAGGGCATGTAGGTGAAAGAACCTTGAAACAAATATGCAGGGATCAATGTGTGCTTGGGATACCTAATGTATCCAAGCAACACATGATTTATAAGTATGGTGCTTGTCAGTTTGGAAAGTCTCACAGGTTACCCTTCTCAAGGAAAGGCTACATGCATGAGGACTACCTAGAACTTGTTCATACAGATGTATGGGGACCAAGCAAGGATCCCTCAATCTCTGGATCAAGGTATTATGTATCTTTCATTGATGATTACAATAGGTGGATTGTATTGTACTTTATGAAGCACAAAGATGAAGTATTCAGTTGCTTTAAAAAGTATCTTGCACTTGAGAATCAAACAAGGGAGAAATCTAAAAAGGCTAAGGTCAGTACTTCTCAAATGTTTTTGATGCATTCTTGCAGGACAGAGGAATTAAGAGAGAAATTACCACAAGGTATACTCCTGAACAGAATGGGGTAGCTGAAAGAAGAAATAGATTGATTGTTGAAACAGCTAGCAATGTTAAATGAGAAAAATTTACCTAACTATTTGTGGGCAGAAAGTGTATCTACTACCACTTATTTAGTAAACAGGTTGTCATCCAAATCTCTTGATGGGATGACCCCATATGAAGCATGGCATGGTAGAAAACCTTCACTTGATCATTGCAGGATCTTTAGATGTGTAATCACTTGGACTTGAGTATGTCTATACTAACTCAAGTCCAAGTAATCACTAAAATATTTTCTTGGACTTGAGTTAGTCTATACTAACTCTGGCATTTACATTACTAAGAGGAACTATATACAAGATATGTTGAATAAGTCTCAATTGCAGGATGCCAAAGTTGCAAGTACTCCAATGGAGGTAAACCTAAAATTAAGTGCTCATGAAGGTGATGTACTTGATGACATTACAGGTTATCAAAGCATAGTGGGAAGCTTGAATTATGCTACCTTGACAAGGATGGACATTGCTTATGGAGTAAGTCTGCTAAGCCAATTTATGCACAAGCCTAGGGCACCTCACTTGGAGGCTGCCAAAAGGATCTTGAAGTACCTTAAGGGTACTCAACATCATGGTTTGTATTTCCCTTAAATATCAGACTTGGACATTAAAATTTATTCAGATGCACATTGGGCAGGATACAAAGATGATAGGAGGAGTAATTCAGGGTACCTTTCATTTGCAGGTGATAAGCCAATATCATGGTCTTCAAAGAAGCAACCTACTATTGCTTTATCTTCTACAGAGGAAGAGTGTAGAGGATTGGCCAATGCTACTCAAGAGGCCATATGGATCAGATTGTTGTATACAGAATTGGGCTTGCATACTACATCTCCAATGATCTTTGGAGATAATACAAGTTCTCTACACCTTGCAGCTAATCCTATTTATCATGCTAGGACCAAGCATATAGAGGTCCATTATCATTATGTGAGAGAAAAGTTATTGAGCAAGGATACTCAGTTGTCATATGTATCAAAAAATATGCAATGTGCAGATTTGCTAACTAAAGCATTAGATGGTACAAAACTTTGCAAGTTTAAAGCAATGATTGGATTGCAGGATGTTCATGAAGATTAGAAGTGAACACCAAGCCAAAATGTTTGGCTTGAGGGGGAGCTGTTGGTGCAAAACACGAGCCTACACATTTGGCTTATAGCCCATACACATATGAAGTTCCATTGGAACAATTGCTAGTGCATACTTACCACTTTACCTTTGTAAAAGTCAGTTTTAACTTGGGAATCTTTGTAATCACCAACCAAGAAAAACTCGTGGAATAGTTAGAAGCTGATTGAGGGAATATCTCCAAGAATGAAGGTTCACTTTTTAGAGAGAGCCAAAATTTGAATTCAAATTCAAATGAGGATGAAACTCCTATATATATACTCCCTTGTAAAAGTCGCGGGTGTGAGTGGTCATATCCCTAGCTCTTCATTGCCATTCTATATGTGTGTAAGGCCTACACTATAGCCTACATCTTTCTTCATCATAAGGCTATGATTACCAAGCCTATGACATTGTACAACATTGTTCATTAATACATTATACTTACATTGTTCATCTATGACATCTCTTTTATAGTCATGTTCTACTGTCAGCTTGTACTGAGCATATCTCACTAATTTCTCCACCAAATTCAATGACCTATAGCTTGTTGGAATCAGCTTGAAGTCATCTACATGCTGACAAAATTTGACGCAATTCTATTCAGCAGATTGAGAGAAATCAGTGTCGAAGCACTCACTGGTCAATAATACCTATAACAGTCCTAAAAAATCTGGGGTAAAGATAATTTTGCTAAATTGATTTCTCTGAGCATAGTTAATCATTTTAAGTGATTCCACTTGGAATCATTATCTTACTAAGTTAATTAGATATCCCTAAAAGGAATTTTCCCAATTCCTACTGTACTGGTTGTACTGAGCATTACAAGCAGTAGGTGTATGATCCAAAATAGAAAGTTTTCTTGGATTCTTCAATTGAGAAGTAGTCTATTTTGATCAAATCTTTTCATACATCATTTCCAAAGTACATAGGCACTTTTATGGTATCATTTGAAAGCTAAGAGGGGCCACTTATCAACTTTGAAGAATCAAAGGGCTGGTACAAAGCAGGATTTGGCAGTACCTACTCATCATCTTGTTTTCCCAACAATATGGTCATACGATTCTCATCAACCATGATAATGATTCTTCATACCTATGAAAAATTTTGATGCTCTCTATATCCTCCCAAAAGTCAGGTATTCTTCATATAGGGAATGTTTTATCACCTTGTATATTTGGGAGATTCCATTTCTTGAACTCATTTGTGTTACTTTATCTCTGTTGACATATGTCCATACCTATCTACATGTATGTTCTTGGATTAGTAGACATGGCTATGTGGCCATTGTCCACTATCTTTCTCTATTCCTTAGCTCTTCTCTTGTTTTATTATGACTTGATCCTATATTATTTTTTCTAATTAGGAAGACCAATTGAACATAATACTTGTAATTGAAATTTATCTTTGCCAATATATATACTGAAAATTGAAATAAATGGGGCTACAAAAGTGGCAAAGAAGAAAGAGGTTGGAATGGTTGTTGCAGAGGCCTCTACTCTACTCCTACGATAGAGTATGGTAATCCTGTAGAATGAAGAATGGGCATTTACTATTGTTTATAGCTATGACCCATCTTCCAATGAATAATGCATGTCTACAATATAGATGTTTGGTACTTTGATAGTGGGGGAAGCAAACATACTACATCATGGTGCAGTTTCTTCATGTCACTTGAGTTTGCCCCTATAGAGAATACCGTTAAAACAATAATAACTCCTATTATCCTACAATGGGTCTTTGTAAGATCATTCTCACTACTACTGATGGTGGTTTCTTTACATTGGCAGATGCTCTGTATGTGCCAGAGATCAATAAAAATATGTTGTCAATTTCTATATTAGTCAAGATTGGCATGGTTGTTGAATTTGTTGATAACAGATGTACAATTCAACAGATTTCTATATTAGTCAAGATTGGCATGGTTGTTGAATTTGTTGATAACAGATGTACAATTCATTATCTCTCAAATGGTGATGTTATTATTGCTTCTGGCATTTTCTATCCTGGGTTGCATAAGCTCATAGACTATACACAATCTATGAATGCTTCAACATGTACACTTCAAGACTCTCACGCTATCTCAAATGCAAAGCCTTGGCTTGTGCATTTTGATAATCTCATATTTTCTAGTTTACTATGCATGTAAAAATGTGAAATGATGTCCTCTGTACCCAAACTTGAGGCACTTTGTAAAAATCTTTGTGAAGGTTGTGAAAGAAAGGTTGGAGAAGCTTGGAGAGGCTTGGAAGTTGAGCTGTCAAGTGGTGAAGTTGGTCTAGCAAACCAGCATAGGACCAGCCCTAGCTCTTTCGATATGTAAAGTAGACCTTGTAGGCTTGTAATTAGTGTAATAAAACCCAATAGGTACTTTGGAACATTAACAAGAACAAGTTGATGCAAAATAGATAACTTGCACCTTGACTAGCTCACAAAAACCTCTTAAAATTGGATGGGACTTGTGACTTCAAACATTGAGAGCAGCTTTCACAATAACAATCGGAAAAATTCCTCTCAAGGGAGTGTCATACATAGGTTTGTCTTGCTAAAATTCATAAAATCCCTAATTTATAAAAACTATAGAAGGAGCAATCATCTTAACACTGAACTGGTGTCATTCCAATTTTTCAGGGATGTGTAGAGAATGACCCTGAGGCTGAAAAACTTGAAGTTCTCTGAAAGTAATGAACCAAATGACTTGAAAATTTTTATACATAAACTAGATGGTTATATCTTTCTAATGAGTGCTTAAAAACTGGATTTGGAGCTTTGTAAAGAGCAACAATTGTTGGAGTTAGATGTCTATGAAAGCACATGAACAACACAAGGAAAAAGATGAAGCTTGGAGCACAACACATAATATTGAATGTATTACCACTAGAATGTACAAAGATAAGTGGCCTAGTAGGGCAAAAGGCATATATACAAGCAAAGGAAAAAAACGTCCTAAAGAGGGAAAAAAGTGCCCCGACGGTCCTAGATTGTTCACACACATCACTACCTAAATATATCAACAAATCCCCCCTAGAAGTGATGCAGTGAACAAGGAGCTGGCACTCATGTATAAGGAAGTGCCAAGCTATGTGGAATCAATCCTCAAAGGGAAGTAAGCCCAAAGTTTTAAAGAAATCTTCAAACTTCTCCCTAGGTAGAGCCTTCGTAAAAAGGTCTCCAATGTTCTCTTGCATGGGCACATATGCCAAGCTAATCTTCCCAACAGAGAACATCTCCCTTACATAATGATAATGCACCTCAATGTGCTTAGTGGAGCATGGAACACATGGTTCCTCACAACTGACAATGTGCTCTGATTGTCAATGAAGATGGTGCTGGCGAAAGAGTGACCGACACCCAAATCACGCATAAGGCATCTGAGCTACACACACTCAACAGCCGTTGTGAAAGCTGACCTATACTCAGCCTCACATCTGGAAATGGCCATAGTAGGCTGCTTCTTGCTCAACCAAGACATACATGAGCTACCAAGCATGAAGCAAAAGCCACTAGTGGACACACGAGTGTCATAGAAACCAGCACAATCACTATCAGAAAAAGCATGCAAATCTAGCGATAGTGATCCCTCCTTGGGATAAAACAATCCAAGTAGCCGGGTACCACTTAAGTAGAGAAATATGCACTTAACTACCTGCCAATGCTTGAAACCTAGGCAATGCATAAATTTGCTCATCTGTGAGACAACAAATTGAATATCTGGCCGAGTAATGCATAAGTAAATCAAGCATCCAACAACCATTGATAGAGAACAGCATCAAATGTATCTCCAACATCATGAAGACTCAATCATAGACATGTCTCCATAGGAGTGGCAATAGGCTTATAGTCTTCAAGGCCAAAACACTCCAATAATGTGTCAAAATATTTCATTTGAGACAAAGCCATTCCACTATCAACTTGCATAAACTGAATGCCCAAATAGTGATGCAAATACCCCAAATCGGACATCTCAAATGAGGCATGCAAATCAGCCTTAAAATCAGCAATATGCATGTCATGAGGACCAGTGAGCAGCATGTCATCAACATACACAACAATGATCAGAAGCACATCATTAGCACACTAAACATATAAGGTTCTTTCCTTGGACTGTTCTCAAAACCATGTGCAATGAGATTGGCACGTATCTTTTCATACCAAGCATTTGGTGCTTGCTTTAAACCATATAATGCCTTCTTTAACTTGCACACCTAGTTTTCATGCCCTTTCTGCACAAAGCCACGGGGCTAAAAAATATACGCTTCTTCATGCAAGTCACCATTCAAAAATGTTGTTTTAAAGTCCAAATAATGTACATTCCAACCATGATGAGCTGCAAGTGCACAGATGCTACGAACAGAAGTCATTCGACATATAGGTGCAAAGGTCTCATCAAAATCAATGCCTCTTTCCTATGCATAACCCTTTGCAACAAGCCTAGCCTCATACCTATCAACTGTTCCATCAGGTTTATGCTTCAACTTGTATACCCACTTAGTGCCAATGGCCTTCTTGCCAGGAGGCAAGTTACATAAAGGCCAGGTACAATTCTTCATGATAGCATCATATTTAGCTTGCATTGTAGCCATCCAATGTTCAGAATTTTGTGCTTCATCAAACAAAACATGCTGAGTCTCATCACAGAGACTAGATGCAACCATAACATAGCAATGTGATGCAAAAGAGGCACTACGAGAGCTTGAACGAGTACGATATGATGGAGGTGCATCTAATTTACTATCACGCAAAGTCTGCACCATCCATTTTTGCATAGTTTTTGCCTGCTCAATATCAGCTCTCTTATCAACAAGTGCATCATGTAAATCTAAACCAAAAATGGAATGATCTACATCATCACATGAAACTTGTAAAGGCTAAGAAGTTGCCTCATTAGGACCAACACTAGACTGTCCACTTGTAAAAAGAGACAGCAAAGTATCATACATGTCTTTGGAGCTAACAGATATCTCCTTCGTACATGAAAGTAAGGGCTAAATAGCATCTTCCACAAAAACAACATCACGGCTAACCAAAATGCATTTAATCTGTGGATGATACAGATGATAGCCTTTGCTTTCAAAACTGTACCCAACAAAAATACATTTTATTGCTTTATCATCCAATTTTCTACGATGTTGTTCAGACACACTAATGCATATGCCAAACAACCAAAAACACGTAGATGACCAACAAATGGATTGCGATCATGCCAAGCCTCATATGGAGTGGTAGATTGCAGTGCTTTAGTGGGACACCTGTTAAGTACATATGTTGTGCACATAACAGCCTCAAACCTCGCCATCTCCATGAGTGACCTGTTCTTTCGTTCAACAACTCCATTCTATTCAGGTGTATAGGAAACTGTACACTCATGTTTTATCCCACGTTCTGCCAGAAATGCATTAAAGTGAGAAGACATATATTCTCCCCCTCGATCAGAATGGAGGGTGCCCATTTTACATGATGACAGATTTTCAGCTAAAACCAAAAACTGTTTGTAGCACATAAACACTTCGGACTTTGCTTTCAATAGATATACCATGCATGCCTAGAAAAATCATCAATGAAAGTCACGAAGTAAAGATAAATTCCAAAAGAGGGTGTTTGCATTGGGCCACAGACATCACTGTGAACAAGCTTCCATTTCTGAGTAGCTTGAACTGAACCATCTTTTGGAAAGGAGGAACGCTTCATTTTTCCCAAAATACATCCTTCACATACATGTTTACTGGGTGCCTCAAGTTTGGGCAAAGAGGACACCATTTCATATTTCTACAGGTGTAGCAAACTAGCAAAATTTAGATGACCAAAGCGTGCATGCCAAGGCTTTGCATCTGACATAGCCTGAGAATCATGTACTGCACATGCTGAATCATTCACGGATCTTTCATAGTCTATGAGCTTATACAACCCACAACATAAAAATGACAGGTGCAATAATCACCTCACCATTTGACAGATCATGAAATATACACTTGTCATCAACAAATTTCACAACCAAGCTAATCTTGGCTAAAGCCAAAACTGTTAACAGATCCCTAGCACAAATAAAGCATTTGACAAAGTGAAAGAACTACCATCAGTAGTAGTCAGAATGATCTTACCAACTCCCATGGTAGGATAAGAGGAGTTATTGGTGCATGTGACAGTATTCCCTATAGGGGCAAGCTCGAGTGAGGTGAAGAAACTATGCTGCAAAGTAATATGTTTGGTTGCCCTGCTATCAAAGTACCAAACATCTGAGTCTAGTGCAGACATACACTGTTCATGAGAAGATGGGTCAAAACTACAAATAGTAGTAAACGCCCATTCTTCATTTTGCACTAGATTAGCAGACTCTATTTTCGGTATGGAGGCCTCTGCAACAACCATTCTAGCCTCCTTCTTCTTTGCCTCTTTAGCAGCTAGTTTTAGACAGCTCTTAATAACATGATCATCTGCTTTAGAGTATTTGCAAAACAATTTCTGCTTGTCTGATTTGTTCTCATCTTTGTCTTCCTTCTTTGAATTTGCAACATTTGTAGATTTTTGCTTACTACTAGAAGAGCTCCATTTTCCTTTGCCCTTCTGACTAGTGAGGAAAGCTTGATCTGCAACACACATAATAGACCTGTTCTGCATAGACTGGTCTTCCTGCAACAAAATAAAAACTAACTCTTCAAATGTTAAGGCATTTGAATTGTCTTTCATCATCAAACAAAGAGTAAAAGCAAAACTTTGATATGAATCATGAAGAACATTTAGAACAGTCTGCACAAGTGAACTGCCAGAAAGTATTTCATCTGCAGAAATCAATTGTTCCTTCAAATCCTTGATCTTTGTTAAAAAATTATCCATAGAATCACCTTTATTCATGTGCTCACTCTCCAATTATTTTTGGAGGTAAGCAACATGAGCCTCATTCCTAGCCTGGTACAATGTGGTAAGTGTATCCCAAGCATCCTTACCTGTTCTGCAAGAGGGAATGTGAGGAATAATGGCACGTTTGATAGAAAAAGCTATAAATGCATGTGCCTGAGCATCTCTGCCATCCCAACAAATTTGCTCTATAGTAGGTGCAACAAAAACAATAGCATGAACAAGAATCTACAGAATATCATCATCTTTGACACCATGTGCATCAACTTCAGTACGTGTATTTGCAGTATCTGTGTTCGTAGGTGTAATAGGATGTTTTTCAACACCCTGCACAATATTCCACATTCCTTTTGCGACCAATACATGATTCATCATATAAGCCCACAATGGATAATAGGTAACATCCAACTTATCCTCAACAGCTAACATATGGAATACATCAATGCTTTTAGCCATGGCTACTAACTAAAATACCTTGATGCTGAAAAATGATTATATCTGAAAATGTTGAATAGAACTACCTAAACAAGTTCTACTAGACCTGTAGTAGACTTCGAGACACTTATACTGGCGAACCAAAATTGTTATATATCTTTGGCACAAAAAGACAAAATAGCCTACACAAGCACTATGATAGTGTGTTCGGAGGCCGAAATGAGGTCAGATCGCGATTTTGGCACCACAAAGAAAAGCCATTTTGATCTCCTAATCACCTTGAGTATACGTACCAAAATTTGTGCGCTTTTGAGGCTATGACTACACGAGTGTCAACGATGCCCTAGATGAAGCGGCGACCTGCTCTGATACCAATTTTTGGAGTTAGATGTCTATGGAAACACGGGAACAACACAAGGAAGAAGAAGAAGCTTGGAGCACAACACACAATACTGAATGTATTTCCACTAGATTGTACAAAGATAAGTATCCCATTAGGGCAATAGGCATATATACAGCCCCGGGGAAAAAACCTCCTAAAGAGGGAAAAGAGTGCCCCGGCCGTCCTAGAGTGTTCACACACATCACTACCTAAATATATCAACAACAATCTGTGCAAGTTGAGTAGATAATAGGAATGGAACCAAGCAATGATCAAAGAGTATATGTATTGCTTCAAATCAACAATATATTTAATGTACAAATGTTTTGGAGTCTTTGTATAGACTCTTGAGGATATGGATACGCCTTTTCTTCATGGATTTGAATTTGAAATGAGGCAGGTTTGGTAGATTGGAATCTTTTCCTACAATCTAAGAAAAGAGAAAGTTGAAGTCATATCTACCTTTTGATTAATTAATTGAGAATCAATCCCAGCCACTTCTAACTCGTGGCTTTTAGGCCTTTTAATCTTTCCTTTTACAAAGATAAATACTTTGGAAATTACATAAGAAGATGATGATCAAACTCTCAATACAATAAATGAATGCAAATAAGACTCTATAAGGAGTATATGTGGCATCATCCAAATGATGGATTTGATGAAGATCATGTCCACAAGCTAAAGTATGCTTGAGTCTTCATTCTCTAATAGGTTGAATACCTACCATAGGTTTGAATCTACAAAGCTTTATCCCATCAAGTGCCTTTGTCATCATGTCTGCTATTTGCTTCTTAGTAGGAACAAATGAACTGTCAATTTCCTTTGCCATAAGCTTCTCTCTACAAAGTGGTAGTGGACTTCTATGTGCTTTGTCCTTGCATAAAAAATTGAATTTGCAGCCAAATGCATGGAACTTACATTATCTCCAAGTAAATGAGGTTTGGAACTTACAAGTCCCAAATCTGAGAACTCTATATTCTACTTTAGCTGAAGATAAAGCAATTGTTGGTTGCTTCTTGGAGCCCCATCGCACTAGTTTTGAACCTGCAAATGCTAAGAATCCAGAGGTACTTCTTCTATTATCCTTTGCTCCTGCCCAATCTCCATTTGCATAGATTTTGATATTTAAATCTAAAGGGTAAGGATAATAGATAACCTTCATTAAGTGTCCCTTTGGGGTATTTGAGTGGTCTCTTTGTAGCATCCATGTGTGGCCTTCTAGGTGGGTGCATGAACTAATTAAGCACTTCCACACTATATGATATGTCTGGTCTTGTGTCAGTAGCATATATCAAGCTACCAACTAAGCTTTGATACTCTTTAGGATCGTCAATCTGCTCTCCTTCATAAACACTTAGTTTATGGTTCAATTCCAAAGGTGTACCTGCGAGCTTTGTGTTCTCCATTCTGAACTTGAGAAGTAGGCCTTGAATGTTACTTCTCTGAGTTAGATACATCCCTTCAACTGTATAAATCAATTGCATACCTAGGAAATATGTGAGCTCACCTATGTAACGGTTGGAGTTAGACGTCTGTGGAAACACGCGAGCAACACAAGGAAGAAGAAGAATCTTGGAGCTTAACACACAATATTGAATGTATTACCACTAGAATGTACAAAGATTAGTAAGCCATTAGGGAAATAGACATATATACAAGACGGGGGAAAAAACCTCCTAAGGAGGGAAAAAAGTGCCCCAACAGTCCTAGTGTATTCAGACATATCACTACCTAAATATATCAACAAATCCCCCCTAGGAGTGATGCGATGAAGAAGGAGCTGGCACTCATGTATAAGAAAGTGCAAGGCTATGTGGAATCAATCCACAAAAGGAAGTAAGCCCAAAGCTTTGCAGAAAGCTTCAAATTTCTCCCTAGGCAGAGCCTTCATGAAAAGTTATTCAATGTTCTCTTGTGTGGGCACATATGCCAAGCTGATCTCTCCAATAGAGAACCTCTCCCTGACATAATGATAATGCTCCTCTATGTGCTTAGTGCGAGCATGGAACGCAAGGTTCCCCACAATGGCCAATGCGTTCTGACTGTCAATGAAGATGGTGGTGGCAGAAGACTAATCAACACCCAAATCAGCCATAAGGCAACTAAGCCACACACACTCAATAGTCGCTGTGAAAGTTGCCCTATACTCAGCCTCACAACTAGGAGTGGCCATAGTAGGCTACTTCTTGCTCAACCAAGATATACATGATCTACCAAGAATGAAGCAAAAACCATTAGTGGACACATGAGTGTCATAGCAACTAGCCCAATCACTATAGAAAAAAAGCATGCAAATCTGGTGGTAGTGATCCCCCCTTAGGATAAAACAATCCAAGTAGTCGGGTACCACTCAAGTAGCGAAAGATGTGCTTAACCATGTGCCAATGCTTGACACCTAGGCAATGCATAAAACTGCTCATTTGTGAGACAACAAACTGAATATCTCACCAAGTAATGCATAAGTAAATCAAGCATCCAAGAGCCTATCAATAGAGAACAACATCAAATGCATCTCCAACATCATGAAGATTCAATCGTAAATCTGTCTCCATAGGAGTGGCAATAGGTTTACAGTCTTCAAGGCCAAAACGATGCAATAATGTATCAATATATTTCATTTGACACAAAGCCATTCCATCCATCAACTTGCATAAACTGAATGCCCAAATAATGATGAAAATGCCCAAATCAAACATCTCAAATGAGGCATACAAATCAACCTTAAAATCAGCAATATGCTTGTCATGAGGACCAATGAGTAGCATGTCATCAACATACACAACAATGATCAGAAGCACATCATTAGCACGCTTCATATAAGGTGCTTTTAATTGGATTGTTCTCAAAATCATGTGCAATCAGATAGGCATGTATCTTTAACCTGCACACCTAGTTTTCATGCCCTTTTTGCACAAAGCCACGGGGTTGAAAAACATCCACTTCTTCATGCAAGTCACCATTCACAAATGTTGTTTTAATGTCCAACTGATGTACATTCCAACCATGATGAGCTGCAAGTGCACAGATGCTACGAACAATAGTCATTCAGCATGTAGGTGCAAAGGTTTCATCAAAATCAATGCCTCTTTCCTGTGCATAACCCTTTGCAACAAGCCTAGCCTTATACCTATCAATTGTTCAATTAGGCTTATGCTTCAGCTTGTATACCTACTTAGTGCCAATAGCCTTCTTGCCAGGAGGCAAGTCGCATAAAGACCAAGGACCATTCTTGATTATAGCATCATATTCAGATTGCATTGCAGCGGTCCAATTTTCAAAATTTTTGTGCTTCATCAAACGAAATAGGCTCATTCTCATCAGAAAGAATAGAGGTAGTCATAGCATAGTAATCTGATTCAAAAGAGGCACTATGAGAGCCTGAACAAGTATGATATGACAGAGGTGCATCTAATTTGTTGTCACGCAAAGTCTGCACCATCCATTTTGGCATAGTTTTTGCCTCCTCAATATTAGCTCTCTCATCAACAAGTACATGATGTAAATCTGAATAAAAAATGGAATGATCTGCATCATCACATGGAACCTACAAAGGTTGAGAAGTTGCCTCATTAGGACCAGCACTAGACTATCCACCTGTAAAAAGATGCAGCAAAGTATCATACATTTCTTTGGAGCTAATAGATGTCTCCTTCGTACACGAAAGTAAAGGCTGAATAGCATCTTCCACAAAAACAAGATCACGGCTAACCAAAAATGAATTTAGTTTGTGGATGATATAGACGATAGCCTTTGCTTTCAGAACTGTACCCAACAAAAATACATTTTACTACTTTATCATCCAATTTACTGTGATGTTGTTTAGGCATTAATGCCTATGCCACACAACCAAAAACACGTAGATGAGCGACCCATGGCTTGGGACCATGCCAAGCCTCATATGGAGTGATAAATTGAAGTGTTTAGTGGGACATCTGTTAAGTACATATGTTGTACACATGACAACCTCAAGCCAAAAACTATGTGGTAAAGCCTGACTCTTGACCATACACCTCGCCATCTCCATGAGTGACATGTTCTTCCATTTAGCAACTCCATTCTATTGAGGTGTATATGGAACTATACACTGATGTTTTATCCCACGTTCAGCCAGAAATGCATTAAAGTCAGAAGACATATATTCCCCCCCTCGATTAGAACGGAGGGTGCATTTTACATGCTAACAGATTTTTAGCCAAAACCAAAAACTGTTTGAAGCACATAAACACTTCAGACTTTGCTTTCAATGGATATACCCATGCATGCCTAGAAAATCATCAATGAAAGTCATGAAGTAAAGATAATTTCCAAAAGAGGGTGTCTTCATAAGACCACAGACATCACTGTGAACAAGCTATAATTTCTGAGTAGCTCGAACTAAACCATCTTTTGGAAAGGAGGAACACTGCATTTTGCCCAAAATACAGCCTCCGCAGACATGTTTTCCGGGTGCCGCAAGTTTGGGCAAAGAGGATACCATTTCAAATTTTTGTAGGCATAGTAAACTAGCAAAATTCAGATGACTAAAGTGTGCATGCCAAAGCTTTGCATCTGACATAGCCTGAGAATCATGTATTGCACATGGTGAATCATTCACACATCTCTCATAGTCTATGAGTTTATACAGCCAATGACATAAAATGCCAGAAGCAATAATCACGTCACCATTCGACAGATCATGAACTATACACCTTTCATCAACAAATTTCACAACCAAACCAATCTTGGCTAAAGTCAAAACTGATAGCAGATTCTTCCTGATCCCTGGCACAAATAAAGCATATGATAAAGTGAAAGAACTACCATCAGTAGTAGTTAGAATGATCTTACCAAGTCCCATGACAAGATAAGAGTTGTTGGCGCATGTGACAATATTCCTTGTAGGGACAGGCTTCAGTTAAGTGAAAAAACAGCGTTGCGAGGTAATAGAGGCCTCTGCAATAACCATTCCGACCGCTTTCTTCTTTGCCTCTTTAGCAACCAGTTTTGGACAGCTCTTAATGACATGATCATTTGCTTTACAGTGTTTGCAAAACAATTTATGCTTTTGTGATTTCTTCTCATCTTTGTCTTCCTTCTTCAAATGTGCAACATTCACAGATTTCTGCTTACTAGTAGACGAGAGCTCCATTTTCCTTTGCCCTTCTGACTAGCCAGGAAAACTTGACCTGCAACACGCATAATAGACCTATTCTGCCTAGACTAATCTTCTTGCAACAAAACAAAAACTAGCTCTTCAAATGTTAAGGCATTTGTATTGCCGTTCATCATCAAACGAAGAGTAGAAACAAAACTCTCATATGATTCCGGAAGACCATTCAAAACAGTCTACACAAGTGAACTGTCAAGAAGGACTTCATTAGTAAAATCAATTATTCCTTCAAATCCTTGATCTTTTTCAGAAAATTATCCATAGAGTCACCTTCATTCATGTGTTCACTCTTCAACTGTTTTCGGAGGTAAGCAACACGAGCTTCATTCCTAGCTTGGTACAATGTGGTAAGTGTATCCCAAGCATCCTTAGTTGTTTTGTAAGAGCAAATGTGAGGAATAATGGCACGTTTGATAGACAAGGCTATAAATGCATGTGCGTGAGCATCTCTGCCATCCCAACAAATTTGCTCTGTAGTAGGTGCTTGGGGAACTGTAGCACGAATAGGAATCTGCAGAATATCACCATCTTCAACGCCATCAGCATCAACTTCCGTACTTGTATTTGTAGGTCTAATAGGACATTTTTCAACACCTTGCATAATATTCCATAGTCCTTTTGCGACCAATACATGACGCATCATATAAGCCCACAATGGGTAATTCGTACCATCCAACTTATCCTCAATAGCCAACATACAAAATACATCACTTCTTTTAGCCATGGCCATTGACTAAAATACCATGATGCACAAAATTGTTTATATCTCAAAAAGTTGAACAAAACTACCATGTTGAGTTCTGATAAACCTGTAGCAGATTTTGAGATGCTTATATTGGCACACCAAAGCTGGTATATATCTTTGGCAAAAAAAGACAAAATAGTCTGCACAAGTGTTGTGATAGTGCCTTCGGAGGCCGAAACGAGCTCAGATCCCATTTCGGCACACATAGCAAAGTTGTTTTGATCTCCTAATCACCTTGAGTATGCACACCAAATTTCATGCAATTCTGAGACTGTGATCGGAGGAGTGTCAATGATACCCTAGATGAAGCGAGGACCTGCTTTGATACTAGTTGTTGGAGTTAGGTGTCTACAAAAGCACGCGAACAGCACAAGGAAGAAGAAGAATCTTGGAGCACAACACACAATACAGAATGTATTACCACTAGAATGTACAAAGATTAGTAACCCGTTAGGGCAATAGGCGTATATACAGAGGGAGGAGGGGGGATGTCCTAAAGAGGGAAAAAAATACCCCAGCGGTCCTAGTGTGTTCACACACATCGCTACCTAAATATATCAATAGTAATTGATTTTGAACTCCTCTTGCATGTGTCTCTTGATCCTTTGAATGCCATTCAAATCATCACCTGTCACAATAATATCATCTACATATAACATAGATAGATAACCTCATTGTGATCCATTTTTTATGAATAAACAAGGATCTAAGTTGGTAGGTTTGAACCCTTGATCTTGAAGGTATGTAACCGACCTATAATTCCAAGCTCGAGTAGCTTGTTTCAATCCATACAATGATTTGTTAAGTCTGCAAACATAAGATATATGATTAGTATTCTCAAAACTTGATGGTTGTGACATGTATACCTCTTCACTTATCCAACTATTTAAGAATGCATTTTTTACATCAAGTTGGAGAAGTCTCCAATTTATTGTAGTAGCTACAGTTATCAATGTTCTGATTGTAATCATCTTTGCAATTGGTGAGAATGTTTCCTCATAATCTATATCATGAGCATCCTTTGGCAACTAAACTTGCCTTGTACCTACAAACTGATCCATCTGAGTTTCTTTTAACTTTATATACCCATCTGCAACCAATTACCTTTTGATTGGATGGTGTTGGAACCAAATCCCAAGTATCCATGTCCTTCAATGCATCTATTTCTTCTTTCATGGCCTTATCCTAATTAGGGTTTCCCTTTGCCTCTTCATAGGTTGAGGGTTCCTCTGAATTCCACTTCTAGTTGTGAGGTTGAGTATGGGAAACTTTCACAACAATTCTTGAGTATGTGTGTGGCTCATATGCCTTTTGGTTGATTTGGGTGTGCTCAATCTTCTACGAGCATGATCTTCACTGACAATCGGAGTGCATTAGGAGTTGCAAGGAACCTTGTGTTCCATGCTTGCAACTAATCACATTGAGGTGCACTATCATCAAACCTTTTCACAAAGGCTTTGCCTAGGGAGAAGTTTGAAGCTTTTTGCAAACCTTTGGGCTTCATCGTTTTGTGGATTGATCTCTTTCCACATAGCTTGGCACTTCCTTATACATGAGTGCCAATTCCTTGTTCATTACATCACTCCCTAGGGGGATTTATTTATATATTTCAATAGTGATGTGTAAACACAATTAGGACCATCGGGGCACTTTTTTCCCCTCTTTAGGAGGTTTTTTCCCCCCGATTTGTATATACGTCTATAGCCCTAATGGGTTACTTATCTTTGTACATCCAATTGATAATACATTCTATATTGTTTTGTGCTACAAGCTTCTTCTTCTTCCTTGTGTTGTTTGTGTCCTTTTGCAAACATTGAACTCCAACAAGAATCTCGTCCAAAGACGCACTTGTTTTGAACAACACTCTTCTGCTCTACCATAAACTCTTGTATATTGTATGAGTATACATTCCCTCATCCATGGGCGAACCACTTAGATAGTTTGAAAGACTCTTGAAATATGTATGATAGTTGCAACCAACCCTATTTTTATCATAGGAATCTATATGATCAAATGGCAAATACATAATCACATTTTCTCACATCCACTCCCATTTGACTACATCAATCATCTTCCATGGTGAGAGGCAAAGCTTCTCCCCTAGCACACCAAATTAGAGGTCTGACATTTTCCTCAAAAGCTAAATCTACAAGCTGAGAGCCATGAGAAAAACTTTCTCAAGCCATGTCGCCTCCCTCAAGAATTCAGGTCATTATAATTGTGTGTGTGTTTTATCAACTCAATGTAAATAATAATTTGTGCCTACAACTTTTTAGAAGAGAGTAGCACATTTAAGTAATAATGAACTAGACCTTCAAGTACGGCCCCACTAATTATCATAGTGCTTAGTGCATTGGCAGTTCCAGAAGGGTACTTGAATTGTATTTTCCCGTGAGGGATTCTTGGAGTAAGGAAAATTCGAGATGAAAATTCCACTGCTCAACGAGAAAGGAGATGAATGGGTACTTGAATTGTAATGTTTCCCTTTACAGGTGGCCAATTTCAATCTAGAGGTAATGGAAGAATGAAAGTGCAGGGAAGGAGATAGGTAGAATGTGAAGTCCCAAGGATTGTGACATCCATTGATAGAAATAAAAAAGGAGTAAATGATACACCATTAAACTTGGATTAATGTGTATACTGCCAAATCCCATTCTGGTATGCTCACAAAAGTAAGCGAAATAGATATCACCTATTCTTACTCTTTCCTTCAAACCTTCAAACTATGAAGACGCTTGAGAAGATTCTCAAGGCTACCAAAAAAAAAAAAGAAAAGGCAAAATAAGCGGAAAAAATAAACTCGTGAGGATAAATTTTCAAGGCTACGAAAAAAAATATCTTGGTAAAAAAACATCAGGAGATAACGTGATCAAAGATGAAACCTTACGGAAGCATTAGATAGAAAGGAATGTTTTGACTTCAATAGAAGCCCAGAGGCCTTTTAGTATCCTGTTCTCTGTAAGTGTTGTAAGAGCACACCCGCTTTCAAGGCATTTAACAAGTCTGAGTGATGCAAGCAATAATATGAAATTTAAATGTATTCTCCACCCAAGAGATGAGATCTTCACAAGTCCCCTAAATATATATATACGTTCAAGATATGAGACCAGAGCTTTACGAGTCCTTGCTGAGTGACATCTTCATGTGAAATTAAAAAAAAGTTAGCAGATACGTATATATTCTTGACCTCTCAGTGTGAATTGAGAGCTCTTTTCCCAACTTCGCCATGAGAAAAAAGGGATACGTATATATTCTTGACCTTTCAGTGCCATGAGAAAAAGGGATGAAACAACATTTGAAACCAACGAATATGATAAGAAACAGTCATTCTGTTTAGAAACCCCGAATCACAGTTTCATGTTACAGTAATACATGCATTCACATACCAGCGTCCAAGTCGCTAAAAGGACTCTGGTAATATTTGTCAGTCATTTGCTTGTAAGCTTTTTCAAACAATATGACATGAAAATATCGTTCCTTACTGCAGACAATGCTTTAAGGTTGAAAACAATACTATGGCTGAGCCAAAAAAAAAAGCGGGGGGGGGGGGGGGGGGAGATTGGCAAATGAATACCTTGAACAAACAAACATTTTTTACTCATGAAGATTGTTACGTTTTCACTAGCATAGAGCGAAGTCGCTGGTTGTGCGGCATGGTCTATTATACAAATTATGATCGCTCAGTATAAATAATGATTGCTAGCAGGGTTCAGATTAAAGCCTCTGTTTCTTTCGCTTAAGCCATCCCTTAACCTTATTTTTGAAAGGTTTTCGCTTCAGTTCTCTACTGTTTAAGTGCTTCTGCTTTGTCTCTGTCGTGTTTTTGTTTGGCAGGGACTCGTATGCCTGTTCACACTTCACTTCGTAGGGATTCGTCACATCCGCATCCAAATCTATGCTGTACGTGTTTACAACAGTCGTTGTATTCTGATCTTCGTACATGAATGTGGCTTTGCATAAGAAAACAAAAATCAGAAGTATTTAGAGTATGTTTGATGACGTGACCTTGAAATGAAGGATACTTCTGGAAAAGATTGCATTAAAAGCTGCTCAGTTCAAGCTTCAATCAATCCAATCAAACGCCAAGACCCAATACGACTAAATTGATCCATACATAACATTTATTCGAGTTTAATTTACGCAGGAGAACAAAAAGTACCAAAATGCACTGGACATATAAGCAAAATGTTAAAGACCTTACCATTCTTTCTATCAGCATCTTCATCTGCATCGCCACATTCAGCTTGGGTGATTGCTTGAGTCATTGCATGTCGTCTCTACAAAAGCAAAACAAGCACATAAATAGCAGAAAGCCACTACAAACCTCAAGGTTGAAGATCCTAAACATCCCAATAATCGACTTCGATATGCAACATAGATTTGAAAATCGCATGATTTATTTAATTAAAAAAATATATATATATAAATCTCATTCATGATTTAAATTGTTGAAAGTGGTTTTATCTTCTCTTTTTTTTTTCCTGAATATCTTTTATTTGTTGTAAGATTTGAACTTCCCCCCCTTAAAAAAGCAGAGGAAAGATTTTTTGACATATTTCATGTTGTTATTTCGTTCTTGCCCTCCATAAAAATAGACAAATCATCAGAATTTATCAATTAAAGCTTTTACGATTTACATTATTTAATTCCTTTGTTTAATTTTGAAATCTCAATTTCTCTCTTTTATTGCCAGAAAGTAGACAGATAGGTAGACCGTAGGTGTACTATTGTGCAGGTAGGTAGATAGATGAATGGATGAATGGATGAATGGATATAAGATAGATAAATAGATAAATAGATAAATAGAAAGGTCGACAGATACATAGGTAGATCCATTATAAATAGAAGTTTTTTGTTTTTTTCCGAGTCAGTGACTGGGCTCAAGAGCTATCCCACACCTTCGAATCTATCTGTGGCTTCATCTTCCAAAGAAGACCCACACATAACCTTCCAGCTTGCACTAGTGGTTGACTGATCACAAAGGAGAATCAGTGCAGTGAAGATGGATGGTTTTGATAGATAGATGGACAGACGCATGGATGGATGGATGGATGGATGGATGGACGTTAGATAGATGAGTACATAGAATAATAGGTAGATGAATAGAACGGCAGACAGATACAAAGATAGCTAGATAGATTATAAACAGAAGATGGGTGGTTTTGATAGATAGATAGATAGATACATAGATAGAAAGATGGATGGATGCATGGATGAGTACTTGGATGGACTGATAGGTGCTAGGTAGGTATGGAGGTAGATAACTGACTTGATAGGTGTATCTGTCATCAATCAATTCAAGGTAGATCCGTCACGTATATTGGTATTTTATACATTTTGTGTGTCTTTTGTTACATGAATGAATGAAGATATTCTTTCTAGATTGTAGCTACCCTAAGTTGAACAAATAAATCCAAGTGAATAAAAATCATGAAATAGACAAATAAAAATCTGTTCTATGTCTGTTGTTAACTTTTTCTGAAGGGGAGTTCAATCTTACGATCTACATCTCCCTAGGCTTGAACTAATTGAAAATGTGACTGACAACTGTATAATGAAGGGCATAGTACCCACAGGATTCCCTGAATCCTACACGAGCAGGGTGCTAGATTTCTCTAGGATCAGCCCTGCTACACAAGACACAACACAAGCCATATTAATAAACAAAGAGAGATGGACATCAAACTCACCTCCCAGCCATAGGGTCCACAACGACCCCCCTCCCCGGAAGCCTGCAGCCAAGCACTGAGCAGGTGGCAGCCCTCACAAGAGCATGGTGTCTCATACCACCATACCCACATGTTAGAGTTGTGTACACTCCACCATGGGCCAAGTGTCGAAGAACCTTATGAGAGGAATGAATAACAAATGAGCATATGGGTCCTATTTATAGTCTCGTTTAAGGAGATGGCCCAGTTCACACTTGGGTGGATTCTCCACACTAGGCCAGACAACTTAACTACAGGCACATGATTACGTGAGAGCATGAGCCTAAATCTATATCACTTGGGAGTCAATTATGATGTTGAAGAATAGGTTCTCGGTTTAATCGAGGAAATTGCTAAGGACAGCAATTCAGAATAAGAGGGGAAGTGTTAAGTCCCTAAATCCAAAGGACATCAATGAGGGGTGCTTGTAGTTAAGTTGTCCGGCCAAGTGTGGGGCATCCCCCAAAGTGTGATTTGAGCCACCTCCTTAAAAGAGGCTATAAATAGGACCTATGGGCTCATTTGTTATTCATTCCTCTCATGATGTTCTTAGACTCTTGGCCCATGGTGGAGTCCACACACCTCTAACATGTGGGTATGGTGGTATGGGGCACCATGCCCTTGTGAGGGCTGAAACCTGCTTGGTTGCAGGCTCTAGGCTGGGTCACTATGGACCCTATGACTGGGAGGTGAGTTTGATGTCCATCTCTCTTGTTTGTGAATATGTCTTGTGTCATGTCTTGTGTTGCAGAGTTGATCTTGGAGGGATCTAACACAAGGGTAGAACACCTCGCACCTACTAGGAAAGTGTAGAGTGAAAAGACCCTCTAAGAATAGGAGCTAGGAAAGGATGGCCCTAAAGCGAGACACGGACACTGCTTTGAAGACCTACGAAGCACTACCATAGTGTGCATGTGTGCAACCCATGCATATGTCTATTTTATTTTTGATGCGTAAGGACAAGTCACAAAAGGTGTATCATGTATCATGTTACTGAGTGTCCACTAGGTATTTTATGTTTTTTTGGCAAATCGACAAAATACTATGATATCCCCTCTAACATTTAGCACCAAAGTGTGGGTGTACAACTAAGGATACATGCTCTCACACATGCACCCCACAAACACAAAGGACTGAGGAGAGCATGAACTAATAGGAAGCTTCAGTCAGTGGCCTCATCATTGATGTTCTGGGGACTGGAATTTTATCCAATGGAAACTGTGAGTGAAACAGCTCCAAAAGGACACCACAAGTTTCAAGAACCAAGTGTATTAAATTCTTTAAGCATATGCTCTTCCCCCTAGAAAGGCCTTTTCAAAACTTGTAAAATGCCCACAACAATTAAGCATCACCCTCCAATATGATGCAATAAGCCAGACACTGGATTACACCCTCATACTTGTGATCACTCGCACTTCAAAGATTGTATCACGACATCTCACAAGCCCCTAGGTTTTGTTCTTCTCACTTTTCAGTTTTGGAATTTCCTTTTCTCTTGCCGGCCCAGGCGGGGGCAGGGAAAGAAAAAAAAAAAGGGGGGAGGGGGGGGGGGGGGGGGGGGGGGGGGGGGCACTAGGCAATGGACAATCAAATGGAATCTCAAACCATTTGAATAAAGAGATCATTTTCTGCTAGCTTCTGTAAGACTGTGATTGAACCAGAAGCAAATATGCATAAAGAAAATTAAGAAAACCTCTCGTCTCTCCTGAAGACGCTTCTGACGTTCCTTTTCCTGTTTTTGCTTTTCTGCTTTCTTTCGTCTTTTTTTCTTCCTCTTATGAAAGCCTGTAACATATTCCCTGCAGATTAGTTTTCAGCGAGTTGGGGATCGGGGAAAGAGGGAGAGATAACCCACTGTCAAATATTGAATTAATAAGAAGATCTAAAATAAAATTTATCAACTAGATATAGATCTTTTGGATGACACTGAGAAAAGCAACATTTACTACTATTTCCCATTTGAGATATTCAATAAAGTAGATGCCAGATGGGGATAGCAAACAAAAAAATGCATATCAAACATGGATAATTCAATTACTGAACCAGTCAAACTTGGGTAAGCAAAGTATCTTACATATTGAGAACATCCTGATGATACCCTACATGTCATATTTGCGGGAATAAACCAAAATACAAATTCTAGGGTTGGCAGATCATTTCCTTGCAAGCTAACTTGAAAGCTTTTGGGACCAATAACTCAAGGCAGAATCAATGGAATTCTCTGAAACATTATCAACTCCATTAGAGAGGTCCTAGCAGAGGCTTTGCTATGGGACAATCCCAGGATAAAAGGAACCAACCAAAGTCTGGGATGTCATTTTTACTCTTCAAATGTGAGGACTTGCAATCTATGAGACAGGCCATGAGTCAAGTGGTATGGAGACTATGACGTGTCGGTGATGGAGCTCAAGGCATCCCTGGGATGCAGGACCAGTACGACACTTATAATAAGCTAATATTTTAATATTTTCAAATAAAAACCATCTATGATGATTCTATTAGCATGTAAGAACACAGATGGAAAACAAATTGCTAGAAACAAGCCTTTTTAAGAAGAAATATGAAATAAAACTAAAAATAACATTAAGATAAAGCCACTTGTTACTGTAAATAAACAATCCAATCATCTAAACAGTTAAAAATTGAGACTTAAATCTCACTATATAAGAGACACCAACCACATCATGCAGGGCAAAAAAATAGTTATTTCAAGTCATGACATCATTGAAAAAGAGTCCATTGTCAAGGGTAAAGACACATTTGTATTCTCATCATGTCATCAAAACAGAGCTACATCAATTTAAGATGATCAATGATCAATCATCACATCATCTTATTAAATATCATCATTGTGTCAAAAAAATACATTGCGGCATTAATAAAAACTACAAACTAGAATCTAGACCCTAGAGCATGTAATGGATCACTTGAGGAGAATATTAGTGAAGAATTTCATGTCCATATACACTCAATAGTTGCTTAAGGTAAGCATGAATATAGCCAATTGTTGAATCTCTCGACCATCAATGCTACCTTGTAGTAGCATTTTGCAAAAAGATGCAACAATATGTAGCAGAGCTCAAAACTTTCCATGTCCAACCTTCTCTCGTTACCATGGCATATTTGTTGCCCTTCTTCTTATATGAACCGTTCAAAGGAGACATAGAGTGCAAGAAGGACACCACAGATGCATAGTTGACCAAGTGGACAAGATTCTTCAACAAAAACAAGATTCTTCAACACATACGAGTTTGTGGATGCCCAATGCATAGGATAGCTAGCGAATGTTGAAGGGGGAAGCTCATGCTTGGTGGATAGCTTTGAAACCAAAATTGACCAATTGGAAAGAGTTTCAAGAGGACTTTCAAGGCCAATTTGGCAAAAATGACAAGGTCCATGTATACAAGAAGCTCCTCCTATGTGAGATGGAGAAATGATCCATGGATACACATGCATAAGAACTAAAGGCCTGGTCCAAAACACGAAGGCCTTTGCAAGGCCACAAAGCCGGTTAAAGATGTTATAATTGTTGCCACCATACCATAACGAAGTAGTGTTGGAACTTGACCAAATCAATCGAAGACATCTACAAGTGTGTCAAGAATTATCATCATACCCCAATTATTACGCATGGAGACAAGACTGTCAAGGAGATACCTTTCCGTTGATCCTCAAGAAAGACGGAATGCTTCAATGCTTCATCAACACCAAGGAAATTGTAGAAGCCTTCATGAAAGACCTCAAAGAAGGAAGGCACTTATGTTGTTCTTTAGGCCCGCAATCAATATGGAGACAAAGAGAAAATAGAGACATAATGGAGAATAGACAAAACATGAGAGAGAGAAAACGAGCCAAGCTCCAAATTTCTTCATTACATTCCATGATGAAGTACATGAAGTAACATGATAGCATAAACAACATGCATGAGACACAAGCTGTCCATAACTTCACAATCTCCATAATTGAAGATGATCTCCTCCAAACAGATAAGCTCCATGATGTTGCATACTTAGAAGATGATGAAGACCACAGGATTCCACCAAACCCAAGTGAAGGACCCATAGTACAAAGTAGAGATTTAAATCGTAGATTTAAATCGGGATTTAAATCATAGATTTAAATCGGGATTTAAATCGTTTAAATCGTAGAGGTTTTTAAAAATAAAAATAAAAATCGAGGTTTTTATTCATCAAGAGATTTTTATTTTTCCTTGTATCTAAGGTATGCACAATACCTATTCAACTCTTATATACTCCAACATTTGGACAGTAGTGGAAGAAGTGAAAAGTTTATATGAACTGGTTGCTTGTTAGTTGTTGTACTTCAGTCATATGTGAGATGCCACCAAAGAGTTTTTGATGACATTGGAGTCATATAAACTCTATTTAGTTAGTCAAATCTCTAATAGGCAAGAAAATAATATAGTTCTACCTAGAGATCAAAGTGGTAATATATGATAGATTACTAGCAAGTATCACAGTAATGAAATTTTAATTTTAAAAAGAGATCTACAATTTGAAACCTTAAAAAAATAATAATAATAAATAAATAAATAATTTTTGGAATAAAAATCGTTAAAAACGATTTAAATCGCGAATGCGATTTTTAAGATTTTTAAAAAATAAAAATCGTGCGATTTTTTTTACTATGGAAGGACCACCTTCTTCTCCACAAGCTCCAATAATCAGCTCCAAAAGTGATCATTAATAAGTCCAAGCACTTGCTTAGGTAAACTTTTTCATGCTTTCCTAATGTTCAAAAAGCATAAAATTACCCTTCCATAATTCGAAGCAAAAATCTTGTCGTATTTTATGGGATGCTTTTTAATTGACTTTTCCTTTGTAATTTGATATCATATATATTATCTAATAAAAATTCTTTGCTTTTCTTGATTTTTAAGTGCTTTTCATATTGAAATTGCTTTTCACAGTAAACTTTTTTAAATCAGGGTTTGCATTTTGACCCATCATCTTCTACCAAATACCAAAGTGTTATATACCATTCGAAGGCTCTTGATGAGTACTTTCATGATATGTAATAAAAATTTTATCAATTACATGATAAAATTCATGATATGTAATTAAAATTATAATAATACCAAGGAAATCATTGTAGATTGTAGTGATTGCATACTAACCATCCAATTTTCTGAATTTTGTGCTTCATCACAAGAAACAGGCTCATGCTCATCACAAAGACTAGAGACAGCCATTGCATAACAATCTGATGCAAAGGAGCACTATGAGAGCTTGAACGAGTACGATATGTGACCGGTGCATCTAATTTACTATCTCTCAAAGTCTGCACCAACCATTTAGGAATAGTTTTTGCCTCTTCTATGTCAGCCCTCTCATAAACAAGTGCATCATGTAAATTTGCATCATAAAGGGAATGATCTGCATTATCATTTGAAACCTGTAAAGGCTAAGAAATTACCTCATTTGGACGAGCACTTGATTGTCCACCTGTAAACATAGGAAGCAAAGTGTCATACACATCCTCTGAGCTAACTAATGTGTCCCCGGTACATGAAAGTAATGGCTGAATTGCACCTTCCATAAAAACAACATCACGGCTAACTAGAATGCACTTACTCTGTGGATGATACAAATGATACCCTTTGCTTTACGAATTGCACCCAACATAAATAAATTTCACTACTTTATCATTTAGCTTTTTGCGTTGTTGTTAAGGTACTAATGCATATGTCAAACAACCAAAGACACACAGATGAGCAAGAGATGGCTTGCGACCATGCCAAGCCTCATATGGAGTGATCAATTGTAGTGCTTTGGTGGGACACCTATTAAGTACATATGTTGTACACATAATAATCTCAAGCCAAAAGCTATGTCATAAAGCCTGACGTTTGACCATACACTTGTCCATTTCCATGAGAAACCTATTCTTTCTTTCAGTCACTCCATTTTGTTGAGCTCTATACATCACTTTACACTCGCATCTTATCCCATGTTCAACCAGAAATGCATTAAAATCAAAAGACATGTATTCCCCCCCCTCGATCAGAACAGAGGGTGCCCAAGTTACATGCTGACAGATTTTCAGCCATAACCAAGAACTGTTTGAAGCACTAAACACTTCGAACTTTGCTTTCAATGGATAGACCCATGCATGCCTCGAGAAGTCATTAATAGAAGTCACGAAGCAAAGGTAATTCCCAAATGAAGATGTCTCCATAAGACCAAAGACATTACTATGAACAAGCTGCTATTTATGAGCGGCTCCGATTAACCATCTTTTGGGAAGGAGGTACACTCCATTTTACCCACAATACAACTTTCACAAACATGTTTACATGGTGCCTCGAGTTTGGGCAGAGAGGATACCATTTCAAATTTCTACAAGTGAAGTAACCTAACAAAATTCATATGAACAAAGCTTTGCATATGAGCTAGCCTGAAAATCTTGAATTGCACATGACCTGACATCATCCACAGATTTCGTAAAGACTATGAGGTTATTCAACCACAACATAAAATGCCAAAAGCAATAATAAAATTACCATTTGAGAGAACATGGATTGTACATCTGTCGTCAACAAATTTGACAAACAAGCCAATCTTGGCTAATGTTGAAATTGACAACAGATTTTTCTTGATCCCTTATATAAAGCATATATAAAGCATCTGACAACTAAATCCCAGTACAAGATAAGAGGAGTTGTTAGTACATGTGACAATATTACCTATAGAGGAAGGCTTGAGTGAACTGAAGAATTTGCACTACCAAGTAATATGTTTGAATGCCCCACTATCAAAGTACCAAACATATGAGTCTACTACAGACATACGCAGCTCATGAGAAGATGGTTCTTAGCTTCAAACAATAGTAAATGCCCATTCTTCATTCTGAACAAGATTGGCAAACTTTGTTTTAGATGTAAAGGCCTCTGCAACAAACCATTCCAACCTCTTTCTTCTTTGCCTCTTTTGCGGTAAGTTTTGGACAACTCTATATGACATGATCATTTCCCTTACAAAATTTGCAAAATTGATTCTCTTTTTTCTGTTTTCTTTTCATATTTGTCTTCCTTCTTCGATTAATCAGTATTAGCAGATTTCTCCTTACTATTACATGAGCTCCATTTGCCTTTGCCCTTCTGATTAGCTAAGAAAGCTTTGATCTGCAGCACGCATAATTGACCTGTTTTGCCTGGAATGTTCTTCTTGCAACAAATCAGAGTCTAACTCCTCAAATATTAAGGCATTGGGATTGTATTTCATCATCAATCGAAGAGTAGAAGCAAAACTCTGATATGAATCTCGAAGACCATTAAGAACAATCTGCATAAGTGAACTAAGTTTTAAACCTTCATAAGTTCAAAGTTATCCAAACTTATTAACCAAAGATAGAGAACACAAACATAAAACACATGAACAATAACAACAACAAGAAAATACACAAAAAGTAAGATAAATATATGTCATGAAAAATACAAAAAGTAAAAAAACCAATACAAAATGAGTAAGAATAAAAAATAATATACAAAATTTAAATTTCAGAATGGTTTTGGCCAAACGAAAAGATACTTATTGGAGCCCTCCAACGTCTTTATGCAGTGCTTCACATCATGGATATGGTGAGGAGAATACTTGGGCTTGTATACAATTACATTGGTCGTATACATGGATCCATGAGAAACATGGCTGACTCAAAGATAGAGTGAGTATTTATAAATTAGTATTTATAATTTTGCATATTTTCACATTCACTTTTTACTCTTGAGCTAATATATCATCTTCTTATTTTTATATTATAAAATTTTAGGAAACATTAGGTATGTGATGCACTGCAGAGATGATTGGATTGATCTCACAAGCCAATCCATGTTGTTGTTGATCCAAGGTGCATAATGTTAACAAGGCCTTAAAGATAGTTGGATAGAGTATATGAAGCATTGGACACAAGAAGATCTACGTCTGCAATCTAAGTTGGAGAGTGAACGATGCAATTTTGTTGCAAGAATGATAAATCGAGGATAAAGGCCCCAAGGACTCTCCTTTTGTACAATTTGTCCTTCCAAGTGATAACTCTCTCCAAGAGCTTTCTAGACATACTTTTGTTGTATTTATTGGACTGTACATTGCATAGTTATAGGCATTTACATTGTTTTTTATGACTTTTGGTCATTGGCAATATGTGAACATGCCTAAATGACCTAAAAGTCACTTATCAATAAAACTTGGTCCAAAATTGTCATAACTTGAATGAGACTTCTCAAAATGTGGCTGAAAAGTATAACACGGCTACATGTGAGAGAAGAAAGGTGGAAAAGCAAAAGCAAGGGCAAAGGTGATATGAATTGCTATCAGTGTGGTAGAAAAGATCACAAGAAGCCAAATTGCAAGTACAACAAAGTAGAGTTAGAAAGAAAGAAGAACACACGTGAACACTAACAATGAGGCACAAGATAACTCTAAGGACAAAGAAAAAGAGAACGCCAATGTGGCTTTTAATGTACTCATTGAGGAGTCATGAAGGACATTCTAAGTGGTACTATATCAATTGTTGATGCATATGTACATGGTGCTTCCACCCTATGCCATGCATAGGATATGCACATCACTAAAGTGATCTTATTAATGCCATGCTTATAGTGAATGATGCAATACGACTTTCCCCACCACCTCCTTTGTAACCACATAAGTTACATGTCCATCTCTCACTCCTACCCCATCCAAATTTATCTTGGTTTGACACATACTTCTAGCAATTCTCCTTTGGTTTAGGCATGATGACAATGTGTAGAGTCAAATCTCTCTCTCTCTCTCTCTCTCTCTCTCTCTCTCTCTCTCTCTCTCTCTCTCTCTCTCTCTCTCTCTCTCTCTCTCTCTCTCTCTCTCTCTCTCTCTCTCTCTCTCTCTCTCTCTCTCTCTCTCTCTCTCTCTCTCTCTCTCTCTCTCTCTCTCTCTCTCTCTCTCTCTCTCTCTCTCTCTCTCTCCCCCCCCTATCTCTCTCTCTCTCTCTCTCTCTCTCTCTCTCTCTCTCCTCTCTCTCTCTCTCTCTCTCTCTCTCTCTCTCTCTCTCTCTCTCTCTCTCTCTCTCTCTCTCTCTCTCTCTCTCTCTCTCTCTCTCTCTCTCTCTCTCTCTCTCTCTCTCTCTCTCTCTCTCTCTCTCTCTCTCTCTCCTCTCTCTCTCCTCTCTCTCTCTCTCTCTCTCTCTCTCTCTCTCTCTCTCCCCCCTCTCCCCCCCCCCTCTCCCCCTCCCCCTCTCTCCCCCCTCCCTCCCCCCCCTCCCTCCCATCTAAGAAGGTTGCATTATGTAGTAATGTTGAAGAAGATTCAAAACCTAAGTCTTCTCATGAAGAATCTTATGCATGTGTTAGTATTGAAGAAATAGCTTCTAACCAAGAAGCATTAAATGCAATTTCTAAAAATCCTTGGATTTTTTTATTCTAAAGCTACTAAGCACATGATAAGTTGCAAAAAAGTGTTTTCTTTCCTTACTAGAGATAGAATGGTGATTGTAACAAATATTCATGGTTTGGATGTCGCTTGTGTTTGAGAAGTTACTCTAAAGTCCAGAGCATATGGTAAACTCATATTTTCTAATGTTTCCTATGTTCCAGAAATTCTATCTCTACCTTCTTATCATATGGTTATAAAATTGTTTTAAAAAAGGATTCATGTCAAATCCTCGTACCTAATGAGGAGCATTAGTCATAACAAGGTGGAAACCGAAGTGGTAGGTTTGTGTTGTCCAAAATCAATCATGCTAATGTTGCCCGGTCTTCTACACCAAAGAAGAATCGAAGTTATGGCATGCTAGATTTGATCATGTAAACTATAAAGCTCTCAAGCATATAAAAGATCAAGGTATGGTGGAGAGTTTACCTACTTTTGCTTTAGTAGATGATGGAGAGTCTTCTAAAGGATGCTTTGAATGAAAGCTTCACATGCTTCCATTCAAGAAGCATTGATTTATCACTATCAAAAGGAAATTGCATATCATACATCCAAATGTTAATGGACCTATGAAAGTGCATTCTATTCAAGGATATAGGTATTTTGTCGCATTTATTGATGATTATCCCAGATATTCTTGGGTTTTTGGATCAAAAACCAAGTCACAAATCTTTGCTACCCTCAAGAAGTTTGTTGCTATGATTGAAAATGAAAGTCAAGCCAAAATTCAAATTTTAAGAAGTGATAGAAAATGATAGTCCATGTCAAATGACTTTAAGTCATATCTTGAAGATACAAGTATCTCTCATCAACTTGCTATTGCTTATGCTCCATAAGAGAATGATGTTGTCAAGATAAAGAATAGGATGCTTATTGAAATGGCATATAACATGATGTCTTCAAAGTTTTAATATAATGCTATTCACAAACCTAGTCACATTCATAACAGGTCTTTCACAAAAGCTTTAAAAGTAATTACACCTTATGAAGCATATTATAGTAAAAAGCCCAATGTGAATTATTTCAAAGTTTTTGGTTCTCCCCTTATGTTCACATTGAAAAGAAGGATCGTGGTAAGTTAGATGTGAAAGCTATCAAAGTTGTTTCTATTGGTTCTTCTATTAGAAGAAAGACTTCATATTCTATCCACTAGATACAAGTAAAATCTTACTCTTACGCAATGCATATGTACTAGAAAGTGAAATTTATGACAAGATGCGAAAATTCCAAATTTTATTAAAAAGATGATTATGCATTTTTCAAAAGAAACTTAGATTCTTATATTCATTCATACAAGGGGATGATCAACCTTTTGAATCCCCAAACGTTTTTAAAGATAAAGATAAAGAGAGTTGTAATTCCTACTCCTACTAAATATTCATCCTCTCCCATTCCTACTCAACCTATTGGAGACCCTACTTTTAAGATTGGAAAATCTTCAAAGACCCTTGAGGAAAGAGTTGCACCGATAAGAGATTGCATCAGATTTCGAAAACTTCCAAAGTTGTTCTTGCAAACAGTGCAGAATAGTGGTATCCAAAGTTTTAAAGGAAGAACAAGAAGTCAAAAAGATCATGCAAATCAAGTAAATTATGCAAAAGCTTTTGAAATACATAACATAGGAGCTCGCTAGTATCAAAGAAGCATTATAAAGTCTTGTTTGGAAGAAAGCAATGCAGGAGGAGATTAATTCTATACATAATAATCAAACATGGAAACTTTATGAGATACAAAAAAGTAAAAAGTTATTGGTGTCAAGTGGATCTTTAAGATACCAAAAAAAAAAAGAAAAAAAAAGAGAGATAGCAGAATTGACAGGTATCAAGCAAGATTAGTTGTCAAAGGTTATGCACAAAAAAAAGGTATAGACTATCATGAAACATTTACACCTACTTCTAGAGTGATCATAGTCAGGATCGTGCTTTCTTTAGTTGCACTCTTTGGTTGAAAAGTATACCAATTTGATATCAAGACTTGTCTCTTAATGTTGATCTTCATTGTTCCTTGTTCTAGTCTTGTCTAGTCTAGTATTTTGGACATCCCGTCTTATCCTCTTATGTTCTTGTACTATGAGATCCTGTCCAGTGATTTTTTGTACCTTATTCATCTCCCTCAAGGGAATTCTTGCAATTCAAATATCTTATTTCATACCTACAATCCAGGCTTAAGGGATCTCTTGTATCTTGTCTAGTCCAATTATCCATACCTATCAATCCCGAGTTTGTGAGACTTCTTGCGATACTTCTATATTCTTGTATTATTTCCCAGTGTGGTGAGCTTGTAATCAAAAGCATATTTTTGAAATCTTGTTCAAGTCTAGTCAGAGGGCACAATCTAGTGCTCCCCTAACATTTTGACAAGACTCCCACATGTTTAGGATAAAGGCCCCAAGGACTATCCTTTTGTATATTTTGACCTTCCAAATGATAGCTCTCTCCAAGAGCTTTCCAAACATATTTTTGTTATATTTTCTGGACCTCGAATTGGGGAGTTATAGGCATTTATATCATATTTATGACTTTCCATCATTGGACATATGTGGACATGCCTAAATGACCTAAAAGTCACTTATAAATAAGACTTGGTCTCAAAACCCTCATAACTTGAATGGGACTTCTTTAAGTTAAGCTTCTCCATCTTGTTGTCGAAATTTTTGTGCAGATTTCTCTCTCTTCGCACAGAAGCCCACTCCCTCGGTGTTTAACCAAGCATGCCACCACATAGCTCTCTGCGGCCTCTATCAACTGGTATCAGAGCTTTGAACTCGTCCATCACGACAAAGTTGCTCCAAATGCTTTTCTACTTTAGTCTATGCTAAGCCAAAGACATTTTCTTACATTTGGGAGAATTTCATCGTGAAAGAACCTTCATTTCTCACAATAGAAGTGTTGTTTTTGGAGGATCATTTCATCCCACAAGAAAGCTGAAGAAAATTTTGAGTTTTTCACATAATTTCATAACGAAGAACCTTGTCTATTATGCTTCTTTTATTCTCCTTTATTCCCATAAGGCATTTTCAGCAACCACACTAGTTTTTCATTTATAGATCCTTTGTGTCAGATATTTTCTCTCATTTCAAATGGGAGTACATGTATAAGGACGGTGGAAGTACATACTTGCCGGAAACTTATTATACCAAGTCATTTCTTTGATTTTACAAATCATATTGATGCAAAAAGTAGGGCTTTTGTGAAAAAAAACACCCACTAATTGTGTTTTGCAGTTATGTATTCCTTTTGTGGTTGAAAAACAAGATATTTGTTGTTTTTTATGCAATTGCAGCTTGCTGAAATTTTGTACACTAAATTTCAAAAACTGATTTTTCTAGGTTTTGAATAGTTTTTGGGCTTCATTTCTGAGCTGTAGTCTCATTGGGTGATTGCATGCTGGATAGCAAGTGAATTTTAACCTTTTTTTGGTCAAATTTTGAATCTCTCAGTATGCAAACATGGCTTCTACCTTCTCTGATGTAAAAAAGTTGTTTGAGATCAGAGATTTGAGGGTAGCGGATTTGATTTGCAAATACAGAGAATCATCGACATCCTCTTTCTTAAAGATTGCGAAGGGGCTCTTGAGAAGGTCAAGCCTGAAGATATAACAGATGCAACACGCACGAACCTAAACAAGAAGGCCATCACTGAAATCACCATGGTTGAATCAGAGGAAAATTTAGTGGATCTGAAGGGCCTTACAAGTGCCTTTGAGATATGGGACATAGTTGCATCGCAACACGTTGCGAACTGTCCGCAACTTCGCCACCGCAACGTTGCTATGTTCGCAACGCGTTGCTTTGCATTCCTTTTTTTTAATCCAAAAAATACCAAAAAATATATTTCTCTTACGAGAGATAAAAAGTTATCTATAACCTTATCCAAAATCTTCAATACTTGCAATACAAAAAATGTGGAGAATACAAAAGACATAAAAAGCTTTAGAAGAGTGGAGATTCATTTACATATGATTTTGGGCTTTATCATCTTGAAATAGATTTCTATTTTGGAAATGATAGGCAACGTTGCTTTCCACTATGGTATTTACTATTGTGATGGCACATGTGACTTCATATTTATCATTTACCGCTTATGAGTTATGCCATGACTCATATGATTGGTCATAGTGATTCCCTATGCTTTTATTATGATGTATCAATGATCATGTATGATGTATCATCATTCATATATGATGTTAGATTATTAAATGTTATGTTATGAATCATGATAATCTCTCTCTCTCTCTCTCTCTCTCTCTCTCTCTCTCTCTCTCTCTCTCTCTCTCTCTCTCTCTCTCTCTCTCTCTCTCTCTCTCTCTCTCTCTCTCTCTCTCTCTCTCTCTCTCTCTCTCTCTCTCTCTCTCTCTCTCTCTCTCTCTCTCTCTCTCTCTCTCAGTTTCTTTTTCAGCACTTTTATCTTCTCTGATAGACAGAAGATACACCCATGTACATCGATTTGTCTCATAGGCCGAGTTCGGCCTCCTAATAGACGTAAAAACACTTTCTTTCTTTCTTCTTTCTCTCTCTCCCCCCCCCTCTCTGTGTATGTGTGTGTGTGTGTGTGTGTGTGTGTGTGTGTGTGTGTGTGTGTATATATATATATATATATATATATATATATATATATATATATATATATATATATATATATATATATATATATATATATATATATATATATATTATGAGTTATGCCATGGCCCATGACTCACGTGATTTGTCATAGTGATTCCCTATGCTTTTATTATGATGTATCAATGATCATGTATGATGTATCATCATTCATATATGATGTTAGATTATTAAATGTTATGTTATGAATCTCTCTCTCTCTCTCTCTCTCTCTCTCTCTCTCTCTCTCTCTCTCTATGTATGTGTGTGTGTGTGTATATATATATATATATATATATTTTTTTTTTTTTTATTTATTTTTTTTATTGTATATATAGTCATATCCCACCTTATTATATATCATAGGACCCAAAATACCTAAAAAATATATATATATATATATATATATATATATATATA
The DNA here is from genome assembly GCA_020310875.1 of Ceratopteris richardii. Classification (NCBI taxonomy): domain Eukaryota; kingdom Viridiplantae; phylum Streptophyta; class Polypodiopsida; order Polypodiales; family Pteridaceae; genus Ceratopteris; species Ceratopteris richardii. Next base: position 148,182,566 of record CM035426.1, on the reverse strand, counting down.
TATATATGTTTTGAAAAATAAATACCTTTATCGCAACGCCTAGCTTCAAACATTGCCCTTGTTGCTAACCCGTTGTTAATGTGTTGCCATTGCCGTTGCTAAAACGTTGCTTTCCACTATGATATGGGAGAAGCTGAAGGCCACCTATGAAAATAACATGCCAGTAAATCAAGTGCACCTTGATGAGTCAAAAAGTGAAGCTCAGCACTTATCTTCTTTTATAGGTATGCTCTCGCAATTGCAAGACTTCGGATTACCTGCATGGATGATAAGCTTAAGGCCATCTTCTTGTTGATGGCCTTACCTAATGCATGGGAAACGTTGGTTTTTTCACTTTAGAATAACCAAAAATCTTACCTTTGATGATGTAAGGGGTTCTATTTTGAACGACTCACGAGGAAATCAAGAGGAAAGCCAATGGAGAAAGCAATGGTGATTACCTGCATTTGATGATAAGCTTAAGGCCATCTTCTTGTTGATGGCCTTACCTGATTCATGGGAAACGTTGGTTTTTTCACTTTTGAATAACCCAAAATCTTATCTTTGATGGTGTAAGGGGTTCTATTTTGAACGAGGAAATCAAGAGGAAAGCCAATGGAGAAAGCAATGGTCCAGCCAATGTGGCTAGAGGTAGAATAGAAAAGAAAAATGAAAATGCACAAAGGAACAAGAGCAAAAGCAAAGGCAAGGCTGAAGTGACTTGTTACCAATGTGGAAGGAAAGGTTACAATAAGCCTAATTGCCGGTATTATAAAGCTGAACTAGAAAGAAAGAAGAACACAAGTGACAAGAAAAAAAAGGGACACCAAGAATGAAGCACATGACAACTCTAAGGACAAGGACAAAGAGAATACCAATGTGGCATCTAGTGTCATCATTGACGAGCTATCATATGCAAAAGATATTCTTTGTGCCACTATGGAAGCATATCATGCCAAAGCTAGTGATGCTTCTATTGATATTCATGCACAAGATATGCAGATTACCAAGAGGGATCTGATTGATGCTTTGCTTACTGTGAATGATGCTTTATCACAAACATGGATTGTGGTTTCAAGTGCATCATTCCATGTTACTCCTATTAAAGAGTGTTTAACTACTTTTCATGCATGCAGCCATGGACATGTATATCTTGGGAATAACCATGCATCTTCTATTGGAGGTATTGGTATAGTGTGTGTCACAATAAATGGCACTAATGAGCTGGTTTTGCATGATGTAAGGTACGTACCTAGCATCAAGAAAAGTCTATTGTCTATTGTCTATTGGGTAAATGGATATACATGGATATAGTGCCCTCTTTGAGAAGGGGTCACGGAAGCTTATCAAAGGCTCTAAACTGATTGTTGAAGGACAAAGAAAGGGACTCTTTATTGTTTGCATGATAAAGCCTTGTTGGGCAAGTTTATTGCTTTGGCTGAATGCCATTCACATATGGAATTATGGCACAAAACGCTTGGCCACATGAGCCAAAAAGGCCTCGATAAACTATGTAATTTGGACAAGTTTGATGCTAAAGGCTCAAAACTTAATTTTTGTAATGAATGTCAATATGGTAAGCAAGTAAAGAATTCCTACTACTCGTGTGTCTCTCGTAAGTTTAATGTGCTTGATCTTGTTCACTCTGATGTTTGCAACATGCCCACCAAATCTATGGGGGGCTCTTTACTTTCTTTCTTTTGTTGATGACTACTCTAGGAAGCTTTGGGTTTATTTGTTAAAATCTAAAGATGAATCCTTTGCTGCATTTAAGAAATTTCATGCATTTGTGGCCACCCAAACATGTAGAAAGTTGAAATGCTTACCTATTGATCATGGAGGTGAGTTTACAAGTGCTGAATTCAATAGATTTTGCGAAAATATTTGTATTAAGAGGGAGCTAGCAATCCCATACAGCCCCTCTTCTAAGGGTGTGGCTGAAAGGTATAACAACACTTTATATGAGAGAGTGAGATGCATCTTGCCCATAGCTATCTCCCTCATGGATTTTGGGGAGAGGCTTTGAAAATTGCAGTTCATATTTGCAATTGATCCCCTCACACATCCTTAAAAGGTGTGTTACGTCCCCAAAGTTAAAGGACACATGGATGGGTGCCTTTAGTAAAGTATCCGGCCAAATATGAGCCGGCCGCCGAGTGTGAACCGGGCCACCTCCTCAAATGAGCCCATAGCCCGTATTGGCTCTACAGCTAGGAAGTGAGAATGATTATTGATATCCACCCTTCTATGTTTGTGAATATGACTTTTGTCTTGTCTTGTCTAGCAAGGAGGATCTTGGAGTATCTAACATTGGTTTCAGAGAGGCTCTTTGCTCGTATGGAAAAGGAAGGACAGCGTGCACAAAATCATCAGAGCTCATGGAGCCGTGATTACTCATCTTGGCATGCTTCTCACCCTCTTGCATGGGGTGGTATGGGACGCTTCCAGCAAGAGAGAGGAGCAAGGGGACCACATGCAAGCCATGGTTGGAGAACGCAGGTAAGTCCCTCTCTTTTTGTGTTTTCCATGTAGGTAGGTGGTTGGAGGACTCGTACTCTCCAGACTCCAACCACACCCTTGCTAGAAGCCATGGCTGTTGCCTTTCCTCTACTACAGAGAAGGGAAGGAAGCAGCATGGGCTTCCCTTGTGTGTGGCTAGGTAGAGAAAGGGGGCTGTGGGAGCAGCCAACTTAAAAGGAGAGCAGTAGGAAAGAAGCACGTATTGAATATTTCTGTCGGACGCCTTTCAAACCTGTTGGGCGAAGAGAATTTGATGAGTGCTGCTGATTTTTGTCAATGACACATGCCTAGAGGGCAGCCAGTCATCAACCGTCTATAAGATGCATTTGTTGGCTCGAGGAAATCACATGTACACTCAAAAATGAAGGGTCCGGATGGGAAAAGTTGAAAGGAATGGGATGGAGCTTCTGGCCAGGGTTGGACAGCCACTATATTTGTTGGTGCCCCTTTTTGCACTCCCACCCAACATAATTGTTTTCTTAGTAGCACCTCTATGTGAGTGCACAGTTGTGCATGGCTGTAATTCATCCATGAGTTGATGGAAAGGAAGCAGCCATCTTCCTTGGGCAGCAAGGCATCATTAGGGCAGTTCTATTAGATGGGCAATGGTTTTTTTAACCTTGCGAAGGCGATTACTTGGGTTCTAAGGCGATTACTTGGGCTTCAAGGCAATTACTTGAACTGCAAGGCAATTACTTGAGCTCCAAGGAATCTTCCATGTGGGGTCTTCCACATGGCATAAATTTGATGGACCCACCTAATCAAATTGGGTACATGCATTCTCCTCCATACATTCCATATGGCTGGTATAATGTATTACTTTGGTGATGCGTACAATTAGAAAGTTTAAAAAACTTTCTAGAAAGA